>CM050202.1:21428773-21443773 GCA_027475355.1 Coilia nasus
CACACACATACACTTTTGCCAGTGTTAAGGCATTAGCGTATTGAATGCTTCAAATTCTAAATGTGCATTTTGCAGAACAGTTCTAGGGCACCGCACGCACCCATGTGTGTGTGTGTGTGTGTGTTAGTGTTGTCCTGTGTGTGTGTCTGTATTTGTGGTCTCATTGTCTCTGTGTGTGTGTCTGTGTGAGTATGCATGTGTCTGTTTGTGGTTTGTGTGTCTGTCCGTACGTGTGGTTGTGGTTGTGTGTGGATGCACACGGTTGTGTGTGTGTGTGTGTGTGTGTGTTGTTGAATATATGTTGCATGTACTGAACGGCTGCACTTTATACAAGGAGCTGTATACATGCAAATGCAAATTGTGTTGTTAAAACTCAGATGTTTGCTCTGCATCAGACCTCTTCTGTATTGTCTGTATTGATATAAATGCCACTAAATCAGATATTACCATCGCTGATGAGACTAATAGAAATGTCTTCATTCTGGAAGTAGGCTGCTGTTTCAATCCTGGTTTGGAACAGACTTACTTATGAAAAGCTTGTTAAGAATTAACCGCTTGTGCATCAAATCAGTGATCTTGGTTATAACTGCCAGTATCTTGCATTTATATTTGGTAGTCTTTGTTATGTGTATAGGCTGGTTACCAGAGGGGTTAGGATGGTTGAGTTTTCAAAAGTAAATGCAAAACATCTAGTCAAATACTGTTCAGTATCATCAATAATCCGAGGTCGCCAAATTGGTGCAGAAGTTGCTGTGTGCATCCATAAGATTTCATTAACTCTTTGCTATGGACTGCTTCTTTTATCAGTGTCGTGGTCACTGAACTGAATCATTCCTGACCAACTTTCACAACTGCAAAATTTGTGTCTTTGTGTATATTATTTTGAATTGTGAACACAAATAAAGAAATAAAATGTGTGTTTGTGTGTGTGTGTGGTGTCCATTAGCTTTCTTTCTGTGTACGCGATCGTGTGTGTGTGTGTGCGCGTGTATGTGTGTGTGTGTGTGTGTGTGTGTGTGTGTGTGTGTGTGTGTGTGTGTGTGTGTGTGTGTGTGTGTGTGTGTGTTTGTGTGCGTGCGTGCGTGTGTGTGTGTGTGTGTGTGATTGTTCATAAGAGAGACACAGCACTGCTGTTGAACTGTTGTGCCATCAACATCACTATGTATAAACATGAGGAAAAAAGAAGGAAAGAAGGAGCGAGAGAAATGAAACACAAACAAATGTGAAAGGAGCTAAGCAAACAAACACACACACACACACACACACACACACACACTATACTGGCTCTCTCTCTCTCTCTCAGCAAACAAACATCCTGAGAATAGCTGCTCTGGGAGAATGCCCTCTCGATGTACAGAGAGGGCCTACGGCCAGCCCACTGCAGCAACCTCTACGCCACGGCATCTAGCAGATTTACACTAGAGGAGAGGCTTAGACTTAGGCTTTCTTCAGCCACTTTTAAATATGGGAAGTAGAGTTTTAGTCACAGAGGACTTAGGCATTCTTCAACCATGCAATCCAGTCTAATTCTAATTCAGCACTATGGATCCACTTTTGATTAAGGGATCTTGTAGATTTCCATTTGGGGGGAAGAGGGAAGACTATTGTTGATGTCCATGGGATCTAGTAGATTATCACTTTGAGGAGAGAAAGAGTGGATTATTCTTGGTCCACTTTTGACCATGGAATTTAGTAGATGTATGCTTGAGGAGGGAGAGCAGATCTTCCCGAATCTACGTTTTGACCGTGGGATCCAGTAGATTTCTGCTCAGGGAGAGAGGACTGGCCCATCCTGGAAGTGGGATCGAGTAGCCTTCTGCTCAGCCTTCTGTCAGGGTAGGGGGCCTCTAAGTAGTTCACAGAGCCGCAGTACTGGAGTGTGAAATCAGCCTAGTAAACGTTAAAGACTGCCCCGTCCCCCTCCACTGCACACATGACTAACTCTCCCAGCAGAGCAGCACAGGCCAGTGCATGGTTAAAGAGTGACGGACACACACACACACAAACTCACTTTAACAGCAGTGGAACATTTGTTCCATGGCTCTTGACTTTTCAGACATCTCTTTCTCTCTCACTTGCGCTCTCTCTCTCTCTCTCTCTCTCTCTTACTCTCTTAATGACCCTCCGTCTTGCTAGATTTCTCTACCCCCCTCTTTCTCCACTCTCTCTCTTTCCTCCACTGTCTCTCTCTCTCTCTTACTACCCTTTCCTTTCTTCTCTCACTGACCTCTTAATTCCCACCCCCCTCTCTCTCTCGTGTCTCTCTCCATCAATCCCTTCCTGGTCATCACTCCCAAACTCACCTCCCCGTATCCCCATATCTCTCTCTCTCTCTCTCTCTCTCTCTCTCTCTCTCTCTCTCTCTCTCTTCTCTCTCTCTCTCTCCTCTCTCTCTCT
Organism: Coilia nasus; assembly: GCA_027475355.1. Classification (NCBI taxonomy): domain Eukaryota; kingdom Metazoa; phylum Chordata; class Actinopteri; order Clupeiformes; family Engraulidae; genus Coilia; species Coilia nasus. The sequence goes on from CM050202.1 coordinate 21,431,171, forward strand.
CTCTCTCATCCTCTCTCTCTCTCTCTCTCTCTCTTCTCTCTCTCTCTCTCTCTCTCTCTCTCCTCTCTCTCTCTCTCTGTGTGTTGCTTCAGAGAGAGAGAGGGAAGGAGAGGGAGAGAGAGAGAGCACTGAAACTTTGGCTGGCCTTGAGTTGACATCAGCAAGGCAGTAATTAAGGGGCCCTACTACTCCTCACACTTCTACTCCTTAAAAGCAGTGCTGTCATTAGTGCGTGTGTGTGTTAAAAGCAGTGCTGTCATTTGTGTGTGTGTGTGTGTGTGTGTGTGTGTGTGTGTGTGTGTGTGTGTGTGTGTGTGTGTGTGTGTGTGTGTGTTAAAAGCAGTGCTGTCATTAGTGTGTGTGTGTGTTTACCTCCCTGACCTACAGACGCGCACACACCCTTCTGATATCATTCCTCCGGTAAACTGACTTTACAGGTGCTCATAGGTGGAGTCAGAGGCTTTCAGTTAACAATAAACTAGGCTTTTATGACCATTAACGCACAGATTGTCTTTTAAGAATAATCAACTCAGTGTTTGTGTGTGTTGTGTGTGTGTGTGTGTGTGTGTGTGTGTTGTGTGTGTGTGTGTGTGTTGTATTGCTGGCATAGCACTTTCTTCCCTGCTCCTCTACTAAACTTCAGGATGGCAGCCATCTCTTTCTCTCTTTCTCTCTGTTTCTCTCTCTCTCTCTCGCTCTCTTTCTCACTCTTGCTAAGTGAAGCTAGTGAAGGGTAAGTTATGTCAGGGACAGTGTGTGTGTGTGTGTGTGTGTGTGTGTGTGTGTGTGTGTTGTGTGTGTGTGTGTGTGTGTGTGTGTGTGTGTGTGTGTGTGTGTGTGATGAGCCCTGTACTGGAGGTCTCATCCTGAGAAGCAGGTCAGTCTGAGCAGGAGCTTGTTGTCCCAGTGCCACAGTCAACCCAGCGACCACACACACACTCGCTCTGCCTTCCAAAGCCACACACCACACACACACACACACACACACACACACACACACACACACACACACACACACACACACACACACCGACTTAAAGACACATGCCATCAGGACAGTACCACTGCACTACCATGTTACACACACTTTCACAATACACAAGTATTCTTAACAGCACCACACACACACTTCCTGAAACATATACACACACTGAGGCATTAGAGCACTCTCTCCCTCATACACACATACACACACACACACACATACACACACACACACACACACACACACAGGTACACAAACAAGAAATAAAAATACAAGATGGATAATGTACTACACAATAAATGAATAAATAAATAAATAAATAGTTACATCACTGGTATGTAATACAATAATACCAAATTGCATGGGCCATAAAAACACATAATACTAAATCGTTGGCTATAAAAAAAAATAATACTAAAACTGCATTACCACAACAAATGATACTAAACTGTATTGGCCATAGCAAATGATACTAAACTGTATTGGCCATAACAAATGATACTAAAACTGTATTGGCCATAACAAATACTAAACTGTTGCAGGTCTGGATTGGATCACGGAAGACAGTAAATAAATGCAGTCAGGCACTGGCATGAGGTCACTTCCAACACACACACACACACACACACACACACACACACACACACACACACACACAGCAGTAGCCCCAACATGAGGTGCAGGACCAGAACATTGCAACGTTCCTTAGTGATCATCTGTGTTTCTCAGTGTCCAGGTACAACTCTGTCACAGCGATCCTTAGACACACACACACAAACACAAACACACACACACAGCATAAAATGCTAAAAGCTTTTGCCGTTCTGGGAGGATAAGATTCCACTACTTCCACGTCAACTGAACAACTGTGTCCACACACACACACACACACACATGCAGGCACACACGCACACATACACACACACACACACACACAAACACACACACACACACAAACACACACACACACACACACACGAAAACACCCTTCCACTGCTGTTCTGAAATGAGCATGATGTAATTCTTGCGCTAAGGCACTGCTTTCCTGGAGACGGCAGGAGTGTTTTCATCGAGACTAGAAACTGTTTTGCTCCCCCCCCCCCCCTTTAGTCAGGGAGCTATGAGACAGCACACTCACCCTTCAGCGCAGACAACGTCTGTGTGTGTGTGTGTGTGTGTGTGTGTGTGTGTGTGTGTGTGTGTGTGTGTACGTGTGTGCATATGTAAGTCTGTGTGTGTGTATGAGTATATAACATAGAACACTAACATAGTACACGAACATAGTACACTAACACAGTACAATAGCATAGTACACTAACACAGTAAACAGTGCAGTGTATAGTGAATGAGTGTGTTTTGGACAGAGCCTCAGTCTGTGATGGGGAAACAAAAGGAGGCAAAAGGAAAAAGAAAGAGACCACTCACTCCGCAATCACTTCACTACAGAAGAATTAGGCCCCCCGGGGCCGCCAATCTAAACCACATCTAAACACAGCCAATCAGCCTAATTACTGGCACTAGTTCCGCCCACAGAGTGGCCTGCAGCCCAATCAGCCTAATTACTCATACGAGTTCCGCCCACAGAGTGGCCTGCTGCCCGAACACCCTAATTAGTCATACTAGTTCCGCCCACAAAGTGGTCTACTGGCCAATCAGACTAATTACTTGCACTAGTCCCTCCCACAGAGTGGTCTACTGGCCAATTAGACTAATTACTCACAGTAATCCCGCCCACAGAGCAGCCTGCTGGTCCAACTGGCAGAGCCTCAGCCCTTACCCCCAATGCACACACACACACACACACACAAACACACAAACACAAGCACACGCACACGCCATCAACACATCCAGAGGAGGTTTACATGCTCATGATGCGGCAAGCACAGACAAGCGGAGGGGTGTGTGTGTGTGTGTGTGTGTGTGTGTGTGTGTGTGTGCAGAGAGCAGAGAGGATGGGGGGGGGGGGGGGGTTGAGTGAGGGGGAGCGGAAAGGAGCAGAGAGGTGAGTGGGGGGTGAGTGGGTTGGGTAGCGGAGAGGAGTGGGGGGGTGGGGTGGGGGGGGGGGGGGTGAGTGAGGGGGAGCGGAGAGGAGCAAAGAGGATTGGGGATGGGGGGTGATCAGGTATGTTGGAGGGTGGGGATAGACGCAGCGCCCCAGGAGGGGGAGGGGCAGCTGAAGAGTGAGTGGGTGGGAGCAGAGAGAAGTGGAGAAGAGGGGAGTGGGGGTGGGGGTGGGTGTAGCGCACAAGGAGGGGGAGGGTGGGCTGAAGGCTGAGTGGGTGGGAGCAGAGAGAAGTGGAGAAGAGGGGAGTGGGGGTGGGGGGCCGGGGATGTGGGAGGTGGGGGTGGGGGTGGGGGTGGGTGTAGCGCACCAGGAGGGGGTGGGGGAGCTGAAGGGTGGCCCCTCTCTTTGTACGGGGGGTGGGGGGCTTTCCCGGGCCCTTTGACACATATATAGCTGAAGCTGAGTATTGTCATTTAAATAGCTCCTTCTGAGGGCCTCTGTCTCCCTCTATTTCTCTCTCTCTCTCTCTCTCTCTCTCACTCTCTCTATTTCTCTCTCTCTCTCTCACTCACTCTCTCTATTTCTCTCTCTCTCTCTTTCTGCAGCTGGTATGTGTCACACCAGCCATAATAACCCACTGACAATTAAAAAGTGAGGGAGAGAGGGAGAGAGAGGGAGAGGGAGAGAGAGGAAGTGAGAAAGGGAGAGAGGGAGGGAGAGAGGACGGGGCCAGAGAAAGAGAGAAAAACAGGCTGAGGGCAAGCGACACAAATTGGAGAAAGCAAGAGAGCAAGAGTGACGAAATAAGGAGAGAAAAACGATGATGGATAAAAGTGAATATTAGAGATAGAAGGAGTGAAAAAACATAAGTGGAAGTAAAAGAGAAAGAAAAAAAAGAAAGAAAGAAAGAAAAGGTGGAGAGAGTGGAGAATGAACGGTGCTGAGAGAGACAGAGAGAGAGAGAGAACAGGAAAGGGGAGAAAGAGAGGGGGGAAAGAGTGAGCGAAAAAGGGGCATGTGTGGGAGAGTGTAGGTAATCTGATATTTAGAGAAGTAGTGTGTGTGTGTGCATTTGTGTGTGTGTGTTTGTGTGTGAGTAAGTGTGTATGAGAGAGAAAGTGAGAAAAAGACTCTGTGTGTTTGTGTGTGTGAGTGTGTGTACATGTGCGTGTGTGTGTGTGAGTGAGTGAGTGAGAGAGAGAGTAGAGCATGTATGTGTGAGAGAGTGAGAAAAGGATTGTGTGTGTATGTGTGTGTGTGTGTGTGTGTGGGTGTGTATGTGTGAGAGAGAGAAATAATGTGTATATGTGAGAGACAGATATAGAGCAGAAGAGGAGAGGGGTGGAGAGAGAGAGAAAGAGCGACAGAGAGTGAGAGCAAGCGAGAGGGAGAGAGAAAGAGAGAGAGAGAGGCACACAGGACCGCATGTCCTATCTTCCAGTGAGTTAAAGAAAATGTGTGTGTGTGTGTGTGTGTGTGTGTGTGTGTGTGTGTGTGTGTGTGTGTGTGTGTGTGTGTGAGAGGACCACCGTATCTTCTAGGGGGCTGAAGTCAGTGTGTGTGTGGTGTGTGTGCGTGTAAAAACCACCGTAACTTCTAGTGGTCTAAAGTGAATGTGTCAGAGTTACAGGCTTAAGGGCTGTCAGGAAAGAACACACGGCTTGTGCCAACAAGCTTCACGTAGGGAGAAGACTAACACCCTTCAAAGTGTGTGTGTGTGTGTGTGTGTGTGTGTGTGTGTGTGCATGTGTGTTAGAGAATAAGCATGTGTCCATCTGGTATTTCTGTCAGTTAGTCAGTAGTGTGTCAAGTGTGAGTGTAGGTGTGTGTGTGTGTTTATGGCATGAGCACTGATAAGTGACTGAGATACACCCACCATAGACACGAGTGGAACACAACCTCAGATTACTCCCAGGACTGTCTCACTGATAACAGTTCACACCCCTGCACACAATGGCTATATTCTCACACACACACACACACACACACACACACACACACACACACACACACACACACACACACACCATCACTCACCTCACTTACCAATGGTAAACTAGGCAGTTTGGTCTGCAGGTGAGGTGCCACTGTTCGAGTGGGTTCTGTGTGTGTGTCTGTGTGTTTGTGTGTGTGTGTGTGATACAGGTGGAATTTTCACAGCATATACACATAGTAGAGTAGGGTTACTTAATTGGTCCTGAAGGAAATTAAGGAGACAAAGCTCGATGAGGATGGGATTCAAACCCATGTGTACATGCATTAGTATGTTATGTCCTGCCATAGACATGCATTAACATGTTATGTTCTGCCATATACACGCATTAGTATGTTATGTCCTGTCATACACACAAAGACATCATGGCTTCTCATATAACTACAGTAAGAGGTTATGTCTTGTCATAAACACACATTAAGAAGTGATGTCCTGTCATACACACAAAGACATCATGGCCTGTCATATAACTACAGTAAGGGGTCATGTCTTGTGGTACACACAAAGACATCATGGCGTGTCATATAACTACAGTAAGAGGTTATGTGCTGTAACACACAAAGACATCATGGCGTGTCATATAACTACAGTAAGAGGTTATGTGCTGTAACACACAAAGACATCATGGCGTCTCATATAACTACAGTAAGGGGTTATGTCTTGTGGTACACACAAAGACATCATGGTGTGTCATATAACTACAGTAAGGGGTTATGTCTTGTGGTACACACAAAGACATCATGGTGTGTCATATAACTACAGTAAGGGGTTATGTCTTGTGGTACACACAAAGACATCATGGCGTCTCATATAACTACAGTAAGAGGTTATGTCCCCATATACACACATTCAGACATGATGTCCTGTCATAAACACAAAGACATCATGGCGTGTCATATAATTACAGTAAGAAGTGATGTCCTGTCAGACACACACATTAAAACATGATGTCCTGTCGCTGTGTGGTGTGCTGTCCTGGAGTAGCTCTGTGTGGTTGGCTAGGCTCAGACGAGGGGCTGAATAAGACTCAGATGTGCTTAATTAGCATGGCTAATAACACATATTAGCCTAGGCACTCACAGGAACCGCTACAGACACACAAGAAAGGGGTGAGGGTTTGGTGGGGGAACATCCGTTTGTAAACAAACAGACGAGGCTCCCTTTGAAATTAAATCAGTTGCATATCTGTGCAGCCACGGCGCAACATGTGGTCGCCGCTGCAGTACCACGCCACATGACAGACGACACGCGTCAATCCTGCTGTCAATCATCCTGACTGAGAAAAAAGTCTGTTTGCAACTGGGGTCTTACCCAGTCAGCAATCACACATACACACACACAAACACTTACATATTTAGCAGTCACACACACATACACACACACATACACACACAGAGGGCAGGCAGGGTAAGCTGGGTATACAGATGTATCTTGCACTTTGTAACTTTAGCTTCCTGGTGTGCAGAGGTGAATGAAGTGCATTTATGTGAGTAGCACGCGTTTAGGTGTGTATCCTTACGCCAAAGCACACCTGTGGGCAGAGTCACCTGTGGGAAGAGAACCCAGCCCAGCGCAGGGCAAACAGCGGAAGGTTCCACACCTGTGGGCAGAGAACCCAGCCCAGCGCATGGCCAAAAGGGGAAGGTTTCACACTTGTGGGCAGAGAACCCAGCCCAGCGCAGGGCCAACAGCGGAAGGGTCACACCTGTGGGAAGAGAACCCAACCCAGCGCAGGGCCAACAGCGGAAGGTTCCACCTCTGTGGGCAGAGAACCCAGCCCAGCGCAGGGCCAACAGCGGAAGGTTCCACCTCTGTGGGCAGAGAACCCAGGCCAGCGCAGGGCCAACAGTGGAAGGTTCCACACCACTGCACAGGGACGCCACCGCCGCAAACCCCTCTGCCATCACCCTGGCAACGGGCCAAACAGGAAACAACCCACCCACCCACTTGCCTGTGTGTGTGTGTGTGTGTGTGTGTGTGTGTGTGTGTGTGTGTGTGCGCGCACATGTATGCATGTGTGTGTGTGAGAGAGAGGAAAACAAAGAGAGAGAGACATATACAGAGAGAAAGACAGAGACAGAGAGAGAGAGAGAGAGAGAGAGAGAGAGAGAATTTTCCAGCAGAGAGTGCTAGCATGTGATTGGCAGACAGAGCAGCGGAAGGATAGATGGATCGATTGCTGACAGACGGACAAAAAGAGGGATGAACAGACTGAGTGAGCAGCTGATGGACTGACAGACGGATGGAATGGAGGGAGGAAGGAAGAGATGGATGGGTGGATGGACAGAGAGAGAGAGATAGAGAAAGAGAGAGAGGAAGGAATGGATGGATGGATGGAGAGAGAGAGAGAGAAAGAGAGAGAGAGAGAGATAGGGATGGATGGTTGGATGCACACTGAGAAGGGTATCTGAGAGCATGGAACCTTGGGAATTTCTCCAGCTGTTCCTCAACTACCAGCACTCAGCCAGCAGCCACATACACACACACACACACACACACACACACTCAGGCCAGGGAAGGAGAGAACATCAATCATCGATGACTTCCATGTGAAAGACTCAATCTGAGCTTATTTTGAAAATACGTCAACTTAAAAACACACACAGGCATAACACTCAATCACTTGACGTGGCTGGCAGGTAAGGAGTTCCAGCAGAGGAAAGAAAACAGCCCTGCGAGTCTGTGGGATTAGCCAGGCTAAGCGCGCTACGTTTTGCCCTTAAATACCGACTCTACAAGGATTCCAGAGGCATGAGCAAACCTCCTTATTGTATCCTTAAAGGGCAAATACAGTTCAGAACTAAAGCCACTGGGATTATCTGCACTTTTCTGAGAAGTAGAAGGCAATTTGCAAACAGATTGCAAAATGTAGTTTAAATCATCTGGAAAATTCTAGAATGTTCTGGAACCCAAGCTTCTATTCGCTTAGATTCCAAGACCACTGCAAGATCTGGAACACACATTATTTTTCCATTCTTGGAATACTTAGCACAGTCAGGGAAAGACAGGTCCACATCTCTGGTCATTTCCACAGCGGGAAATGGTTTGTTTGGGTTCCTATGATTTTCATCTCCACATAAATAAAACAGAGAGACACATGCAGAGCTCTTGACAGTGCATTGCCCCAAGCGAAGCCCTGATGCAGATTCCATTTTATAGACTGCCATACATAATTCTGACTTCTGCACAGGTTGAGACAAGATGCTAAGCGAGTGATTTAATAGCCTCCCAAAAAGTCAACACCATCCCGTCTGCCGATGGCCCAGTAGCGGAAAAGCAACAAGCACGCACATGATTGACTGCAGTCTGTGGCAGGCCAAACGCCCCAGAAATGAAACGCTAAACCAACAACCAAAACAACAGCTCGCTTCCCCTCTCCTGAGCCACTGGCTGTGTGTCGCAGGGACCTCTGGGCTGGACGCACGCTGTGGCCTGTGTCCTGTGGCCTATAGCCTGCGTCTGCACTAGGGGGGTGCAAAAATATCGTTGTATCGCAATATACTGTATCGCAATATATATATATGTATATATATATATGTATATATACATATATATATATACATCGATTTAAACATCAATAATGTGATACCAATTTTCACAATATACTATATCAATTTCTGACTCCAAAAAAATAAATACATTGTTTAAACTTACATTACAGCTCTATCCTCCAGCAGTTTATCAACTAAATCATATGCATTTTATGTTTTTGAGTTATGTTGAATTCAGTAACTCTGAGTTGTTGTTGATTTGATTCAGTTTTGATAAGATGTAAGACTATCCAGATCGTAAATAGCAACTGATAATTCAGCTCAATTTTTACATTTTCTACATGTACAATATCGCAATATATTGTAATATATCCAGTATCGCAACGTACCATGATAGAATCGTATCGTGACAAATGTATCGTGATATGTATGGTATCCTTGCCAATACCTACCCCTAGTCCGCACTACCAAGGTCAGAGGTGTACTGACGGATGGGTTTGAGAAGCGTGCCTGGCTCCAGGGTGTGTGGGCTTGAGCTGCAGGCTAACACGCTAGCTCGCATGGCTGTGTGGTGTATGATTAACCTGGAGCCATTGCGCAACATCCTGTTAAACTACACACACACACACACACACATACACCTCTAAATCACACACACACCTCCAAACCTGCCATCGCCACCCCCTTTCTTCACTGCTATCTAAAGCACAATAAGTAATCATCAACCAGTTCCCTAGCACACTCACACATTCTCTTCTGTACACACACACATGCTCTCTCTCTCTCTCTCTCTCTCTCTCTCTCTCTCTCTCTCTCTCTCATGCGCGCGCACACACACCCACCCACACAGACACACACACACACACACACACACACACAGACACACACACACACACACACACTCATTCCCAGCCTCTCTCTTTCGATAAGGACAGACTAAGTGGCGACGGCCGTGACGGAGGATTTGAGGACATGAGGCATCACCTGTCTAAGTCATTTGGAAAGCAGCACGATAAGGCACACAGGCCCCTCAAAAGCCATTCATCAAGTCTAAAAGCTCCCGCAAGAAACCTACTAACAATGCCTGTGGCTTGCAAAGTGCTAGTGTGTGTGTGTGTGTGTCTGTGTGAGAGACAGACAGAGAGAGAGAGAGAGAGAGAGAGAGGGGGAGAGAGACAGAGAGAGGGAGAGAGAGAGAGAGAGAGAGAGAGAGGGAAAAAGACAGAAGGGCGTTACAACACATGTCAAGAGTATGCATATGTGTGTGTATGTGTGTGTGTTTGTGTGTGTGTGGGTGTGTGTGTGCGTGTGTGTGTGTGTATTCGTGTTGTTTGTTGGTAGCAAAAGCATTACAAAAACTGTCCAGTGCATAATCCACTGTGCTCTAACAAAGAGAAAGTCTCCATTTCCTTCAGAAGAGAATAGAGTACCATAGAATAACGTAGAATAGAACAGAATAGAATACCATCAAATAGAATACAACTGAATAGAATACATTAGAACAGAATAGAATACAACTGAATAGAATACATTAGAACAGATTAGAATGCCTTTTATTGTCACTATACACATGTACAATGAAATTAAAAGCAGCTAGAATATTTACAATATAGAATAAAATAAATAATAGTGCAATAATAAATAAAGAATAAAATGGGGTAGGGTGCACAGGTCGGAGGAGCTACATACATATGCAGAAAAAAAAAGATTTTATGTCTGATATGCAGTGTGGGTTATTGCAAATGAATTAGATATTACACAGTACTGACACAGTATACAGATATTGCACAGTACTGACACAGTGTACAGATATCGCGCAGTACTGACACAGTAAACAGATATTGCACAGTACTGACACAGTGTACAGATATTGCGCAGTACTGACACTGTACAGATATTGCACAGTACTGACACTGTACACTGTCAGTACTGCACAATATCTGTATACAGATATTGCGCAGTACTGACACAGTATACAGATATTGTGCAGTACTGACACAGTATACAGATATTGCGCAGTACTGACACAGTATACAGACACTGCGCAGTAGGGGTGTTGAAATTAATCATATAATCGATGCATCGTGATGCAGACATGAACGATTAATAATCGTTTCAATAGCAGATGATAATCGATTATAATGTATTTTCTTGTGTGTTACTAAACTGTGCTGTTACTTTTTATTTCATAATGTTTTTAATTTGCCATGAATATTGATGGCTGTTGAGTTTTATTAAATAAAATAGGAAGGTAATATCTGACTGCTTGTGCTTGTTGATGAAATCAAAGCCATGTGCAGTAATATAGAAAATTGATGTGAAGAATCGCGATGCATCGTGATGCATCGAGATATCGAATCGAATCGAATGGCTAGCTTAATAATCGTAATCGTAATCGAATCGAATCGTAAGATGAGTGAAGGTTCACACCTCTACTGACACAGTATACAGATATTGCGCAGTACTGACACAGTATACAGATATTGCACAGATCCCATAGAGTCAGGCGTCAGGCCCACGCCAAGAGAACTAAAGCTGGAAGAATGCGCTCGCGTGGCCAAGCACTGACTCGTAACACACTCATAACACACTCGGGAGAAGCAAGAGGCACTCTGAAGACGGCGCCACAGCAGATAGGCCCATGAGCCACAGCACACACACGCACACGCACGCACACACACACACACACATGCACACACACATGCACACACACATGCACACACACAGGCACACACACAGGCACACACACAGGCACACACACACACACACGCGCGCACAAACATACACACACATCACGGTGGCGCCGCAGCAGACAGGCCCACAGGGCACGACACATCAGGACATCACGGCACGCACGGCCAAAGCCCACCCACGCAACACTCAGCAAATAAAGAATTAACAGGGTGTGTGTGTGTGTGTGTGTCTGTGTGTGTGGTGTGTGTGTGTGGTAAAGAGAGACAGAAACAGAGAGAGAGAGAGAGAGAGAGAGAGAGAGAGAGAGAGAAAGAGAGAGACAGACAGGGAGAGAGTCAGGGAAGAGAGAGAAAGAGAGAGAGATGTGCTCAGTGACTGTGTGTGTGTGTGTGTGTGTGTGTGTGTGTGTGTGTGTGTGTGTGTGTGTGTGTGTGAGAGAAGTGCCTAGTGACTGTCCGTGTGTGTGTGTGTATTTGAGGTGTGTGTGTGTTAACACGGCGGCTTTATTTGGGGGCCTTATCACTTCTCCAGATTGCCATGTGGCGTTGGGTTTCGCACCGCTGGCCTGGCAGGGATATTTCAGGGGGCAAGTGTGTGTGTGTGTGTGTGTGTGTGTGTGTGTGTGTGTGTGTGTGTGTGCGTGTATGTGTATGAGTGTCTGGCACCAGAGCCAACCCGCAACAGGGGTGCAGGGTGTGTGTGAGACTTTGTGTGTGTGTGTGTGTGTGTGTGCGTGTGTGTGTGTGTGTGTGTGTGTGTATTCTGTGTGTGCGTGTATGTGAGTGTGTGTCTGGCACTGGAGACAGCCCGCACCAGGAGTGCAGGGTGTGTGTGTGTGGTGTGGGTCCCTAATGTCTAAAATCCCTCTAAGGCAGCCCACACCTTCTGTTGGTATAGTAGCCCATCATAGCACAGTAAGGCACTGAACTGCACAGCATTACACAGTGAGGTACAGCCCAGCAATGCCCATCAGTGCCACTGGTCTTTACAGCACAGCACAGCAGAATACAACACTGCACAGCACTTGGCTGCGTTTTACTGCACACTAGGGCTGGGTATCATCTAGGACATGGCGATTCGATACGGTTTTCAATACAGGGCTCACGATATGATACGATTTTTGATACAGTGCAATTTCATTCGATTCCGATATCGATACATATTACTTTATAATTATTACTCAATGTAATTAACTCAACAAAACGAGACAAATATTATTTTTATGTTCAATTTATTGAACAGGAAAATAAAGTGCATTTTTTCAATGCTTTTTACTGGACATGTCACAGAAAAGGTGCCCAGTCTCACTAGGTACCTGTAGTCAACTTATAAAAACTATTTGTGCAAAAGAATACAATAATGTACATTGAACAAAGTACATTTACTACATTTTGGTTTACAATCAATAGTGCATTTCTCTGTGCAGTAGCTACTG
>CM050202.1:21448773-21453773 GCA_027475355.1 Coilia nasus
CATGCTGCTGTTACGACATTGCTGTAGAAATACTTCCAGGTGGTGGGGTGTTTCAAGGGAACTGGCGAGGGTACTTACAGGTAATAGGTGAACGCGCTAAGGCCGGTGGGCACTGCGGTCAGTCCCCGTCCCGAGCAGTCCGCCCCTCCGTCTTCACAGCGGCAAAGCGGCGAGCATGTCGCCGGAGTCGACTGCTCCTCTCCAGCGCTTCCATGTCGTAGGAAACACCATCCAAAGAGTAGCAATATCCGCATGACCGACAAGTGAATTTTCATGTCTTCAAATAATAGAGCTCAAACAGCCCGCGTATTCAAAACAAATGAGTGTTTGGTAGATTCTTTTAAAATGAGGACAATATCGGCCTCATAAGGCTTGTCGTGGTCGGCTTCGAATGGAACTACAAATCTGTTCAATTAGTGGACTCGTGAATAAAGCGTGCGAATACAAAATGCTTCTTTTCGTTTAGGTATGACGTTAAAAATGTACATTTTCTCTGCATTTGCCTCGCTATCTTCTAACGACAAAAAGGTAAAAGGCGAAATTGCTCTAGTCGAGACTGGTGCGGCGTGCACAGCTTCTTCACTCACACACACTGGGCTAAGTCACACCACCGAAAACAAATAAACACCTAACGTTTTTTTCTTTTTCGCTGTCCCATTAAACTCGGACTTCAGACGTTGGGCTCCCCAAGATCCCAGCCAAGTCAATGTTCATGCAGCGCGGCAGACCACGTCCGTTGCAGTATTTTTCTTTCCTCGGAATCTTCTCGGATTTGTTTCCTGGACAAAAACACGGTCAGTCAGTCTCTAGCCGTTCCTCACGTTTCCTCCCCTGGTTCCTCCACCACCCGCGATACAACCCTGCTCTTTCTTTCTCGCTCACTCGCATGGAACGCTGCAGAACAGCCCGCTGCTCAAACTGCTGAATATGTTAATACCGACCTACATATTAATGACCGACAAACGTCACAGACGGCAGGACCTGTTGGCTAAAACCCAGGTTTGCGACCACCACAACTCGCAGCCTTGCAATCACAGACGTGCAGTATCATGAATCAGGTGTCAGGTTTTCCACACTGTTTATTTACTAGCTGGGTTACTTTTAAATTGCCCACGATTGAAGGCTGTAGACCACTTCCCCACCTCCCCGGAGCGGCGTTAGGTATTTGCAGAAGCTTAAGCATGAACGACAGTGACTTAGGTGCAAAATATTAGCTGGTTGTGCTTCTGTTTCAGGTAACCCATTTAGACAATAATTTCTAAAGTTTAGCCAAGGCTGAAATACCATGTGCAGGTGTAGGCGCAAACGTGTGATTTGTTACAGCCCTACTTGTTACTTATGCCATAATAAGTGCAAAATTTGTTACTTATGCCAAAATATGCAAAATTGCACACACATGCTGCTGTTATATTTATATTTTTATTGCACTAGCCATCACTTTCACAATAACAACTACCTCTAAATGCACACACTCAGTGTTGTCTTCTTGTCGTCTTGACTTGTCATACCTTTAGTTTTAGCAACACTAGGTAACAGTAGCCTTAAGCAACTGCACTTTATTTATTATTTACAATAACTTAGCTTAGGATTTGTCTTGTCTTGTGCACTTGCACTTTACTGTTGTTGTTGTTGTTGTTGTTGTTGTTGTCTATGTAAACGCATAGGATAGTGAGAAACGTAATTTCGATTCCTTTGTATGTCAAGTACATGTGAAGAAATTGACAAATAAAACTGACTTTGACTTTGACTTTAAGCACTGAGTACATAGAATAAATCTGATGAACAAATCAGTTGCTTCTGTAATGCTTTTTTTTTTATTGTAAAGAGACTTTGTGGACACCCTGTATTATGATTTTAATACTATTTGAAGGGTTACATGGTGAAAGGTTTAAAATGTTATGCACTATCTTAACAGAGGTGTCTATCATTCCTTTCATCCACATCATTGTTTTTCCCTAAACTTACATTTGTAGAGAGCAGTAAACACACTGATGATTCCAACATTCATATATGAAGAGCAAACTGTCTTTAATTAAACATGGATCGTTTCTCAACCCCTAATTAGTTGTAAACCATGATCATTTAAACTTGGGATGAAGTGAACTTGGAGAGACAATAGAGTTGGTCCAGGAGTTGTTTCCTGGGACAGGGGTGCCACAAGAAATTGTGGACCACCTGAAAGAAAATAATTTTGCCCCCAACCCCATATGATAGTCCTCTGTGGGCCCTGTGAAGTCTGGGCCCCCTGAATCATCCTGACCTACCCCCGCCTTAGCAGTTCCCCTGTCCCTGGACACTTGTCCCTGGAGAGATAATAGAGTTAGTCCAGGAGTCAAGAAGCGTTCAGGAAGAAAAGGTGTCCTGTCATTCGTCCTGGACAACAGCAGTCCTCAGGGGAGGGTCAGGGAGAGAGAGAGGGAGATGGAGAGGGGGGGGGGGGGGGGGAGAGAGAGCAAGAGAAAGAGGTGGAGAGAGAGGAAGAGAGACAGAGAGAGGGAGGGGGAGAGAGAAAGAGAAACAGAGAGGAGGAGAGAGGGTCAGGAAGAGAGAGAGGGAGATGAAGAGAGGGAGGGAGAGAGAGAAACAGCAAGAGAGAGGTGAAAAAAGAGAAAGAGAGACAGAGGGAGGGGGAGATGAAGGAGGAGATAGAGTTGGAGAGAGAGAGGGAGAGAAAAAGAAAGAGAGAGAGATGGTGCTGTCCAAGAGCACATCCCATCCCTAGTCAGTCATACGACTGGCCGCCCAGCATGTCTCTTCCTGTGCTGGGTTGTACTTGTGCTTGGCATTGTCAACATGAAAATAAATACGTCCATTAAAAAGGTCCCTTTCCGTGGGAACGCGTAAATAAACGGGGACGGGGACGAGGGTTGTGCCAACGCTATTCGGCCACCGTGGGCAGCGTTGGAAGGCGGTTGGTGGCACTGACATACTGTAGTGTGCCATGACGCTTCACTTGTCTTGGTGTTGATTTAAAATGCGGTTATACACACTAGCCTCTCTCTTTCTCTCTCTCTCTCTCCCTCTCTCTCTCTCTCTCTCTCTCTCTCTCTCTCTCTTTCTCTCTCTGTCCCACGGTCCATGGTGTTGACTTAAAATGTGGTTATAAACATTAACCTCTCTCTCTCTCCCTCTCTCTTTCGCTCTTCCTTTCTCTCTCCCTCTCTCTCTCTCTCTGTTTCTCTCTGTCTCCCATGCTCCATGGTGTCGACTCAAAATGTGGTGAAGTAATATACATTTACTGTTACAGCAGCCTGTTGTGAAGTAGGCCACTGTAACACTACTTTTACAGCAGGCTGTGGTGAAGTAGGCCATTGTAAAGCTAGGAATAAGTGACGTCACAGCGCCGCGTGCCCATATATACTTCATTCGACACACACGGCAATCCTCTCCTCGTCAGAGGTGTCAAATGCCACAGTAGTTTGGGAACATTGCGTGTCAGAGCAGTGAAACATGACTGAATTGCAGGTTTACATCATGATTTGGGAATTAAACTGGATAAATCCGAAAAGGTTTGAGTCAGTGTGTATATTTACAGTGTTTTCAGCTTTATAAGACCTTATGAGTGATGATAGGATAAGGCAAAAAGTTAGCTTAATAAACGAACTGCAGGTTTGCACCTAAGTTGGTTTGTGGATAAAACTGAACAAAATCCTAAGAGTTTTTAGTCAGTGTTTGTATTTCTTGTGAGTTTCCAGTAATATTAGCTGATTTGTAGCAATGGAATACATGTTTAGGCTGGTAGTTACTAGGCTACAGTTAGCTGAAACCAGACTAGCCATTGCCTATTGTTTTCAATGGGGCTGCCGCACGCAAGTTACAAAAAATCGGAGGTGCAGACACAGGCAAATATGCGCTTGAGAACGCCGCGCCAGATGTGCACTGACGTCACATTTGCGCGTGCACGACTGCGCGCGGTGAGTATATCCAAGCCTTAACACTCCTGTTACAGCAGGCTGTGGTGAAGTAGGCCACTGTAACACTACTGTTACAGCAGGCTGTGGTGAAGTAGGCCACTGTAACACTACTGTCACACCAGCCTGTGGTGAAGTAGGCCACTGTAAGGGTGCTTTCACAGCATTTGGTGCACACCAAACGTCCCATTCGAATCAAAAGTTCTTAGTACGGTTCGTTTTCATCGGTCTGAATGCAATCTCGGTACTGTGGTGCGCACCAAATCAACCGGTCCGAGACCGCTAAAAAGGGGTGGTCTCGGACCGCTTTATCTGCCCTACTTTGGTACGGTTCCCCAGGTGTGAAAGCAACCAAGCCAAATTGGAGAGAACAGTAGAGTTTAGTGCATTATTTTTATCGAAAGTGGCACGTTTTAGTCTGGTTCCGGTGGCGATGGTCTTCGTGGACTATTTTGGTTAGTTTAAAACTATGCATATGTGAAAGCAAACCGTACCCACGTCTGTTTGCTACATTGTAACATTTTTCTCACTAGTGCGGACCAAAACAATCGAACTATAGGTCTGAAAGCGCCCTAAATGCAATCTCGGTACTTTGGTGCGCATCAAATCAACTGGTCCGAGACCGCTAAAAAGGGGTGGTCTCGGACCGCTTTATCTGCCCTACTTTGGTACGGTTCCTCAGGTGCGAAAGCAACCAAGCCAAATTGGACGGAACAGTAGAGTTTAGTGCATTATTATTATTAAAAGTGGCGCGTTTTAGTCTGGTTACGGTGGCAATGGTCTTTGTGGTCTATTTTGGTTTGTTTAGAACTATGCATATGTGAAAGCAAACTGTACCCTCGTCTGTTTGCTACATTGTAAAATTTTCCTGACTAGTGCGGACCAAAGCAATCGAACTATAGGTCTGAAAGCGCCCTAACACTACAGCAGGCTGTGGTGAAGTAGGCCACTGTAACACTACTTACAGCAGCCTGTGGTGAAGTAGGCCACTGTAACACACCTTCACACGTTATTTACACACTACCTAAATGCAGAACAGCCAGGGAGGTAGAAAGCGTGTATAAGTTTACATATATGCATATAAATACG
>CM050202.1:21463773-21471273 GCA_027475355.1 Coilia nasus
TGAGTGTGTGTGTGGGCGTGTGCCTTGACACTAATCACAGGCACTGATCTATGCTCACCTGGACTACATCTGCCAAATGGCGCTGTCCCAATGCAAATGATCCCTGCTCGACCTTCAGGTGACCTTTCTGCCACCTTTTCATTCCTCTCCACCAGACGAGAGTGTCTGCACGGACACACACACACACACACACACACACAGACAAGGATACACATCGTATGTACACTCTCTCTCTCTCTGTCTCTCTCTGTCTCTCTCTCACATACACACACAGATGAAGACACACATTGTATGTACACACACTCTCTCTTACACACACACACATGCGTACACACACACACACACACATGCAGTGAGAGGAAGAAGTAAGTAACAGGTGTGTGCGTGTGGGAGTGACACTTGATGGCATTAGACAGCTCTGCATCACATATTTAATTCATCTCTCCATTACACACACACCCCTAGAGTGCATCGATTCAGCTCCCCTCATTTTCTCACACTCTCACTCTCTCTTTCGCTGTCCCTATTTCACACACACTCTTATATGCACTCTCTCTCTCTCTCCCTGTCTCTCTCTCTTTCTCTTTGTCTCTCTTCCTCTGTGCCTGTTCTCCATTCTCCAATCTCTCTCTCTGTCTCTCTCTTCTCCAATCTCTCTCTGTCTGTTTGTCTTTGCCTCTCTCTCTTCTCCAATCTCTCTCTCTGTCTCTCTCTTCTCCCTTCTCCAATCTCTGTTTTTCTGTCTCTCTCTGTCTCTGTCTCTCTCTCTCTTCTCCCTTCTCCAATCTCTCTCTCTCTCTCTCTCTGTCTGTATCTCTTTGTCTCTCTCTCTTCTCCAATATCTCTCTCTCACTCTCTCTCTCTTCTCCCTTCTCCAATCTCTGTTTTTCTGTCTCTCTCTGTCTCTGTCTCTCTCTCTCTTCTCCCTTCTCCAATCTCTATCTCTCTCTCTCTGTATCTCTTTGTCTCTCTCTCACTTCTCCAATATCTCTCTCTCACTCTCTCTCTCTTCTCCCTTCTCCAATCGCTCTCTCTGTCTCTCTCTGTCTCTCTCTGTCTGTATATCTTTGTCTCTCTCTCTTCTCCAATATCTCTCTCTCTCTCTCTTTTCTCCCTTCTGCAGTCTCTCTCACACTGTCGCATCACCACAAGTGCGTCAGACACAACAGTCCCCAAAGACGTTTTATTCTCATTATCACGCAGAACACAAACCGTCTTCCACATTTATGGCCCAGCTGACGTGTCTGTGCCTCATGCGGCAGGAAGTGATGTCAGCGGCTTGGGCTTGGCAGGAAGCCATAAAGGTGACAATTGAATGAGTCCCGTCGCTCCCAGGCAAATTAAGGATCTCACTCTCACTCACTCACTCACTCATACACACAAACACACACACACACACACAAACACACACACACACACACACACAAGCACACACACAGGCCATCTCCATTATGACATCTCATTGTGACATCACTTAGAACCTGTTTCCGTGGTTACTTCCCCTCCACTCCCAGCGCCACTATGACATCTAATTGTGACATCACTTAGATTAAAACCTGTTTCCGTGGTTACTTCCACACAACACACAGCTGCCCCTGTGGTAAACTTGTGAGCCATGAAACCCACAAAATGGCACTTCTAGCATCCAGTGGGCTTCTAACGTAATACTGACGCTTTTAGCTCATTTCTTTACTGACGTGCACTTAGGGCTCATTTCCACCGCCTTGTTCAGCGCGTAGCCGTGTTCAGTGCGTGGGCGTATACAATAGGGACAGAATACGCTCAGAACACGCTTGCGGTGGGAATGGTCTCATCTGCTAACGTGCATTCTAAATGAATACGGACAGAATACGGCCACGCGCTGAACATGCAGAGAGTGCGGTGGAAATGGGCCCTTAGTGTGCTAGTTCCATTGGCTGATTCACTACATACTACTCTACATGGTGAACGAGTCAAGATTTTCCCTAATTCATTCTACTGAGGTGTTGCCATGTGGAGATGTCAGAAGCCACACTACCACTCGGGGGCGCCGTGGTGACAGCCACTAACACATCCCCTACCCCACTCCCCTCCCCTAAAAGCTTACCCATCATAAAGGCTTCCTTGTCTGCTGAGGCTGTTGTTCATTGAAGAAGACAAGAACACAGGAAGATGAAAACACATCTGATTAGTAGACCTCTAACTGATGAGAAAGAGAGAGAGAGACAGATAGACAAGAAAAAAATGAAAGACTGAAAGAGAAGAGCGTCCCCTCAAAGCACACAGACACTGGTGACACTGGTGGCATTGCTCAGGCAACAGGGCGCAAACAGGGCATGCCTGAGGCTCTGTGCCCATGCCAACACCAGGCCTGGTTTTCCCCTCCGCGCCCCTCAAAGAGACACATTCAGCCGAGCCCCGTGTGTGTGTGTGTGTGTGTTTTGTGTGTGAGTGTGTGTGTGTGTGTCTGCATGTGTGTGTGTGTCCCAAACAAGCACGCACCATCAAAGACTTCATGCAGACCTTTATTGCCCAAGAATGGGTTGGTGAGAATGAAACATTAAAGGAGAGGATGTGGCTCTAGGTTATCAAGATGATGACGATGATGATGATGATGTTGACGTCTATGACGATAATGATGATGATGATAAAGATGATTTGTGGATTTCTTCTGGTTCCGTAAAATATGCGCTTAACCATGTAAGAGGGTCTGTCTGATTTGATGTGGTAAAATGAGTGTGCGTCTGTGTGTGTGTGTGTGTGCGGGTGTGGTGTGTGTGTGTGTGTGTGTGTGTGTGTGTTGGGGGATCCTGTACATTAGTTGTGGTCTGGGTTCATTCTGAATGGCCCAAAGCAAAGCAGACATCCTCTGGGAGGTCAGACAGTCATCGCTAAGAGACGCGAGGTCAAAGATCATCTCCAAGAGCGTGGAGTCGGCTCTCTGAGGACGCTGTTGTCTGGAGGACGACTCACAGGGTGATCTAGACCCTCGTGAAGCTGAGTCCAACAGCACTGTGACACAGACACAGACACACACACACACACACACACACCAAACAATACACACACTTGTTCACATGAGGAGATGAGCTATGGGAGTCCATGTGTGGGTGCATGTATCGTGTGTGTCTGTGTGTGTTTTTTTGTGTGAATCATGCATGACTGTGTCTACTGGTTTGGAAACCTTTGATTATATTAGCTATATTTCTGTGTGTGTGTGTTTGTGTGTGTGTGTGTGTGTGTGTGTTGTGCAGAGATGTCTCACCAGATGATGAAGAGCAGCTAGCCTTTTTTCTGTGTGTGTGTGTGTGTGTGTGTGTGTGTGTGTGTGTGTGTGTGTGTGTGTGTGTGTGTGTGTGTGTGTGATGATAAACAGGTCACCTCAGAAAAATGAAATGCATCACTTCCTGTTTGCTAAAGGGAAGAGGCCTGGTTAAGACGAAATAAACTTGCCAGATGTAATAGAGCCTGAGAAAAAGCACACACACCCACACACACACACACACACACACACACAAGCATGACTTGATTCATCAGCTATCCAGTCCCTTGATCCTCCAGCTCTCAAGGCCCTGTCAGTTCAGCAGAGACTAACACAAACCATCTCTGCTGGGATGATTTAAGCATTAACAAAAAGAAAATAATAATAATAATAATAATAATAATAATAATAATAACCTTTAGTTGTATAGCACATCATCCAAAGGGTGTAGCTCAAAGTGATTCAACAGTTTAGCAAAGATAGAAACTCACATGACAAGCTTTGTTATAGTCCAGTAGCGCCAGAAGAAATCCGTCAGGGTGCTGTGTAGAGCTCCACTGATGTCCCCCCAGGAGCAAGCATCAGGGTGATGGGGGTTAGGGAAAAAAAACCCTGTTTGCGTTGCTATATTTTAGGTTGAGGAAAATGCCTCATGCAGAACTGTGGCCCCCAGGGGTGCCCATCTGCCGGGCTGGTAGGGGGAAAGTCTCTGAGTGTCTCAACAACACAATATTCATCTGCAACAATGATAGAACTTAGCTGGTTAAGCATGCTAATAGATGCGCTACAAGCACTGAAGTTTGCTGGAGAGAAATTAGGAGCATTTGCCCATTACACACTGGGAGTGACATTATTCACAGACAGGATGTTCAGTATAAGCACGAAGAGGGTAAAGTAATAGGCAGCACTTAACCCTATGGGCCCGATAGACGCAAATTTACACCCATTCTTCTCTGTTGAATTACTCCAGAACGGTACATGATATAGAGATGGCACTTATACCAAACAAAACAGCAGAACCAGGGCTTTACAGTGTTACAGGGCTTATTACTCAGTATAGGCAAGATATTAATATTTAAAAATTCCCCAAAATCTCTCATATCAGAAGAAAGTACAGAATCTCAGCTTTCCAATGACACCAAGCACATATTATCACGTTAATTTATCACGTTAAAACAAGGGATCAACTATTTGCCAAGTAATGATTTGACAAATTTTTATTTCACCTATTTCACACTCGCAGTTATCAGTCAATGCATAATGTAAACAATAGCAGAACTTACCCATTCATGCTATTGTGCATTTTTGTCAAGACACGTTTCATACAGTTTTGAAATTACTGCAAATTTCTGCATCATATCCATAATCCTGCATAATCCTGATATAACATCCTTCATTACATGGAAAATAGGACCTTATTTCCATCAGGCACAGACTACATATTTATCAACATTGATAAGCCACTGAATATCCCACCATCATGGTTCTTATATTGCCAGATTCCAGACAATCTCCTCTACTCATATCTAAAAAGATATCCCTACTGAAAGCATCCTATGGACAGGTACTTGCAAGAATACAATATTTTTTTATACGCAATATGATTTCTTATTGGTTTAATATGCTTTTTATAACATCAGTGCAAATAGTAGCTCACCAGCTCAGCCTATACTGTCCTGAAAGAAACCTTTGGCACATAGGATGCTGCGTACTCTCTGACAACAGATAGGACTGCAGGTTTGATGGTCTGCCCCTCTTGTGTGCGGCATTGGGAGAGGTTGTTGAAACAAAGACAAATCTACAGGCAGACATGCACGCGTGTACACACACATACACACACACACACACACACACACGTTGGGCTTGCTCAACAGCAGTCAGAGGTGTTAAAGCTGGGGGGGGCAGAATGACCTTTCAAAGAGTTCTCTTTTTTATATTGTTGAGAGGTGTTAAAAATGATGTCCATGCCCTGCTGATACTCCACTTTCTTCACAGAGTCCTCACTTGGGGTGGCCCACTTGCACTTCTTAGATGTTACAGCTATCTCTTTTCTTGCACTGTTATGCTGCCAAATGCTGAATAACACTGCTGACACATGGGAGCAGCTCTCACCAAGTCCAGCTGTACAGTTGCAGTGGGCTCCCAAGACAACCCCATCATTTCTCACCACCACCCATGGCTTTAACTGAGGGTCATTAAGCCTTTGGGAATGATTAACCTATAAATATAATTAAATAAAATGAAAGGTATTAGCTAACTTGGTTGAGTACATCAAAAATGCTAACGAGCAACAGATAGCAAGACGCACCTTGGTAGCTAGCCAAGCTAACATAAACAAACTGGACCCCTACTAGCCATGCTAACGTTACACTGACTACGGGCACATGGTAGGATCGGATTGGATTGGGATTGGGTTGGGTGTTGCTACCCAACGGGTGGTCTGTCCCAAATGTCTGTGCACATGAGAGTTCGTGTTAGCGGATAATGGTCAGAGATCTGGCCGTTTCCGCTACGCTAGATGGCGCTATATTCCTTTCAACAAGTGGTGTTAGAACTACTTCAGGTTAACGGCTGCTAAAAGAAAATAAACAAACTATCTGGCGGCATACAAAACAAAGATAGCGCTTGAGGAGGTTGACAGAGCAGCAGTTGCATGCAAGCTGTGCATTCTCCTTTCTTTGGAAGTCCGTATGAAAGAACAAACAGCGTTTTTGGTTTCCTTGATACGACATGAACTGTGCCGTCGGCGTTTGATATTACAAGCAATTGAGGACAACGAGACTTGTTGAGAGCAGGCGATAGAAAGCCTTGACGTTCAGTATGGATGAAAATCAGGGACAGAAGCTTCTGGGATCGAGTGGTTTTACATGCGCAGTAGGGCTGTCAACATTGCTCAAAAATGATTTTCGAATATTCGCTCCAAATAAAACACAAATATTCCAACTACACCGAGTATTTCTTTTGCCTCCGACATTCCAAAGCGCAAGTGCACGTTTTTTCACATTCCAATATTAACTTTCACCTTCGAATTGCTTTTCTAACTAAAACTATTCGAATATATATTCGAATTTCGAATATTCCTTGCCAGCCCTAATGCGCAGTACACGAATCCAAACCAATAACCGTGCACAAGGCGGCACCAAGCGGATTGTAACCGGCTCAAGCCAGGGGTTGCAATCGGATTCGCGAAACCAATCCCTATACGATCCTTAGCCTGGGCACATGAAGTCGATACGATCCCAAACCATTTCCAATCGGATTCAACTCCTCCATGTGCACGCAGTGAATGCCTATTAAAATGGGATAACATGACTCTTACCCTTCCAGTAATGATGCAGCAATGTTTTGCTTGGAGATTCCACAACTGGATGCTCGTTACAAAGCCAGACTGAGTCCATTTGTAACCTTCCAGGCTTTTTAGAGAGTCCCCAGAGTAGGACGATGGGAAGTTTATGAGGTAATTATAGATATCTGGATACTGCAGATCTGGGACGTCTTCTTCAGTGGAGATTTTTTTTTAAAGCACTCCGGGGGAATTATACGGGTCGGTAATATTTAATCTATTTAATTTTCTAATATAAAGTTCAATGTCATTCGAATTAAAGTGGGATGTATAATCTGATGGCTTGAAAACTTCGGTGGTGGCGCTGGTCATTTTTATACTGCCAAAATGGCGGCCTGATCACCTGTAGTCACGTGGTGTCCGGAGCTCTATAAATGCTTTATAGGGAGTCATTTGTCACAGGGGTCGTAATGGGTTACCAACGTTGCCCGTGACCAGGCAACTCAAAAACAATTACGAACGTGGCAGGCAGAGAAACGACAAGTCGGACAAGGATGTAAAATTAAATATAATTTATTACAGACAATGTAGGATAAAAGCAATTGGGAAAAAAAGGAATTTCAGTTCTTCGGGCCGAACCAAGTCCACGATATGTCCTGTAAGTAGCAGAGAAAGCCTCGTTCCCAAATCCACCCCACACCAAGGAGCAGCAAGCGACGGCGGAGGAAGCGAGGGCAACAGCAAACACAGCAAGGCAGACAGGCAGGAAGACATCAGCAGCAAGCACGGCAAGGCAGGCAAGCAGGAGGGCAGCAGCAACAACGAGCAGAGCAGCACAGTCAAGCCGAGCCAGTACGGCAGCCAGCAGCACAGCCACAAACTACAAGGATTGATGCGAGGAGCCTGGACACTTACTTTGCCGGGCACAGACAAAGTCTGTGACCCGGTGATGTGATAGCGCAGAATAGAGACCGCC
>CM050202.1:21481273-21496273 GCA_027475355.1 Coilia nasus
GTATTGCAGCAATGTGGTTCATTCCTTTGGTATTTGTCTGTATGAAATGGCTGCATTTGCACAAAGTGAAGCTGTTTGGTTGTTTTTTTAGATCCTTGGCTTTTGAAAAGCTTGGCATTAGTCAACTATGCAGTAGCTAAAGGTACAGTGGTCCCTCGCTATATCGCGGATTTTTTTAGTGCATGCAATCTCCTGTACAGTACAGAATGCGCTCAGCTTGTAACATTTACATAAATCTTCCACCGTTAGCTGTGTGACTCTGAAGTGTTGTATGTTTGCAAGTGTGAACTTTGCCTGTCTGAGAAAAGTGTATAAGTGTAGTGAGGGGTTTTACAGCCTTAAAACATCTATAATAATTGTAGAAAATAAAGCTGACTACTTCGCGGATTTCGCCTATCGCGGGTTATTTTTAGAATGTAACTGCCGCGAATAACGAGGGACCACTGTACACATGTTTTTTTTTTAATCATGCTTTTGCACAAGGTGTCCTTACATAATGTGGCAATGTGTTTGAGATGTGGAAATAATGCATTTGTTGCCTTCACATACTTGTTGAAACTGCATCGTCAGTTAAGACACCAAGATTTTAAAAAATGTCCTTCACTTTCATCCTCTCTTGTTCAAATGAGATTACCTCAGTGTGGATCTCATTCAGCAGAAGAACATGTTCAGACATCCAGCTGATAATCTGATCAATGCTTCAGCAAAGTGACTGTATTTGACTATGGTTAGTAGTTAAACAGCTGGGTGTGCTTGACATTGTGGTTACAGACAGTAGGACTCTAGGGTCCATTGGCGTGTATGCAACCTACACTGCGCAGGAGGAGAGGGACAAATGACCTGTGAAGGGGGCTGGCTACGTATATCAAGATGTCTGTGTAGACTCTCATTCATCCAGGTCATGGTAGTCAAAGGAGCTAAGTTGTAAGCAACTGGACTTCTTCTTGGAGCTTGAAGACGTTTCATATATATATATATATATGTCCCTTGAGGCTGGCTTGTTGATTGATTAAATCTGCAACATATTCACAAGGGTAGCTATGCTGACTGAGCTTTATATTTCTGTCTTATACAGTATACTTTCCCTCTGTCAATCCATTTCTCTCACCCCCCCCACCCCCACCCCCCCACACACACACACATACACACACGCACACACACGCACGCACACACGCACACGCACACACACACACACACAGTATCTATCTATTGATTGATCTATCTGTTGATTGATCAGTCAGTCTGTTGATCAGTTTCTATCAGTCTGATCAGTTTCTATCTCTCTCTCTCTCTCTCTCTCTCTCTCTCTCTCTTTCTCTCTCTTTCTCTATCTCTCTACCCCCTCCTTCTTGAACACCTGCCCTGTGCGCGTCACCTGCCCTGACGCCACTCTCTTATCTGTCTGTCACTGCACATCTCTCTCTCTCTCTCTCTCTCTCTCTCTCTCTCTCTCTATCCCTCTATCCCCTCCTTCTTGAACACTTGCCCTGTGCGCGTCACCTGCCCTGACGCCACTCTCTTATCTGTCTGTCACTGTACATCTCTCTCTCTCTCTCTCTCTCTCTCTCTCTCTCTCTCTCTCTCTATCCCTCTATCCCCTCCTTCTTGAACACCTGCCCTGTGCACGTCACCTGCCCTGATGCCGGTCTCCAGGGTGGCCCCACCCACCATCCCATTTGCAGCCAGCTAGGCCACCGCGTGACGCCATCGCCCAAGCGCAATTACACACTCATTCTGTCTGTGGAGCAGTGTGATAGAGAGAGGGAATGGAGAGAGAGGAAGACAGAGGGAGAGAGAGAGAGACATGGAGAGAGTGAGTGAGAGAGAAAAAGAGTATAGGTGACAAGTAGAACTAAACAGATGGACATGGAGAAGAGGGAGACAGAGAGAGAGAGAGAGAGAGAGAGAGAGAGAGAGAGAGAGAGAGAGAGAGTGAGTGAGAGAGAGAAAGAGAGTAAGGGAGACAAGTAGAACCAGACAGATGGACGTGGAGAAGAGGGATGAAGACAGAAACCATGACAGTGTAAAAATGAAAGAACGGGTTTTGATTAAAAAATGAAAATGACAAAAATATATAAAAAGAGAAACAACACATAATAAATCCCCTGAAATCGCCAACGGTACGATATGCCATTCAAACAGTAAGCTATGACAACGGTAAGATATACCATTCAAATGTGCCGAAGCTCCCCTTTAACACCACACACAGATGCAACAGATGGTTTATTGGTAGTCTGAGATCTGTAGACAGCATAAAAGACCTACACACCCACCCACCCACCCACCCACACACACACACACACACACACACACAGATGGTTTATTACCAGTCTGATCTGTACACAGCATATAGGACATGTATCTTTACCAATAAAGTACTTTTCTGTTCCCCTTCCTATGGTGGTGTGTGTTTGTGTCCTCTCTCTGAGCAATGCAACACTCAAGGGCACACACACACACACACACACACACACACACACACACACACACACACACACATACACACACACACACACACACATACAAAGCAACTCTGTAACTCATACAGGAGGGCATTAACGTAGCTTGCTGTATTTGAACCTGATGGGATTTACATAAATTAATTCAATAAAGGTGTGCTCACTCTTTTGCTTCATTTGACTTTAATTTGTCTTTTTACACACACACACACACACACACACACACACACACACACACACACACACACCTTTATTTGTCACTACTGTGTCCTATAGCATGCCATTTAGAAAAAACATTCCACGTGGTTTCACATTTGTCACTGTAGATGGTGGCCGAGGATGGGTTCACTCACTCACTCCAAAAAAAGGATAATTTGACTTGACAGGATTTCATTTGAGTGAAAAAAGAGAAAGATAGAGAGGAAGGGAAAAAGAGAGAGAAAAAACAGAGTGAGTGTGTAAGAGAGGACAAGTAGATTTTCCTGTTCTCCCCTGACAATGCTGCAAAATCCCATCAGACCTGGAAAACCTCTTCACACCTCCACACACACGCACACACACACATACAGAGAGAGAGAGAGAGAGAGAAAGAGAGAGACAGAGACAGAGAAAGGAAAAAAAACAGGAAAGAAGATACATAATTCTCAACAAAAAGTATCTTATTGTTCAGCTGTCTTCACACACCATATTTTTAAGAGAAAATGTAATAATGTTGTTCTTCAATCAGTTATGTCCGGGACTTAATTTGCCTCTGTTAACATAAAGATTACACGGATCAGCTGTTGTTTGTTTCTCAAAGAGAAGTACAGGGAGATGGATTGTTGATTGCTGATTGTTGTTAGTTGCTTAACTAACTTTGCACATACTACATAGGTTTCACAAAAATAAAGAGATGAAAAGGCAGTGGGAGACAGATGTGCGACGGGAGGGGTTTTCTGCTACTCCGTCATCTGCAGTGAACACTTCAGAACGGAGCATTTTGACAGGACCAGAGCGTCAGGATAAGAGAGGGAGCTATTCTTTCTGTCTTCAGTTTCCCAGCTCATCTCCACAGAGAATGTGTATAGGTATAAGCAGCGATGATTAGATACTTCAGTGCCACACTATGATGAACATGTTTTTTCCCTTTCTGAATGTGAACCTATTTTGTTTTGGTATGACGTTAGAATTTGGCCGAAGTCAGTTTGGCGGTGATTCAGCTCACTTTATTCAACGGGATTAGGCCTAGGTCTGTGTGGTGACTCAATAAATAAAACAGGTAATTTTTTATTTTTTATTCACTATTTCCAGTCAAATTTAGATCGGTATTGCTCGACCCCACCTCTGCTACACGGAATATTGACGAGTATTTCGCACACTATTTATAACCATCATGTTATAAACGTTAAACGTTAGACTATTTAGGCTGTTGTTTTGATGCCTGCTTGTTTCCCAGATATATACGTGTGTGTCTAAATGGGTGAATAAAATGCATCGAGTTAAATACCTTTGTAGAAAGGCGCTTTATGAAGTTCGGCCCATTTACTTCCACTGGTTTACGGGGTAAATTTGCCACATCCAATATGGCGGACACGCTGACGTATGCCAGCAACGGGCCAGCAGCTTAATGCGGCGTCTATGTCTATATGTCTATGACAATAATAAATTCTTAAATTTTAGAATGCCTCTTTATTGACCCCTTGCAGACACGTGACCACAGTCACATGACTAAACAATGAGACTCCATGACGGATGGCGGAAGTGAGCCCTCAACGAAGCGAACTAATACCATTGCCTAGCGACAACTTGTAAACAATAGATAGTTGGACGTTTTAACATTTTATTTACATTAAATAGTTAAGTAATTAAATAACCTATATATAATTATTAGACATGACTTCGTGTCAGGTGCTGTCTGATGAGGTACAACATCTTGTTGGTGTTCACAAAGAGCGTTATTTGGAAAAGTTGTCCTTAACGGGATTGAAGACCGATCCACACCTACTATCTCCGGATTTATTAACCGATCTTGCAAAGGCAACGACTCTGCCGGATTTTAATCATCATGATCTCTATCACTACGTGATAAACGCCGTATCACCATATACAGGCGCAGACTTAAAGGCATACAAAAGTCTTGATGCATATCAATATTTTGTAGCTGGCTGGGTTACCTGTGCCAAATGTTACGTTGGCGACGGAGGCTACCTTGTAACGGCAAAGGTGAGACACTGTATTCTTTCATTCACGTAAATGTAGCAGTATGTAACAGTGTTCCGTACACCGTCGTTATTGTACAAATTAAACAAACATCTTACCCCGTAAACACTTTTCATGCAGTATATAATATTGTTATATTTGTTAGATGTTAAATTAGTCCGTTAAGGGAGAGTTTTGGTTGGTAAATACATAACAGACATAATTTTAAGATCAACCTACCGTCACTGAACAATTTGACATTAAGCAAATTATTTAAAGCTGTTAAATATTTTTTTTAAAGATTGTTAAATAACTTTCAACTATTTATATTTTTCTGCATAACTCATCTAACCATGGAACCTTTTTTATTTTAGGTTCATCATAGTCAGGCACTTTCGTCAGGCCAACTAAAACCTTGGGTCTTTCTAAAGAAAGATGGGGTTGTTGTTTGTGGCCACTGTACATGTAAAGCAGGCTTGGGAGAGGTCTGTTCCCATGTAACAGCTCTGCTGTACGCCCTCGATTCGGCCGTGAAACATCTAGCAGACAGAAGCTGCACAGATGGGCCAAGACAGTGGGGACTTGTGTCAGGGTTATTCGGACAGAGACCCAAATGCAGACCAGAGTACGGGTGAGAAGCAGAGTTTATTGGAACAGAGACCAAGTGGCAAGGGTGGCAGTTCAAAAACACAATAAAAAAAACTCAGAACAGCTGAACAAAGGTGCCTCAGGCAAATAGCAGAAAAAAAATCCAAAGTATGAAACACAGGTAATCCAAAGAGCTCAGGTCCAAGTGGTTTAAAACCACAAAACCAAATAGCAAAAGGTCACAGTCCCAAAAAATCCAACAAAGGTACAAAGTTACAATCCCGAAAAATCCAACAAAGGTACAAGGCTCCAGAACCAGGTATTCATAGAAAAACAGAACTTTACTTACAAAATGTCCTAACAGATCTCAGAAACAGGCAGACAAGGGTCAGACGATCAGAGACAGAACAGAGGATAACAAGGGCTTAAATACCCTGGCCACCAAACAAGCAAATGAAATCCAGCAGACACTAATTGAACAATGATTGGGTGAGGGGCGGGGCAGACACTGAAAACAAAAGCACATGGAGCATCACAACAAAGAGCTGTCAAAAAGAGTTCAACAGTTGGCCAGCAGGAGTCCAGAACCCTGACAGTACCCCCCTCCTAACGGACGCCCCCCGGCGTCCCCTTAGCTAGCGCAGAACGCTGACGGCGAAAGTCTCTCACCAGTGCGGGGTCCAGAATGTGCCGAGCCGGGACCCAGCACCTCTCCTCAGGGCCGTAGCCCTCCCAGTCAACAAGATATTGGAGCCCGCGGCCCCGGCGCCGAACGTCCAGAAGTCGCCGCACGGTGTAAGCCTCAGAACCGGCAATGAGGCGGGGGGGAGGGGGAGGCCTGGGAACGGGGTGCATGGGGCTGCAAACAAAGGGCTTGATCCTAGATACATGAAAGGTGGGGTGAACACGGCGTAGGGGCAGAGGGAGCTTGAGCCTAACGGCTGTTGGGCTGAGGACCCTGGTAATGGGGAAGGGGCCGATGAACCGCGGGGAGAGCTTGCGGGAATCAGTCTTCAATGGCAGGTCCTGCGTTGAGAGCCACACACGTTGGCCCTGACGATAACGAGGGGCCCTGGAGCGGCGCTTATCCGCCTGGGCCTTCATCCTGGCAGAGGAGCGAAGGAGGGTGGAGCGGGTGCGCCTCCACGTTCGGCGGCACCGCCGAATGAAGGCCTCCACGGAAGGAACACCAACCTCCCTCTCCTGGTCAGGGAACAGTGGTGGCTGGTACCCCAGGGAGGACTCAAAGGGCGACCGGCCCGTGGCCGAGGAGACGTGGGCATTAATGGCGTACTCAGCCCAAGGCAGTTGTTGGCTCCAGGTGGATGGGTTTTGGGATGCCAGACAACGTAGTACCGTCTCCAAGAGCTGGTTCGCCCTCTCAGTCTGGCCATTGCTCTGGGGGTGGAAACCTGAGGACAGACAAACAGAGGCACCAAACGCTTTACAAAACGCCTTCCAAAAAGCAGATGTGAATTGGGGGCCCCTGTCTGATACCACCTCCATGGGAAGCCCATGGATGCGGAAGACGTGCTGAATCATGAGGTTGGCAGTGTCCCTGGCTGATGGAAGGCCAGGCAGGGGGATGAAACGGACAGATTTGGAGAAGCGGTCAATGACGGTGAGTATAGTGTTGTTACCATTGGACGGGGGCAAGCCTGTCACAAAGTCCAGTGAAATATGGGACCAAGGCCTTCGGGGCACAGGCAAAGGTTGCAGGAGGCCTGCCGGTGGTCGTGTCGAGGACTTGTTCTGGGCGCAGACCTGGCAAGACTGGACGAACTTGCAAACATCCTCCTTCAGGGAAGGCCACCAGAACCGTCTCCCAATGAAGGCCTGAGTGCGCCTGGATCCAGGATGGCAGGACAGCTGGCTGGAGTGGCCCCACTGCATCACCTGGGTACGGACAGAGTTGGGGACATACAGACGGTTAATAGGACATTGGCTAGGCCCTGCCTCACCTGCTTGGGCTGCTAAGACAGCAGACTCTATATCTAATTGAACTGCCCCCAGAAGGCAGCGAGAAGGAAGGATGGTGTCGTCTTCGGGAGCCCTCTGGGGCGCAGCAAACCGTCGGGAAAGGGCATCGGGCTTGACGTTCT
Organism: Coilia nasus; assembly: GCA_027475355.1. Lineage (NCBI taxonomy): Eukaryota > Metazoa > Chordata > Actinopteri > Clupeiformes > Engraulidae > Coilia > Coilia nasus. The sequence continues at coordinate 21,488,601 of CM050202.1, forward strand.
TATGGCCAGGGCGGTAGGAAAGGGTGAAGTTGAACCTGGAGAAAAACAGGGACCATCTGGCTTGGCGAGGGTTGAGTCTCTTGGCCTTCCTGATGTACTCCAGGTTCTTGTGGTCCGTCCAGACGAGAAAAGGCAGCGGAACGCCCTCCAGCCAGTGCCGCCATTCTTCTAGGGCCAGCTTAACCGCCAGCAGCTCCCTGTTCCCCACATCGTAGTTTTGCTCAGCAGGTGACAGGCGGTGAGAGAAGAATGCGCATGGGTGTATTCGGCCATCCTTGGCGGAGCGTTGGGATAGCACGGCACCCACCCCAATGTCAGACGCATCCACCTCCACAATGAACTGACGGCCAGGATCAGGTTGGATCAGAATTGGAGCAGAGGTGAACCGATGCTTCAGGCTTCGGAAGGCCTCTCCTGCTGCTGGGGACCAGGAAAACCTGACCTTTGAGGAGGTCAGTGCGGTGAGGGGGGCTGCCACTGAGCTAAAATTTCGGACGAATCGCCTGTAAAAATTGGCGAAGCCGAGGAAGCTTTGCAGGTCCCGGAGACTGGCAGGCGTAGGCCACTCCAGGACGGCTTTGACCTTCCGTTGGTCCATTTGGACGGCGCCGGGGGAAACTACGTAGCCCAGGAACGAGACAGTCTCCTGGTGAAAGTCGCACTTTTCTGCTTTGACAAAAAGTTGGTTCTCCAAGAGGCGTTGCAGGACCTTGCGGACGTGGGTGGTATGCTCTGTGAGTGATCTGGAAAAAATGAGGATGTCGTCTAAAAACACAAAAACAAACTGGTTCAACATATCTCTGAGAACATCATTTACCAAGGCCTGAAAGACAGCAGGGGCGTTAGTAAGACCAAAGGGCATGACTAAATACTCATAGTGTCCCGAGCTGGTGTTAAAGGCAGTTTTCCATTCGTCCCCCTCGCGGATGCGGACCAGGTGGTATGCGTTCCTGAGGTCCAGCTTGGTGAAAATGGTAGCACCCTGGAGGAGTTCAAAAGCAGAGGACATGAGAGGGAGAGGGTATCTGTTTTTGACAGTGATGTCATTCAAGCCACGATAATCAATGCACGGCCGTAATGAGCCATCCTTCTTCCCTACAAAGAAGAATCCGGCTCCTGCAGGAGATGAGGAGGGTCGAATGATGCCTGCCGCGAGGGACTCCTGGATATACTTGCTCATAGCTTCTGTCTCGGGCCGGGACAGGGAGTACAGGCGGCCCCTAGGGGGGGACGTGCCAGGTAGGAGGTCAATAGCACAATCATAAGGACGATGAGGGGGAAGAGAAGAGGCTTTGGACTTACTAAATACCGCCTTGAGATCCATATAGTCCGGGGGAACACCTGTCAGGTCTGGGAAGTCCTCCTGGACTTCGGGGGCTGGAGCCGGCTGGGTCTGGGCCTGAAGGAGGCAATTAGCGTGACACAAAGGAGTCCAACCCATAATACACCCCCCAGCCCAGTCTATGTGTGGGTTATGTTTAACAAGCCAGGAATGGCCAAGAACCACCGGGGCTTGGGGGGCCTTTATGACATGAAATTGTAATTTTTCATGGTGGTTGCCAGAGAGGGTGAGACTCACCGGAGCAGTGGTGTGAGTAATGTACGCCAGCCTCACCCCAGTCAAAGCATTGGCCACCCGGGGTCTCTCGAGGGTCGCTGTAGGCAGGTTCCACTGACACACCAGATTGGCATCAATAAAATTCTCCTCAGCTCCCGAATCAACGAGTACCCCCACCACCTGTTGCTGACTACCCCACGACAGGATGGCGGGCAGAATGGTGCGTTGAGAAGAGGAGGGGTGTGTAGGTGTCGCGCTCACCAGCACCCCTCTCACTGGTGAGCGCTGGCTTTTACTGGACAGGAAGCGATGAAGTGACCCGACTGGCCACAGTACAGACAGGAGCGGGTGGTGATCCTTCTTTGTCTCTCCTCCGGGGTCAAACGGGTGCGATCCACTTGCATGGGTTCTGGTTCGGGTGTCGCAGTGGGCGGGAATGGTGGTTGCACGAACGGCCCGACAGGGGTTCCTCCTGGTGGGCTCCTGAGGGCTCTTGCCCGGCGGCGTTGCTGCAGCCTTGTGTCGATCCGGATGGCCCGGTTGACAAGCTCTTCGCAGGAGCCGGGTAGGTCCTGGCAGGCCAATTCATCTTTGATGTCTTCTGCCAGACCATTGAGGAACGTGTCAAACAGGGCCTCAGGGCCCCATCCAGTGGTGGTTGCAAGCGTCTGGAAATCAATGGCATAATCAGACACTGATCTACGGCCCTGGCGCATGTGGAGCAGTTCTCGGGCTGCCTCGTGCCCGTGCTTGGAGCGGTCAAAGACTCTCTTCATTTCAGAAGAGAACTCCTTGAAGTCCCCACAGACAGGTGAGTCTGCATCCCACACGGCAGTTCCCCATTCTCTGGCACGCCCCGACAGCTGAGTAATCACGTAAGCCACCTTAGCGCGATCAGTGGGGAATGTACCTGGCTGTAGCTCAAAGATGAGGGTGCATTGGGACAGGAAGGACCGGCAGGTACCAGGTTCACCAGAGTATTTCTCTGGTGGGGGCAGTCGTGGCTCCCGGACAGGGGTTGCAAACTGGGCAGATGAGGTGGCCCGGGTGGAGGCCGAAGCAGCCTGGGACAGTTGGAGCGGTTGGATGCGGGCTGCCAAGTCCGTGATGCTGGCAGTGACTGCCTCCAACTGGGCCTATTGACGGCCCAGAAGTGCTCCCTGCTGCTCCAGGCAGGACTTCACGTGCTCTGAATCCGCTGGGTCCATCGTGCTCTGATCGTACTGTCAGGGTTATTCGGACAGAGACCCAAATGCAGACCAGAGTACGGGTGAGAAGCAGAGTTTATTGGAACAGAGACCAAGTGGCAAGGGTGGCAGTTCAAAAACATAATAAAAAAACTCAGAACAGCTGAACAAAGGTGCCTCAGGCAAATAGCAGAAAAAAAATCCAAAGTATGAAACACAGGTAATCCAAAGAGCTCAGGTCCAAGTGGTTTAAAACCACAAAACCAAATAGCAAAAGGTCACAGTCCCAAAAAATCCAACAAAGGTACAAAGTTACAATCCCGAAAAATCCAACAAAGGTACAAGGCTCCAGAACCAGGTATTCATAGAAAAACAGAACTTTACTTACAAAATGTCCTAACAGATCTCAGAAACAGGCAGACAAGGGTCAGACGATCAGAGACAGAACAGAGGATAACAAGGGCTTAAATACCCTGGCCACCAAACAAGCAAATGAAATCCAGCAGACACTAATTGAACAATGATTGGGTGAGGGGCGGGGCAGACACTGAAAACAAAAGCACATGGAGCATCACAACAAAGAGCTGTCAAAAAGAGTTCAACAGTTGGCCAGCAGGTGGCCAGAGTCCAGAACCCTGACAACTTGCTCCATTGAAAGCAGGCAAAGCACTGTTTGAAAAGGGAGCAGCAATTGATTTCACACATCCTGCAAAAAAGCACTTTGGCGCCCACAGCACATACTATTCAAGGGCATCTTATAAGGAAATAAGGAAAGGAGGAGCATCAAAAGCAGCCATAGAACAATTTTATAAAGCCCTGGATAATGCAGCTGAAAACCCTGAAGAGAAGAGTGGTCTCCTACGGATTCTACCTAAGTACAGTCACCAATTCCAACCAAAGGTGCTGTCTCTGGGTCTACCTCAGCCGCTGGTAGAGTTATACAGTGCTCGGAACCGGACACTGTCTGCTTCTGAACTTCTCATAAAGTGTGAAGAGACATTTAAGATCCTGGAAGTCACCCCAGAACAGGTATATGAATAATCTCCTGAGACAATAATGTGCTTTTGAATCATATTTAGTGGTACATGTCATTCACTTCATGTCATTAATTTAAAATGTTGTAGGCTGTAAAAATTGAGGAAGAGACGAAGCAACAGGGAAAGTCAAGGCTTTGGTTTGACATGAGAAGTGGTAGGGTGACTGCATCAAAGTTCAAGTCAGCAGCAAAAACAAACCCTACAAATCCATCCAAGTCACTAATTAGGCAGATCTGTTACCCTGATCGATACAAAATTTCAGCAGTTGCAACAAGGCATGTTTGACACCATGACAAACATATAACTTTTTTTAATTTCAAGTAATGACATCACACTGAAGGTTTTTTAAGCTCTCTGATAGGGTATTCATATATTTTATATTTGCCTTAATGGAAATCTGGTTCAGGAATATACACTTCTATGTTTCTTTTCATAACTCAAACGTGCATTAATTAGTTGTCTGATTTTTGGCACTGTCTTTAGAAGATCTTGTAGTGTTTAGGGGGAAGTCAAAAAATGTATAGGCCAATTAAAAAGCTGCTATGACTTAATAATAACTGCTTCTTTTTCTCAGATGGGGATCTGAACATGAGAAAACAGCCAGAGAGACATACACAGTTGCTGCTGCACGACAACACCAGGACTTGACTGTTTGTGACGCAGGGCTCCATATTGACCCCTCTCGCCCCTACCTAGGTGGATCTCCAGATGCCCTGGTTTCCTGCACCTGCTGTGGTGATGGTATTTTAGAAATCAAATGCCCACTCAGTGCCAAGGATGGAGTCCTTAGTGCCACTGAAAAGAAGCATTTTGCATTGAAAATACAGATGGTTCATTTAGACTTAAGAGAGATCATCAATACTACTACCAGGTCCAAGCCCAGTTATTCATTACCAAACGCAAGTACTGCGATTTTATGGTATGGTCCGAGTCCAGTTTTTTCTTGCAGAGAGTTTGTCCAGATTCTGACTTGTTTACAGAAGCAGTACAGAATGTAGAGGCCTTTTATAAGTCAGCCATCCTACCAGAGTTACTGGCCAAAAGATACACTTGTCCAAACAAGTCTGCAAGCTGTGCAGACAGAGTGGAGGAAGAGAAGGAAAAGCAACAACACATTCTATGTCATTCTATTAATTTTATTTGTTATGTGTTACACATTAAATTTATGTAAAATATCTCATCTTGTTGTGTTTAATGCTGACAATTTTGACAGTATAAAATATGACATTTGGAATGGTTGAGTTGTATTATTTACATATTTACAGATTTGATCAGTTATCAGTTGTCAATTGGCACCACTGACGGACACAGATTTGTCAGGGAACATGCAACTCTGACTATCTTGTCCAGAGAAGTCAGTTCTAGTTCATCATGTTGTAGAAGACTAATAGGTACAGGTCCTTGTAACATTTTATACTTTGACCGTGCTTGTCCAATTACTCGCTCAACATGTATCCTGACAGCTGCTAGTTTACGTGACCCTTCCAGTTCAATTGCACCTAACTGTTTTTTGCCCCGTGTAAAAGCTGGTGTTTGAACCTTTGCGCAGTATAACCCAACTTGTTCCTGTATTGTAAAACCACGGTCAGCTAAGACCAAGTCTCCAGGTAGCAGGTTATCCAAAAACCCACTGTTTGCTGTAATGTGAGCATCAGTTGTCCGGCCACCCCAGCCCTTTGATATAAAGGAGATTACGCCTTGTGGAGTAATGCCTATTAGGTATTTCATGGTATTGTGACCATTGTATTGTGAATATGTCTGTGCCCTAGCTTTAAAATCTCTAGGTTTTTCAATGGCTATCTCAAAACAATCTATTATTGACATGCAACGCTTAAATGATTTCCTGAAACACACTGGCATAGATGTTTCCACATCCTCTCTCTCAGGCCAAAACACACACACAGGAACTAACACCTCATTTAAAACATTAATCACATTAACAAATATTCTAGAAATCGTAGAGCTATGAACACCAAAAAGATAGGATAAAAATGCAAGTGGTAAATTAAGTCTGACTCTTATTAATGCTATAAGTAGCTGTTGAAAGCATGTGATATTTGCAGTGTCTTTGAGTGATGGCTTGACAAGATTGAGTACAGTCATAAACACAGCAAAATTGGGCAGTCCAGTAAGTGTTTTTAGCTTGTCTTTGTTTTCAAAACTGCTCTGTTCAAAAACATTTGAGGACATCAGCTTGTCTTTCAGTACAAAAGTGTCGGCCCGGAGTTGCTGACACTCAAACTGAAGTGATTCAATGTCGTCTGAAGTCAAGTCTGTTTGGCACATCATATCACAAGTTAACTTTGCACTGGTATCATTCATTGCCTCTTCGTCCTCTTCTACCCCTTTTTCAACCTCCTTTTCAGGATCCTCTTCAGTCTCCACTGACAGATTGAGGAGTGCCCTGGCAGCTTCGTGTTTCAACAACTCCTGCCTCCTCCTCTTTTTCAATGTTTGTTGTGCATCATACTTATCAAGACTTCTCTGGGCTCGTCTCTTCTCTGGGGACTTGATATGTGCAAAAACAGATGGCACATAATCTGGTGATAAAGGGTCCGGACTCTTCTTTCCTGTGAAAAGAAATCACTAAAGTAAATCCTGAGTATGTGACAGGCCTACAAAAGTTTACAAAAGTTACCCCTATGGGCCATAGGCTATTTTCACTACCTTTACTTTTAAGCTCATATTGGTCATTTTAAGGGCCATACATACATGCTACAGTATATCTTGTTTTCTTTCAGGACAGTCTAGCTATCTAGATCTGGTTTCATTTGGTGAGCTACTAACCAATAAAAATATCATTATGCGTATAAAAAAATCTTGCATTTAAGGAAGGATGTTATATCAGGATTATAATGGATATTATGCAGAAATTTGCAGTAATTTCAAAACTGTATGAAAATGCACGATAGCAATAGAATCGTAAGTTCCGCTATTCACATTATGCATTGGCTGATAAACGTGAGTGTAAAATGGGTGAAGTAGAAATTTGTCAAATCATTACTTGGCAAACATTTGATCCCTTGTTTTAACATGATAACTTCAATGCAGAAGTATGTGTTTGGTGTCGTTGGAAAGCTAAAATTCTGTACTTTTTTCTGATATGCGTGCCTCGTCTATTCGATCACGGGGTTGCGAGTAATTTCAACGAGAGTAATGCCTGTGTAGAGCGCTAATATGAGACATTTTGGCTAATTTTAACAAATGAATATCCCGCGGATACTTCAGCGCAAAAATATGCGGGGTCACATTGTAAAGCCGGTTCTGCTGTTTCCTTTGATATGAGTGCCACATCGCTACGATGTACCGTTAGAAAGTAATTCAACAGAGAAGAACAGGTGTAAATGTGCCTGCACAACCCATAGGGTTAAAAAGTTAAAAGTTTGTCACATGGATACAGCCCCTGGGTGTAAACATTTTATCCGGCTGCATATAATGTTGTCTTGTAACAACCCTGCTGAACTGTAAAGCACTTTGAGCTGCATCTTGCATGTATGAACTGTGCTATACAAGTAAAGTTTATTATTATTATTATTATTATTATTATTATTATTATTATTATTATTATTATAATAGGCTAATATTATTACATGTTGTGTAGGTACGACACGCTGTACGACCTATGGAGTCTATGGAGTAGGCTAGGCTAATCCCATCTGAAATAATATGGTTAACATTGTGCGTTTATGTTTACTGGAAGATATTTATTCTCTACTGTGTAGATGTGTTAAAAATGAATCTAAAACTAATCTTTGTGGTTTGCAATCTTACCTTGTAAAAAATGCTCGCTGCAAATTCGGGAAAACTTCGAGGGCTGCCAGTCTTTGCGATTAATAGCCGTTATCCACAGCCGTCTCTTCTCTGCATCCAGAGGAATCCTATAAAACGCTA
>CM050202.1:21508773-21513773 GCA_027475355.1 Coilia nasus
TCTCACTCTCCCACACACACACAAACCTGCCGTATATAGCTCTTTACCACCAACGCAGTGAGACACAGCACATGCTCAGTCATTGCGCCTACCCAGAATGCTTCTGTGGCGGGGGGGGCGTTCTCTGCACCTACTCAGAATGCATCTGTGGCAGGGGGCATTCTCCGCGCCTACCCAGAATGCCTCTGTGGCGAGGGGCATTCTCTGCACCTACCCAGAATGCATCTGTGGCGGGGGGTGTTCTCTTCGCCTACCCAGAATCCCTCTGTGGCGGGTGGCTTTCTCTGTGCCTACCCAGAATGCCTTTGTGGGGGGTGGGGTGCATTCTCTGCGCCTACCCAGAATGCATCTGTGGCGGGGGGTGTTCTCTTCGCCTACCCAGAATCCCTCTGTGGCGGGTGGCTTTCTCTGTGCCTACCCAGAATGCCTTTGTGGGGGGTGGGGTGCATTCTCTGCGCCTACCCAGAATGCATCTGTGGCGGGGGGCGTTCTCTTCGCCTCCCCTACAATGCATGTGTGGCGGGGGGGCATTCTCTTCGCCTACCCAGAATGCCTTTGTGGTGGGGGCCATTCTCTGCGCCTACCCAGAATGCATCTGTGGCAGGGGGCGTTGTCTTCGCCTACCCAGAATGCATCTGTGGCGGGGGGCGTTGTCTTCGCCTACCCAGAATGCATGTGTGGCGGGGGGCATTCTCTGCGCTTACCCAGAATGCCTCTGTGGTGGGGGGCATTCTCTGCGCCTACCCAGAACGCATCTGTGGCAGGGGGCATGCTCTGCGCCTACCCAGAATGCATCTGTGGTGGGGGGGTGTTATCTGCACCTACCCAGAATCCCTCTGTGACAGCATCCTCGGAGTCGTCCTTGGGTAGAAGCCTGTTGCCATCTCAACAGCTGCATCACTCGCAATCCACTACATGCACCCTGAAAATATCTCTCTCTCTCTCTCTCTCTCTCTCTCTCTCTCTCTCTCTCTCTCTCTCTCTCTCTCTCTCTCTCTCTCTCTCTCTCTCCCTCCATCTCCCTCTCTCTCTGTCTCTCCCACTCTCTTTCACATTCTCTGTCACATGTTTAAGTACACATCTTTATTAAGTACACATGTTCAAGTACAAGTAGTGGGGGGCGGGTGGTATAAGAGGGGGAGAGGGACACGAAGGGGGCCTTTTACAAACCATTTGTAGAGAACACCCTTTCAAAACATTTTCTATCGAGAAGTACACTGATGCTAGATGCCCCGGGTTTGTGTGTGTGTACGTGTGTGTGGTTGAGGCTAATTATCCAAGGCTCACTGGTGAGAAGCTATATCGACGCTAGTTAACTCTTCCTGACAACCATAGGGTAACTACTGGGTGTGTGTGTGCGTGCGTGTGTGTGTGTGTCTGTGTGTGTGCACATGTGTGTGCGTGTGTGTGTGCCTGTGCCTGTGCCTGTGCCTGTGCGTGTGTGTGTGCCTGTGCCTGTGCGCATATGTCTGTGTGTATGTGTGTGTATGTGTGTGTGCGTGTGTGTGTGCGTGTGTGTGTGCCTGTGCTTGTACGTGTGCACAAAAGTCTGTGTGAGTGTGTGTGTGTGTGTGTTTGTGCGTATGCGTGTGCATGTGTGTGTGTGTGCGCATGCGTGTGTGTGTGTGTGTGTGTGTGTACAGGGTTGAGGTCCTAACATTGGTTAAAGAGCATAGCCTTTGGCCCCAGGCCTGAAACCTATTAGTGCTCTTACTCAACCTGTCAGCAGAGAGGAAGTGTGTATAGATCTCTCTCTTTCTCTCTCTGTCACACACACACACACACACACACACACACACACACACACACACACACACACACACGCACAGACAGGTGCAAATACCATTAACACCTGAGCAACAGCGCCTCAGGCTGCCTGTAAAAGGGCACATTTTTTTGTGTAGGTGTGTGTGTCAGGGTGTATGTGTGACATTTTGTGTTGGTGTGTGTGTCAGGGGGTGTATGTGGGGCATTTTGTGTTGGTGTGTGTGAGGAGGTGTGTGTACCATTTTGTGTAGGTGTGTGTGTGTGTCAGGGTGTATGTGTGGCATTTTGTGTAGGTGCGTGAGGGTGTGTGTGTGGTTTTTTGTGTAGGTGTGTGAGGGTGTGTGTGTAGCATATTTGTGTAGGTGTGTGCGTGAGGGGGTGTATGTATGACATTTTGTGTAGGTGTGTGAGGGTGTGTGTGTATGTCTTTATTTTATTAAATATATCTTGTATGCCTTATACTTTTTACTTTTATCCTTTTGAACATTTACACTTATTTTATCTTTTATGCTTTTCATGCTGTTGTTTGCTTTTATTTTTGTAAAGCACATTAAACTGTGTGTGTGTATGTATGTGTGTGTGTGTGTGTGTGTGTGTGTGTGTGTGTGTGTGTGTGTGTATGTGTGTGTGTGTGTGTGTATGTGTGTGTGTGTGTGTGTGTGTGTGTGTGTGTGTGTGTGTGTGTGTGTCACAAAGACATAGAGACGGTCAAAGCCATAACCATAATTGCTGATAGTCATATAATAGCAGCAACTTCAACACTTCCTCTTTCCTGTCTGGTCTGCTGTGCTTTTTACTGCTGCCCTCAGGACAGTCTTCACAGCCACACCACAGCACCTCTGCAGCACCTTATACACCCAGTCAGCTGATCTCAGAACAGTCTTCACAGCCACACCACAGCACCTCTGCATCACCTTATACACCCAGTCAGCTGATCTCAGAACAGTCTCCACAGCCACACCACAGCACCTCTGCATCACCTTATACACCCAGTCAGCTGATCTAAGGACAGTCTCCACAGCCACACCACAGCACCTCTGCATCACCTTATACACCCAGTCAGCTGATCTCAGAACAGTCTTCACAGCCACACCACAGCACCTCTGCATCACCTTATACACCCAGTCAGCTGATCTCAGAACAGTCTTCACAGCCACACCACAGCACCTCTGCATCACCTTATACACCCAGTCAGCTGATCTCAGAACAGTCTTCACAGCCACACCACAGCACCTCTGCATCACCTTATACACCCAGTCAGCTGATCTCAGGTCAGTCACCACAGCCACACCACCTCACCTCCGCATCATGAATACACCCTGTCAGCTGATCTCAGGACAGTGTCCCAGATCACAGACACACATGCACACAGGCACACATGCACACACACACACAAAGACACGCACACGCACACCCACATGCACACAGGCAGGCACACACACACACACACACACACACACACACACACACACACACACACAAATACACAAAGGCACACTTGTACATATCTGCTCTACGTGGGCTCCTTGCATCCGCATCATGGACACACCCAGTCAGCTGATCTCAGGACAGTCTCCCAGATCAGATCTGCTGTAGTCACAGGAAACAACTGGGGAGAGAAAAACAAGACAGGAGCGGAGAGAAAAAGAGAGAGAGGATAAGAGAAAGAGTAGATGAAAAAAAGACAGAGAGGATGAGAGAAAGGGATAAAGAAAGAGAGATGAAAGAGAGAGGGAGGGAAAGAGAGAGGAAAAGTAAGAAAGGGTAGGGGAGAGAGAGGGAGGGATAGAAAAAGAACTGAGAAAGGAAAGGGAGAGAAAAGAGAGATGAAGAGAGAGATGGAGAGAGAGATGAAGAGATGAAGAGAGAGATGAGAGAGAGAGAAACTGGCAAAGGTGAGGAGGGTCGGGGAGGGAGGGGGATGGTAAAAAAGAGATGAAAGGACAGAAAGAGAGAGGGAAACGAAGAAGTGAGAGAGAGGGAGGAGGGAGGGAGGGAAGGATGAAAAGGAGTGAGGCACGGAGGGAGGGAGGGAGGGCGGTAGATGGTAAAAAAGAGATGAAAGGATAGAAAGAGAGAGTGAAACAGGAAAAGGAGGAGGAGGAAAGGAGAGAGGGAGGGAAGGAGGGATGACAAGAAAAAGAGGGAGGTGTGGAGGTGTGGAACTCATGAGCAGCGTCAGCACCTCACGGCAGGAGGACACACCTGCTGGGGGGAAGGGGGGGAAGAGAGAGAGAAAGAGAGGTAGAGGGTGAGAAAGGAAGATGGAGAGAGAGATAAAGGGGGTAGAGAGGTGGGAGGGGGGATATGGTGGGAGGAAGAGAGAGAGAGAAAGAGAGGTAGAGAGGCAGAGAAAGGAAGATGGAGAGAGAGATGGGGGGGGGGTAGAGAGAGGTGGGGGGCAGGCAGGTAAAGGGGAAATGGTGCAGAAGATAGAAAAAAATAAAGAGAGAGACGGGGGCAGAGAGATAGATAGAGAGGGTGAGAAAGGAAGATGGAGAGAGAGAGAGGTAAAGAGGGAGACAGGGAGAAAGAGAGGGAGAGGGAGAAAGACAGACAGTGGGAGAAAGGAGGAAAGAGAGAGAAAAAAAGAGGGAGAGAAAAAGAAGAGGGAGGGCTAGTAGAACTTCATGGGAGGAGGATGGAAAGAGGAAAGATGCTACAACAGAGAGAAACAGAAAGAGAGATGAAAGGAAGAAAGAAAAGACTGAAAAGTAAGACAAATAAAGGAGTAAATGACAAGATTTTCCTTATGATATTATGAGTATATGTGTGTGTGCGTGTGCATGTGTGTGTGTGTATGAGTATATGTGTGTGTGTGTGGGCATGTGTGTGTGTGTATGAGTATATGTGTGTGTGCATGAATGTATGTGTGTGTGTGAGTATATGTGTGTGTGCATGAGTGTATGTGTGTGTGTGTATGAGTATATGTGTGTGTGCGTGTGCATGTGTGTGTGTATGAGTGTATGTGTGTGTGCATGAGTGTGCATGTGTGTGTGTATGAGAAATTTAACCTCTGCATTTAACCCATCACACATGTGAGCAGGGGGCAGCCATGACAACGGCGCCCGGGGAGCAGTGAGTGGGGACGGTACCATGCTCAGGGTACCTCAGTGGCACTACTGGCGACTTGGGATTCGAACCTGCGATCCTTGCGGTCACAGGTCCGATGCCTTAGCCACCACTGCCCCCACAAATATTTACAGGGTTTCAGTTACAGTCCCTGGAGCAGT
>CM050202.1:21521273-21523773 GCA_027475355.1 Coilia nasus
TTTCCTATCAATTGCTTCAACTACTCCCATCCCCTCTTCCTCTTCCTCTCTTTCTCTCTACCTCTCTCCCCTTCTCCTCCTCTGCATATGTATGTCAGTGAAAGGGCATGTGCAGTAAAGTAATTAGTGGCGTGTAGTCGGGGCGAGCAGGAGAGCAGGAGAGCAGGAGAGCTCAGCTCCACGTTCCCTCTCTAATAAGGCTGGAGGATGACTCATCCGCTGCACCATGGGGTGGGGTGGTGGGATGCTGCACTGGAGAGAGAGGCAGAGAGAGAGACAGAGACAGAGAGAGATGGAGGGAGAGAGAGGTGGAGAGAGATGGAGGGAGAGACAGAGAGAGAGAAATGGAGACAGAGAGGGAAAGAGATGGAGAGAAAGAGAAAGAGAGATGGACAGAGATGGAGGGAGAGACAGACAGAGAGACAGAGGGAGAGATAGAGAGAGAGAGAGATGGAGGGAGACAGATGAGAGAAAGAGATGGAGAGAGAGAGATGGAGAGAGGAGGGGAGAGATGGAGGGAGAGACAGAGAGAGATGAAGGAAGGGAGGCAGAGAGTGAGAGACAGAGAGAGATATGGAGGGAGGGACAGAAGGGGAGAAAGAGAGAGAGAAATAGAGAGGAAAAGACAGAGAGAGATGGAGGGAGGGAGGGAAAACAAATGGAAAGAAGAGGGAGAAAGAGAGCGGGAGAGGAAAAGAGAGCGAATAGAAAAAGAGAGAAAGGGAGAGCAAGAGAAAGACGGTGAACGAGAGAGTGACAAAGGATGAGAAAGAAGGAGAAGAGAGACAACAAGAGAGAGAGTGATAGAGAAAGAGAGAGAGAGAGAGAGATCTGCTTCACCAGAGAGGGGGAGAGAAGAGGATAGAAGGAGCAGAAGAAAGAGAAAGATGGAGAGAGGGGGAGAGAAAGAGAGAGGGGGATAGAGAGATGAAAGAAAAGAGAGTGAAGAAGGGAAGGGAAGAGAGGAAGAGGAGAAAGAGGGAGAAAGATGGAGTGCAGAGAAAGAGGGAACATGCAGTGAGAGAAAGAGAGAAGCGAGGGGGAGAGAACGAGAGAAGAGAGAAAGCAGCAGGAGAACAGGTGCAAGGGAAGAGAGATAGAACGAGATAAAATACAGGAGGAGAAGTGGAGGAGGGACCGGAGAGAGAGATGAGGGAGAAGAGGGGAGAGAAGAAGAGAAAAAGACAGCACGGTAAGAAGGAATATGAGCGGAAGAGAGAGAAGAGAAAGAGAGAAAAGGAGGGAGAGATGAAAAGAGAGGAGAGACACAGAAAGAGGAAAAGATGAATGGAGAGAGTGAGAGAGAGAGATGAAGATGAGAGGAAAAGATATATAAAAAGGAGGGATGGAGAAGAGAGGAGAGAGAGAAAGAGGGGGACTGAGGAAGAGAGGAGAGGAAGCACAGAAGAGGAGAAGTGGGAGAGAAAGAGAGATAAAGAACACTTGCTGACATGGAGAAATTAAGCTTCAATAGCTTCATGAAGCTTCACACACACACACACACACACACACACACACACACACACACACACACACACACACACACACACACACAGACACACATGCACACACATGCAAAGCATTCACACTCTTACATATGGGTACACTCACATACACACACCATCTCCAGCATGTCACTGGCACCTACTTAGTAAAAGTGTTATTGGAGGGCAGAGTAAAGCAGGCACACACACACACACACACACACACACACACTCACACACCCTTACATATGCACACACACACACACACACACACACCCTTACATATGGACACACAGACACACCCTTACATACACACATTCACACACACACAGGCACTTGCTGTCATTACTGTCCAACCTCTCTTGACAGTGATGTAGGAACCACAGCAGATGTTTAACACAGTGGTGTCCATTATGTTGACAAATGATCACATGTGCATACTGTATGTTCACAAAAGGGATCAAACCACAGTACAGCATGGTACTATAGGGCAGCTGTGGCCTAATGGTAAAGTGTTGGTCTTCACAGGTAAATCACAGGGTTGCAGGTTCGAATTCCATACCAGTAGGACATATGTGGGTGGGGGAATACATGAAACGAGTGCTACTACTCTCCTGCATTCTCATCCATGGCAGTCAAAAATAACAGATTGATACTTTACAGTCAAACCACAATATAGCGTAGAAGTATGGGCCAGCAGCTGTGGCCTGATGATCTGGGACTTCGTGTTAAGATGGGAGGGTCACAGGTTTGAATCCCGTACCAGTAGGAAGAATGTAGGTGGGGGAGTAAATAACTACTGCTCTTCTGCACCCTCATCCATGGCTGAAGTGCCCTTGAGCAAGGCATCTAACCTCACATTGCTCCAGGGACTGTACCCTGTACCTAAATAACTGTAGGCTGCTCTGGATAAGAGCATCAGCTAAGTGCAGTGTAAAAATACATGGCTTACAGTGAAGATTGTGTGTCAATGAATGAAGTGGCAGAAAATAATGAAAGAGTTTTCTCACACATTC
>CM050202.1:21533773-21541273 GCA_027475355.1 Coilia nasus
CCCAGAGAGATGGCTGAGCCACTTATAACATGTAATTAACCCCCCCACCCCCCCCACCCCAAAAAAAACCCATAGTCATCAATTGATTACCCACAACCCACCCACGCCCACTACCAACCCCGGCGGCTGGGCCCCGGAGAGCTTTCATGTTTGTGGCCCCCTTGTGGGTGGCCCTGGATGTCTGTAAAAGTCAGATATGGATGACACACATCTGCTGTTGTGCATGTATGAACGTATTAAAGATACCACAAAGGGATGGCTCAGTGAAAGCCTGCAAGGATGCATTTGCTGTAATGGGACATGTAGGATGAAGGCGAAATGTTCTACACCGACACAGGGGGCACTTACACAACACCACAACCCTCAGCAGGCAGCTGTGTAATGCCTAATGGTTGGCCTAAAGAATTGGTCTTGGAATCACAGGGTCGCCGACTCAATAAACTGTACCAGTGGGACACATTGGGCTAAGCGGAGTGAAAAAGCACAGCTCTTGTCCATGGCTGAGGTGGCCTTGAGCAAGGCATCTAAACGCATATCTCTCCAGGGGGACTGTCCCTGTGCCTAACTCACTGTACAGTAAGTCACTCTGGATAGGAGTGCCCGCTAAATGGCTAAATATAATGTATTGTAGCTTCAGTACTGTGGAGACCAGATACTATATATATTCCTAATAGGGCACTAACTGTTCAGCAGCAGCCCTGGATGAGGGGACAGCACGGGGACAGCATTTTGCCCAAACCTTGGGGCTGTCACCAGGGAGGACAGAAAAACAAAAGTCCACACACACACACACACACACACACGGATGCACACCCCTCACTTCACACACACTGCCTCTTCAACACTTATTTCCAGGATGTGACCATTTTTAGCAGGGTTCTGACCCGGGGAGGGTTGCATAGCGCTTCTCCACTCTGCTGTACAAGACCCGTTTACAAACTATGCTAATGTCTGGCTCTCACACAATAACGGACGCTGCGTTTCGCCGTCTGCGTGATTAATTACCCGCGCGTATCTGTGGCCAGGCGTCCGGGACACTATTGTTTTCCGCATCCATACTTGAGGCACACACAATAGAGCTGGAGAGGGGTTTTCACCCAGCGGCGGTGTGCTAAGGCTAGAGGTGCAGAGCCAATGAATTAGAGCATTTCCAGTCCTCTTGGGCTATTCCAACCAGCACGAGGCCAGCACGAGAGATCGTCCCGTATTTGGGACAAATACAATGTTAAAGTGACACATTTTTCAGTTATCATGTAGGCAAGCTTGGACTTTTGGACTTTTGGTTAATTGTATTTCTGAGAAACTGTCTGCCTTTCTTCCAATGCCCTGTAATTCCTTAAAAACAGATCACAAACTTGGCTGGATTTGGTCTGTGTGTGTGTGTGTGTGTGTGTGTGTGTGTGTACTCTACATACAAATGTATAAGTGTGTGTGTGCACGTGTGTGACTGTGTGTGTGTGTCTGTGTGTGTGTGTACATGCAAATGAGTAACTGTGTGTGCGCGAGTGTGCTTGTGTGTGGGTGTGTGTGTGTGTGTGTGTGTGTGCAAATCAGTAAGTTTGTGTTTGTGTGTGTGTGTGTGTGTGTGTGTGTGTGTGTGTGTTTGTTTGTGTGTGTGTGTGTGTGTGTGTGTGTGTGTGCGTGTGTTGCAATCCTGATGAGTGGAGAAATTAGGACAGAAAGGAAGAGTCAGGACAACTGCTTCCATTCAGGTTGTAACTGTAATTATATAACTGCAGATAGAGATAGAATCCACAATACACTCTTTTACTGTAACACTTCAGTACCGTAAGGTGTATTCTTTCACTGCAAGCAACAAAGTAAAAGTGAATAACAAAAAATAAGTATTAGCAGTAGTAAAAGATACATTATAATATGAAATAGCCCATTCAGAATCAAAAAGTCCTTTTTGCTTTTATTAACCTCTACCATAGTTACAGTAGCTCCACTTGCCCACCAATTGTGACTTGTAGAACACTACAACACTAGACTTATAGAACTCTACAATACTAGACTTCTAGAACACTAGAACAGTTCTGTGCAGGCAGCTGTGATCTAAATACAGCCAACATTAGGCAACTCGGTAGGCTACATAATATGAAAATACCTCAAGATTAGTGATGGGACATCTGAAGTAAGGCGTCAGAGCTTGCGTCAAGCAAAGAGGGCGTGCCAGATGAAGCCACGGTGTTGGGGCTTGTGTTGTTACAATAAAATCACGTGACTGATGACAAATGAAGCTTCATTTTTGAACATACCACGTGACTGCGTTGGAACCTAATTCAACTCCTCCAACCACCGCAGCGCTTTATGGGTTGTTGTAGCCTTGCAAAACTGTCTGAAACGTGCGTTTTTTGATGGGATGCTTCTTCTAATAGCGATTTCTAATCAGGAGATCACCATATTTGCATTTAGTATGATGTCACAAATGCACAATAATAAGAAATTTATATAATATAATAATATATAATAATAATAATAATAATAATAGCCTAATAATAATTACACTCTGACCACGAAGTAAATCTTTAAATAAAATAGTAGGCTACCACATGTGTTTGTGTTGCAAACTTGCAAACATTTTCAAAATGGTGTGGCTAATTTCTTAAATAAGTCTAAAGTTGGCAGTCTTGATATAATGTTATTAAACCTAAATTTATAAATCATTAAGCTTACAAAAGAATGTGGTTTAAGTGGCAACTTGATCAGGTGCTGACCACAACTGCCTGTAGAATAGGTGCATAGGCTGGCTACTGACAATATTCTAGCTAAGCAGCGACAGGTGTGGTTGATATGTGGATGGGAGACAAGTTGCGCCAGAACGACGTGTCTAAGAAGCTCCCTGCGACCTTTCCCTCTAATGTGTTTGCTAAAGTGAGACAATGCAGCGTGAGACCCATTTTAGGCATAATATAGTGAACTAAGATGAAAAAAATGTACATTTATTGTATCACCTTTAATTCAAGAAATGAGGAAGTCAACAAGCAGCAATGACAGCTTATTGACACTTAAATAAAGAATGCAAAAACACAGATTTCGCTTTTTTTTTGGTCTCTCGTGGTTCGAGGCTGCGACCAATGATTCGGCACAATAAGGAAATTGGTTTGGAGCTTTGTTTGGGGCTTTATTGCCCATCACTACCTCAAGATGTATCACAGTCACTATTCAATCGCCATAGTGCATTAGTATTCCATCCTTACATTGAACATGAAAGACATTGCAGCAAAAATTGTCAAACTTGTAAACTATCCCTTTCATACAGTGGTTAACACTAACTAGCAAGCTAACTAGCTTTCCGGAATGCTAGCTTCCAATTATTGTTTGTGACTAGCCAACATTTATCTATTCAAACTAAGCACATCAGTAACTACAAACATAACAAACAACAGCTTTTTATTATCAGTACTAGCATGTGTCAGTTTAGTCATGGTCAAGATTTCAAATTGTTGCATACCTGATGAATGGAGAAGTTATGAAAGAAAGAAAGAGTCAGGACAACTGCTGCTTCCATTCAGGTTGTAGCTGTAATTACATGAAAAAAAAAAAACAGCTAGGCCTACTTCCTGGCTTGAATAGCAGTGCATTCTCCACGCAGGTAGCGCCCTCTAGGGGTTACTGAGTAAAACCTATTATGGATAAATATTAGCGCATTCACCCGGCCACTACATACTGCCCCTGTAAAATAAGGTTCCCAGTTTCTTGAAGGCTCCTTTAAATGCAGCAGACAAATGTGGCCCTCTTTTGCTGTGCAGGGAAGGCTGCCGTAGTAGGATCCTTCCTGGTCTTATTAGAGCTGTCACATTACATTCTACAGTTACTAGGTGACAGGAGGAGCATTATGGGAAATTCTACGTAGGCTGGGTTGTCTCATTTAACTTTGCTACTCATCTAAGGTGTGAATGTATGTGGCCGCGATAGACCAGACCTCCTGAGGTAGGACCATTGGACTCATGCAGAACCAGAATTACAGTAAGACACAACTTAAAAAACATGTCTCAAATATGGTGACATTAAAGAATAATAATAAAATAATAATCTTTACTTGTATAGCACAATTTATACAAGATGCAGCTCAAAGTGCTTTACAGTTT
The DNA here is from genome assembly GCA_027475355.1 of Coilia nasus. Lineage (NCBI taxonomy): Eukaryota > Metazoa > Chordata > Actinopteri > Clupeiformes > Engraulidae > Coilia > Coilia nasus. The sequence continues at coordinate 21,537,865 of CM050202.1, forward strand.
GGCGGATTGTACAGTGGGAAGAAATGACGCCCTGTCAGTGGATGGAGGGCACAGTCTACGAACGCTAGACGCTCAGCACTATATAAAATGGCTCAAAACCACTTTATATTACATTTTAATGAATCAATAAATACCACACAAGACTGCTATTAAGAATGTAGAACACGTCAGGGTTCATTACAATGTTTTTAATTGTGTCACGAAAGGCTTCAGACTGGGTGGGTTACAGTATCTACTAGGGTGTAACAATAACAGTAGCGTTAGCTAATCATTTTCCACCGGAGCTTTAAATAACTAGCTAGCAGTTGTGTTCTCTCGCTGTTTTCAATAACTCAATTAATCAAGCTCTAGAACGTTAACTAAGTGTATGTCAACAGAGCTCCTGGGTAACTTACACATACCAGAAAATATAAAAATGTTTGAAACCATCACTCACCAAATTCAGTCGGATAAATCCAGCTTGTAGCTTCTGGTTGTCTGTACTCTGACTCCTCGATGTGCGCGCTCTGGTCAGGCAGCACGAGCGAACTCAAACTTTAGAGTTAACTGACAGGCTACTGCATGGCAACCACACTGCAGTTGGTACTACAGGATAGCAACATGCTTAACCCATAGGCTTAAACCATAGGTACCGAATCTACACGATTCACGTAGGTCACCTGTTTTGGCTTCAAAACGGCGAATTTCGCCTAAAGGTGAGTGATTTTCATGTATGATAATACACATGTACGGCAAACAACATAAAAAGGTGTACGACCCATCATTCATATCTACATCAATGGAATGATATCGTCAGATCGAATGAAATGAAAACCAAGGTTAGGTACTGAAACAAGCAAAGGGCAGGTTAGGTATAATTGGCACGGCTCCGGGGAAGGGAGACCTGAAACCGGAACAGACTGGAACTCGGGAGAAAATCCAAAATAGCCGGGTGGCTTGGGGTTTGATAGGGAATGTTGGCGTTGGCCATCAGGCAGCGAGTGGAGAAAATCCTTTAGGAGCAGTACGGGCAAATGCGAGCAGGAAGAAGCGAACTGGTATTATATCCTCATGGAATCAGAGATGTCTAATGTTGCGCGAGGGAAAATGCGTCGAACGGCGGAATACACCTGTGAGCAGCGAAGCAGGAAGGTAAGATGACGTTTTAAAAGACAGGTGCTACGTGCTGATTGAACGATAGTTAATTGATGATGCGCATTACGTCTTCCTGGTAGAACCTCTCGCTGCGCTTACATTTCTGTGAAGTAGAACTCTGGAACTGGTCTTTGTTAGTAAAAATGTCATCATTCTCTAACACCATCCGGCACCTTTAAAATCACAAACACACAAAAGATGGTAAAGAAAACACAATTCTCCTGCAACAAGTACAGACTTTCACACTCCAACCTGCAGGGCGACCGAAGACCAAAACAAACACTTTCTGTTGCTTTAGATGAACGAGGTATTGTACTCACTCTGCCATTGACAGTGCTAGTCCTGTATCTGCCCCATTCCATCGCCTGCAACTGCCACTTCCTTAGAGATGCACAGGGCTCCTGAGAGAGAGGGAGGGAGAGAGAGAGAGAGAGAGAGAGAGAGAGAGAGAGAGAGAGAGAGAGAGAGAGAGAGAGAGAGAGAGAGAGAGAGAGAGAGTGTGTGCATGTGTGTGTGTGTGTGTGTGTGTGTGTACATGTGTGTGTGTATGTGTGTATGTGTGTGAGAGAGGTAGAGAGAGAGAGAGAGAGACAGAGAGACAGAGAGAGAGAGAGAGAGACAGAGAACCAAAGAAATCTAACAGGTGATTTTGCACTGGAGGCTGACATTTCATTTCATTTTGAATTTCCAGTGTGGTAAACACTGCACAAGTGCAGGGCTTGAGCTGGGACTCTTAGTAATTAATAATTAGAAATACAGCTGAATTATTAAACAAAGAGGCTAGCTGTTTGGCATTTTAATAATATTTTTCGCTACGCTTGTTTCTAATGGGGAGAGAGAGAGAGACAGAGAGGGAGATGATAGATAGATAGATAGATAGATAGATAGATAGATAGATAGATAGATAGATAGATAGATAGATAGATAGATAGATAGATAGATAGATAGATAGATAGATAGATAGAGGTGGAAAGAGACAAGAGATAAAGGGAGACAGAAAGTGAGTGAGGATAGAGAGAGTGGGACAGAGAAAGAAGGAGAGAGAGAAGGAAACAGCAAGATAGATAGATGGGGAGAGAGAGAGAGAGAGAGAGATGGAGAGAAAATACTAATTATTTTGACTTTACCTTCAGAGTGCAGCGATCCCCTTGCTTACTGTATGAATCAGAGAATGAGTCATCTTCATTTAGAAAGCCCTTGGCTGCCACATCAGGAAATGCACCTCTGTGGAATGAATTTCAGCTTCCTACTAATTAAACTCAAATCTTAGCTCTGTTACGCCACACACACACCCTGACACACACACGTGCTCTGTGTTTTTTAATCACCTCAGCAGATAGAAGAGAAAAGAATGGACTGCATGCATGCCTATGCATGCGTGCGTGTGTGTGTGTTTGTGTGTGTGTTTGTGAGAGGGTGTATGTGTGCGTGTGTTTGTGAGCGTGTATGTGGGAGTTTGTGTATGTGTATGTGTGTGTACTTGTAAGAGTGGGCGGCATCAGGATCATCAGAGTGCAGTTGTTAGTGTGGGTAAATGACTATACAGCAAAGAAGACAGGTGTCATGATGTATGTGTGTGTGTATGTGTGTGTGTGTGTGTGTGTGTGGGTGGATAGGAGAGTAATACAGTGAGATTAGGATTTAACGCCGGCAGTTAAAACTGAATTCAAGCATAAGTGGGCGAATCAGGAATATTTCATTGCTCCACTTTACTGAACTCAATCACCTGAATACCCCTTTTATAGAGCTTCCACACATCTACATATCCTGCACACACATGCACACAAACACACAAACACACACACCTGCACACACACACACACACACATCTGCACGCGCGCATACACACATACACACACACACACACACACACACACACACACACACACACACACACACACACACACACACACACACACACACACACACACACACAGCTTTAGTCATGCTTTGGAAACTCAAGGCCACAGTATGGCAGCACTTATGAACGCTGCCCTATAAAGGCAAAGAGAATTGAAACTGAGAATGCCTCTAAAGTTGCCATAATTCCCAGTCAAACATGTTGTATGTATAATAGTGATGATGCTTTTATGTACTTTCTTAATAGGAAGACGCAAAATATTTAGCCACAAGACAAAGGAGGTGTGATAACGTCAATTTCCAGTCTAAAGTCAGTTGTGACAAAATGTGTAATTACTGCCTTTTGGCTTTGTGGGGCAGAGTTACTGACTACTTACTGAGAACTAAAAGTATTCTCGCAGATGTTCTGTGCATT
>CM050202.1:21558773-21561273 GCA_027475355.1 Coilia nasus
CGCTGCTATAAATCCCACCAGTAGGGGCAGTATAGCACACAAAATTGGCTCTACTCACAAGCTAAGGTGGTCGTGATCGACAGAGAGGAATAAACTGCTCAATCTGCAGAACATTTTACATTTAAGGTTTGGTCTACAAACCTCTGATTATTGATATCTAATATGTATTTGATGTTTTATTTAGCAGTTATTAGAACATGGCTTTGGTAAACAGAGCCCTGCTGAAGTACAAGACTGTGTGTGTGTACGTGTGTGTGTGCGCGTGTGAGAGAGAGAGACAGAGAGAGAGAGTGTGAGAGAGAGTATGAGAGAGAGAGACAGAGAGAGAGAGAGAAAGAGCGAGGGAGAGAGTGAGAGAGAGAGAGTGTGTGTGTGTGTGAGAGTGTGTGTGTGAGAGCGAGAGAGAGAGAGGGAGAGAGTGCATACACGTGCATGTTTATGCAGAAATACTTAAGGATGCTGTCTGAATATTAGATACAAGAATTCTGCACCCACTCTCAAAACCCATTCACTGCAGTTAATTTGATTAAAATGTGGGTCCCCTCCGGTGTCGTGGTCACATGACGCATGAGGCTTGTGCATAGATGTGTGACAAGAAATAGATGCCATCAGAGAGCTGGAGGAGGAGAGGCCTGATGGAGGAGGAGAAGAGATCTTATGGAGGAGGAGGAGAGAGGCCTGATGGAGGAGGAGAAGAGATCTTATGGAGGAGGAGAGAGAGGGAGGCCTGATGGAGGAGGAGGACAGAGAGAGGCCTGATGGAGGAGGACAGAGGGAGGCCTGATGGAAGAGGAGGAGAGAGGCCTGATGGAGGAGACGAGAGGCCTGCTGGTGGAGGATGAGAGAGGGAGGACTGATGGAGGAGGAGGAGGCTTGATGGAGGAGGAGGAGAGGCTTGATGGAGGAAGAGGAGAGACGCCTGATGGAGGAGAGGGAGGAAGAGAGAGCCCTGATGGAGGAGAAGGAGAGAGGCCTGATGGAGGAGGAGAGAGAGGGAGGCCTGATGGAGGAGAGAGAGGCCTGATGGAGGAGGAGAGAGAGGAAGGCCTGATGGAGGAGGAGAGAGAGGGAGGCCTGATGGAGGAGGAGAGAGAGGGAGGCCTGATGGAGGAGGAGGAGAGAGGCCTGATGAAGGAGCAGTAAGGCCTAATGGAGGAGGAGGGAGGCCTGATGGAGGAGGAGGAGGAGAGAGCCTTGATGGAGGAGGAGGAGGAGGAGAGAGTCTTGATGGAGGAGGAGGAGAGAGGGAAGCCTGATGGAGGAGGAGGAAATGTGTCTGATGTGGGCAATTACAGCAGCCAGTGGTCTGGAAGGGACCGCATGCCCTCTTCAGGGATCCAGATGAGCAGGAGAAAGCAAAAAAGGAGATAGAATCAGGGAAAAAAAACAAAAGAGACAGAATCAGAGAAAAAACTAAGAAAAGAAAGAAAATAGAAAGAAGAAAGGAAAGAAAGAAGGGTAGATAGAAAAGAGAGGCTGAGAAAGAGAGAGAGAAAAAGAGAGAGAAAAAAAGAGAGAGAAAGACAGGCTGCCACAGAGAGAGAGAGAGAGAGAGAGAGAGGGAGAGAGAGAGAGAAAGAGATCCAACTAAAACCTACAGAGGAGACTTAATCAAACCAATACGGCATTAATGTGACTGTTGATGAGTGATGCCCTTGATGACATGCCTGCGTTTTGTTCCAGTACAGTGAGCATCATTCCTGGATTCATCATTCGCATGGATATAATCCCATCATCGTGCAGACATTACGTGCCGTAACGCGCACCCAGGAGGCTTAGACAAGCATACATGAGAGGGAAGACCATGCTGTTATGTGTGCTTATGCATGCTTATCCTCCTATATTTGTATCTGATGCTTTACATTAATCTGTGATCAAAGATGTGGATCAAACCCTTTTAGAAGCACACCAATGATTGGATTTGGCCCATGCAGTCACACAGCAATGGTGGTGAGGACAAGAGCATGTTACTGTAGCCATTTAGGATTTAAAAACACAAAAGCACAATAAATAAAAAGGATTTAAAAACACGGCTCCCTTAGCAAATCTGCCCAGTAGTATATCACAACTCACCAGGCCTGCCCAGAGTGTTGGCTGGTGTGCGTGTGTGTGTGTGTGTGTGTGTGTGTGTGTGTGTGTGTACAGGCCTGCCCAGAGCTATGGGTGGTGTGTGTGTGTGTGTGTGTGTACAGGCCTGCCCAGAGCTATGGGTGGTGTGTGTGTGTGTGTGTGTGTGTGTGTGTGTGTGTGTGTACAGGCCTGCCCAGAGCTATGGGTGGTGTGTGTGTGTGTGTGTGTGTGTGTGTGTGTGTGTGTGTGTGTGTGTGTGTGTGTGTGTGTGTGTGTGTACAGGCCTGCCCAGAGCTATGGCTGGTGTGTGTGTACAGTATGTGTGTACAGGCCTGCCCAGAGAGATGGCTGGTGTGTGTGTATGTGTGTACAGGCCTGCCCAGAGAGATGGCTGGTGTGTGTGTGTGTGTGTGTGTGTGTGTGTGTACAG
>CM050202.1:21596273-21611273 GCA_027475355.1 Coilia nasus
CTGAGTGCTTTTCTAATTTCTAATTATTATTATTATTATTATTATTATTATTATTATTATTATTATTATTATTATTATTATTATTATTATTATTATTATTATTATTATGTGTCACAGGTTTGTCCTGAGGCTATTTATAAGTCGTCTGCTGAAGCACTGTGTCTTGGTAAGGTTAAGGTTGATGGTTGGGTTTCATTCCAGTGAGTAGTCAGTAAACAATAATCCAAATATATATTTATTTATTTGCCTAATCGTGTCCTACTAAAACCCTACAGTTCTTTTTAAAGGCCAGTTTTGTCCCTGGCAGGTACAGTTGAATGCTCATGACAGACACAGAAAAACAGCACTCTGGAAACTCTCCAAGGATGAATTGAACACACAAACTATCATAACAAAGCCCTCGAGTCTGTGGGAAGACTGGAGTTTGTGGAATTAGTTGTTGCTATTGTTGCTTTTGGACTTTGTCCTTAAGTTGAGTGTATTTGACATGCTTGACCTTTTCTCACTTGAAAACATCTCAGAAAGATCAGCCAGTACACTGTCTGGCATTAACTTGCTAAACAACCACAGAAGATTTTAGTCACGATTTCAGAGAAGCACAACAGATAAGCTGTACAGATGGTTTTATGTGTATATCCTATACAGAATATGTCAAGGATAGTCCATGTGTTCTGTGTGTGTGGGTGTGTGTGTGTGTGTGTGTGTATGTGTGATAAAGAATCAGTTATAGTGTGTGTGTGTGTGTGTGAATTGTGTGTAAGGTGGGCAAATTGTTAGAGTATGGAGATGGTGTGTGTGTTGGGAGCTATTTGGTATTTATATATGTGTGTGTATTTTATGGTTGGTGTGGGGGAGGAGGTGAGTTATAATATACGATGTGGGGAGGGAGGTATTGTTGTGTGAAGGCAAAGATGGGGTGGTGGGGTGGTGTGGTTGTTTGTGTGTGTATGTGTGTCGGGGGGGGGGGTTGTTAAAGGCCTTATGCAGTGATGTCTGTGCACCCCCCCCCCCTCCCCCCCCCCTCAATTAAACTAGGAGCAGATGAATGTGCCCGGCCCCTCCCACCCAATCACTCAGCCCCCAGCAGCCGCCCGGTGACAGGCAATCACCGCGGTAACGAGCCCGGCGTGGGCATTAGCGGGGGCTGGTCGCCACGGCACCTCGCAGGCTGGACGGATGAGGCTGCCGACAAGGGTGACCCCACCAGCACAGCACAGTCGCCCGTGACACACACACCACAGACAAACACACACACACACACACACACACACACACACACACACATAAACACGCACATATATAAACACACATACATATAAACACACATACGCATACACATAAACACACACACACACACACACACACACACATATAAACACACATACACATAAACATACGTACATACACATACACATAAACACACACTCAGACACACAAACACACACACACACACACACACACACACACAGACACACACACACACATACACACACACACAGCGAGGAAAGCATGATTGTTGGGGCGTGATGGAGCAGGGCTGGGAGCAGGCCGGTAAATGTCAGGAGGGGACTGTAACCTGTCTGGGCCAACAGCAGCCTGATTGAAGATTAGAAACAGCAGACAAGGGATGGAGAGAGAGAGAGACAGGGAGAGAAGATGAGAGGTAGAGAGAGGGAAAAGGAGGGAGAGAGAGAGGGAAACAGAGAGAGATGCGGGGGGGCATGGGGGTAGACAGAGAGAGGGAGAGAGAGAGACAGACAGAGAGAGAGAGAGAGACAAGATGGGGGGGCAGAGGGGTACAGAGAAAGAGAGGGAAAAAAGGAGAGAGAGAGCGAGAGAGAAAAGATGATGGGGGCAAGGGGGGTAGACAGAGAGAGAGAGAGAGAGAGAGAGAGAGAGAGAGAGAGGATGATGGGGGGCAAGGGGGGTAGACAGAGAGAGAGAGAGAGAGAGAGAGAGAGAGAGAGAGAGAGAGAGAGAGAAAACATGATGGGGGCAAGGGGGGGTAGACAGAGAGAGAGAGAGAGAGAGAGAGAGAGAGAGAGAGAGGATGATGGGGGGCAAGGGGGTAGACAGAGAGAGAGAGAGAGAGAGAGAGAGAGAGAGAGAGAGAGAGAAAAGATGATGGGGGCAGAGGGGTACAGAGAAAGAGAGGGAAAAAAGGAGAGAGAGAGAGAGAGAAAGAGAGAGAAGATGATGGGGGGCAAGGGGGGTAGACCGAGAGAGAGAGAGAGAGAGAGAGAGAGAGAGAGAGAGAGAGAGAGAGAGAGAGAGAGAGAGGATGATGGGGGGCAAGGGGGGTAGACCGAGAGAGAGAGAGAGAGAGAGAGGGAGAGAAAAAGAGAAGAGATGGCGGAAAAGGGAAAAAAGGAGACACACTGAATGGGGGGAAAGAGAAGGGGAGGGACAAAGAAAATGAAAGAGAGATAGAGATATATACAGAGGTAGAGTGAAGAGAGGAGGGAGATAAGTGTGTGTGTGTGTGTATGTGTGTGAGTGTGTGTGTGTGTGCATGCGTGTGTGTGTGTGTGTGTGTGTGGTCAGAAAGAAGGCAAAATGCTACACAGAGCGTAAGAGCGCAGAAGCAGAGAGATAAATAAATATCACAAATAAACTAAAGAAATAAACAAATGAACTTTGTAGGGCAGATTAGTCTGAGCTGGTCAGAACCGCAGTGGAACAATGGAACAATGGGACCAAAATGACAGGGGGTACTGGGGGGTACGGTACTCCCCAAAGAGACAAAAATAGCAGGGTTTTGGGGTACCGACATATTAATGGAATGAATGTAAAATGTAAAAAGCAGTACCCCCATAAAAGGTAGTATCCCCCATTTAACACCCAGTACCCCCTAAAGACACCAAAATAACAGGTTTGGGGAGTTACCGACATACATGTATTAATGTAATGAATGTAAAATGTACACGGTAGGCCCCCCTAAAAGATAGTACCCCCCCCATTAAGACCAAGTAAACAGTGCCCCCTAAAGACACCAAAATAACAGGTTTGGGGGGCACCAACATATGAATGTAATTAATCTAAAATGTAAACGGTAGTCACCCCTAAAAGGTAGCACCCCCCCCAATTTAACACCCAGTATCCCCTAAAGACACCAAAATAACAGGTTTGGGGGGGTGCCGACATATTAATGTAATGAATGTAAAATGCAGTACCCCCATAAAAGGTATTACCCCCCATTTAAGACCCAGTGCCCATTAAAGACACCAAAATAACAGGCTCGGGGAGTAACGGCATATTATTGTATTTAATCTAAAATGTACACCGTAGTCCCCCCTAAAAGGGCTAATTCACACTCCAAATGGAACCCACCACTCCATACCTCTTACAGGCCCATTTTCAGTGTCTTTAGCTGCGCTGCTTGTATGCGATAACAGATCAGAGGGCTCGACGGGACTCACTAATAATGTCTTTAGCAGAGAGAGCTGTGAAAATGTGATCCTTATCGTTTAGAAAAACACCAGAGGAAAGTGTTCTGCCACGGAGTGACAGGATCGTTTGCTGTTCTTTTCTTAGAGCTTTTGGCACGGGTTACGCTGCGACATTGTTCTCTTTTACGAGAGCATTTACGCCCGTAATGGCTACACGTGTAATTTTCCCCTTCACTGCACTCACTCTATCTCATTCTCCTCCACCCCCCTCTCTCTATCACTCTATCTCATTCTCCTCCACCCCCCTCTCTCTATCACTCTATCTCATTCTCCTCCACACTCCTCCACCCCCCCTCTCTCTATCACTCTATCTCATTCTCCTCCACACTCCTCCACCCCCCTCTCTCTATCACTCTATCTCATTCTCCTCCACACTCCTCCACCCCCCTCTCTCTATCACTCTATCTCATTCTCCTCCACACTCCTCCACCCCCCTCTCTCTATCACTCTATCTCATTCTCCTCCACACTCCTCAACCCCCCACTATCTACCATTCCATCTTACACTCCTCCACCTCCCCCATCACTCCATCTCATTCTCCTCCACCCCCCTCTCTCTATCACTCCATCTCATTCTCCTCTACCCCCCTCTCTCTATCACTCCATCTCACACTTCTCCACCCCCCTCTCTCTCTATCACTTTATCTCATTCTCCTCCACCCCCTCAATCTACCAGTCCATCTTACACTCCTCCACCCCCCCCTCTCTATCACTCTATCTCATTCTCCTCCATCTCCCCTCTCTCTCTATCACTTTATCTCATTCTCCTCCACCCCCTCTACAATTCCATCTTACACTCCTCCACCCCCCCCTCTCTATCACTCTATCTCATTCTCCTCCATCTCCCCTCTCTCTCTATCACTTTATCTCATTCTCCTCCACCCCCTCTACAATTCCATCTTACACTCCTCCACCCCCTCTCTATCACTCCATCTCATTCTCCTCTACCCCCCTCTCTCTACCACTCCATCTCACACTTCTCCACCCCCTCTCTCCTCTCACCTCATCTCCTGTCCTCACCTCTCCTGTCCTCTCCTCTCTCCCCCTTTCCCTTCCTCTCCTCTCTCCTTTCTTTCTCCCTACCCTGTTTTCTTCCACCTCTCCTCTTTTCTACTCCCCTCTCTTCTCCTCACCCATTCCTCTCCTCCTCTCCTCTCTTCTTCTCCCGTCCTCTCCTCTTCTCTATCCTCCTCTCTTCTCGCCTCTTCTCCTCTCCTCTGCCCTCCGCTCCCCACCTCTCCCCTCTCTTCTCCTCTCCTCTTCTTCTCATCTTCTCTCCTCTCCTCTCCCCCTCCTCTCCTCTCCCCTGTATGTCAGCATTGACACTGGTCTGCCTTGTGCTTTATTGAATGTATGCTGGCGGCCTTTGTTAAACCACTTCTGTTAAACAGGCACAGCTCTGTGTGTGTGTGTGTGTGTGTGTGTGTGTGTGTGTGTGTGCATGTGCGTGTGTGTTGGGGGAGGTGTCAGCTTCAGTGGCTTGCCTGTTATTATCAAATTGAATAAGTGGGGCTCCTCAGACGTGGCAATTGTATGAAATGTGTGTGTGTGTGTGTGTGTGTGTGTGTGTGTGTGTGTGTGTGTGTGTGTGTGTGTGTGTATGTGTATGTGTGTGTGTGTGTGTGTGTAATTACACCGCCTGGACAATTAGCCCACTAGAGCTAACTGCACTGGCACTCGATACTCACCAACGCCATGGCAACTATGGGGGGGGGGGGTAACGATGCAGAGCAAGACAAGCCCAGCGGAGTGTAGCAGGTTTACTTACACACACACACACACTCGCACAGACACACAGTGCACACACACACATACACAAACACGCACACAAAGACACACACACACACAGATACACACAAACACATACAGTACAGACACACACACTCACACACACGATGCACACACAACACATACCCACACACACACAAAGAGGAGAACTAGCAGAGGCAGATGGCTTCTAGAGGAACCTGTGATGGGACTCTGGCCCGTTCTGGGACCGTTTTGGGCCTGTTCTTGGGCCCGTTCTGGGCCTGTTCTTGGGCCCGTTCTGGGGCCACTCTGGGCATGTTCTGGACATGTTCTCAGCATGTTCTGGGTATGTTCTGAGCATGCTCTGGGACTGTTTTTGGCCTGTTCTGGGCCCATTCTGGGGCCACTCTGGGCATGTTCTGGGCATGTTCTCAGCATGTTCTGGGCCTGTTCTGGGCATGTTCTGGGCCTGCTCTGTGACTGTTTTTGGCCTGTTTTGGGCCCGTTCTGGCCTTGTTTCGGGCCAAATTGGTCACGGTCTGGCCTGCCTGCCTGCCTGCCTCGTTGTTATTATGCAGAAACGCCGACTTTTGATCTGAATGAAGTGGAGCATGTCTAACGCAGCACATATGCTAACACCCAAGTGTGGAAAATTACTGATAAATTCCTACCGCACACACTCCACCACAAAAGGGGCTCATTCCTGGCCCATCCTCATGCCTAGATTTCTCACTGGTATTACAGTCTCATTCAGTGTGATCAGTGCTTAAATTGGCTTTTGAAATGAGGGGGAGCCCTTCACAGTGGCCAATATATCACATTACATTACAATTAGCTGATGCTCTTATCCAGAGCCACTTACAGTAATTTAGGTACAGGGTACAGTCCCTGGAGCAATGTGGGGTTAGATGCCCTGCTCAAGGCCACTTCAGCCATGGATGAGGGCACAGGTGAGCACTAGTTATTTACTCCCCCACCCACATTCTTCCTACTGGAACACTATCATTGTATAACTATTACTGTAGTTACCCCCAAGTGCAGGGCTGTTTTACTTGATATCTTTGAATTGGTTGTCTTCTAGAATATCAGCCTTGTTTGAAATGGCTGGCTGACAAGATGTCTACCAACACTGAGAAGAACAGCTGACGTATACCTGTGATGCACATGGGTGGAGTTATATGTTTATAAATGTGGCTGTTGGGTGTCTATATTCTAGAAGAAAACTAATGCAAAGATATCAAGTAAAACACTTCCTTCTTGGGGGGATATTTAGATAGACCTTTTAAAACACCATAGGACAAAATCCTTACCAACGTCATTTGCGCCACAAAGGCCTTGAGCCAATAAGGGCTGCGAGGTTTTAGTACTATATGGTACGGTGACGTTTGGACGAGATTGTCCAAAAATGTAGAACACATTGCTCTAACCCAGCCAGTCATTTCAAACGAGCCCATTGCCAGCCATGGAATTTGTCTACCTTCGTGACATCATCTCCTGTCCGAATTTCCTGGACCTAATTAGATTTGTCTGACCATGACTGATCGGTCAAACATGCATTAATCGACCTTTGACCTGACTCAGACATGACACCATCTCTGTATGACTCACAGACTGCGTGAAGGTAAAAGTCCCTTGTGACTTTTGTCTAGTGACAAATGTCTAATGACAAAAAGTGGGGACATTAGATCAACAACTACACAATGCTTTTATGTGCTATCTCAGGTCACCCAAATGTTAAGATTAAAGTTTGTGCACTGTCTGTATACGGTCCTCAGTGAACTAAACCATTACTTTGTCATCATAAGAGCCTGCCTTGGCCCTCTATGTATGCAGCCATGAGCAGGGCTGTGGTGGTAAAATCAGAGGTGGGTAAACTATGAATTTGGTGATCACAGTGAGGTGGATGCACAGTGCGATACAAGATGTTTTAAAAAGACCACATATAGATCACATATAGATGACATGGTGTGAATTTAGAATGTTAGAAATTGTGTTTGGTGCATAACTTCCATTACAGGGTGAGTAAACGGTATTGAGAGGTGGATAAACTCTTTTTCTGAAATTTGAGAGGTGGGTAAACTCTGTTTACTTGCCTTTATCCTTCACTACATCCTGGCTATGAGTTTGTCATTGTGAGTGCCTTGCCTTGCCAGTTCAACAGCACAAAGGCACAGCTTAGCAAGCCTTGTGCCTGCTCCTCTCTCCTGGTCAGCAGGCGGTCTGTCTTGAGCTGTTTCACAGAATACACTCTGGCAATAATGTGCTCAGTGAAGCTCAGTATTCTTGCTGCTTTTCATCTCTCTTCTTCTCTCTTTCTCTCTCTCTCACTCTCTCTCTTCTATCTCCTCCATCACTGTTGTGCTGTGTCCCTTCTGGCAATCTCTGTTTCAAAATGCCAACCCAGAAGTAAAGAAACTGACTAGCCATCTCGGTGGTAATTGTACTGTTTAATAATTGACACAGCCAGACTTAGCCCATAGTACTGCGCTGCTCTAATGCAGCTACACAGAAAGCCTTGAGCCTTGTCAGTATAGCCAAGCACAGAGGTGTGACCAGAATGGCATGTGTGGGTGGGCAGTTATCTCATCTGGCGGGGCAGAAAACATTGTTGTGATAAACAACAACAAAAGCCTAGTATATAGTAGAATTGCTGATAGTATTTTTGTAATATAACAATTTTCGGAGGAGGCATACTTTAAATGTATTGAAATTATAAGGCATCTTTGAGTAAACTTCGAGTATCATATAAGTATTTCATTGTCGAGCCGAGTGTCCTGGTTTTCGGTAATCAAAATATGGTCACCCTAGCATAAATCATGACCGTCAATTTTGTTAACAGACTGGAATTTTTTATATATATATATATATATTTATATATATACTTTTATATATTTTTTTCTTTTTCTTTTTTTTTCTAAAAAAATGTAGAACCTGTATGATGCATGCAACCAACAGCAAGCTATCAATAAAATCAAAGGTATACAACATATGATTACTACAGGAAAGCTAGAACAGAAAGCAGTAGCCCACTGTAGTCATTATGATACTAGGCTGTGGGCCAGATGAGCTTATGGTGCACCAGCAACCCCCCCCCCCCCCCCCCCCCCACACACACACACCCATCCACCCCCGCCTTCCAACAAAACTAACTTTGTTTTGAAAAGCCTGAACATACTCACACTTAATGGTATTGAGGAAATTGAGACATGTCTCAGAGCATGTCAGACCACATCTAGGTGGTGAAGGCTGTTAGACAATACATTCATTTATCTATATTCAATACACAAAGATGTTATTAAACAATTAATGCTGTATCATATGTAGATGGTACAGTATATACTTCAATAACATAGAATAAGTTATGTAATCAACCTCACCTTAATGTTGAATATTGATTTTCATAGGGTATCTATTCATGGGACTAATAGATGGTGCATCCAGACATTTTCAATGGCAGCATTCAGAATCATACTTAGCATAGCCAGGCCTTAAAAAACAGTTGGGTTTGTTGGGGGGTGGGGGGGTGCACTCTATGCCTTCCTGGGTTATGGCCTACCAGTCAGTTGTATCTGGCTTGGATATTGTTTAGCACCATTTTGGTGAGGGTTTCAATTATTTCATTTTGTATTACATTTGACGTGTATTTTGCATTGTCTGGGATATGTTTTACAATTTCTGCCAATTTCTGATCTTTTTTGACTGTGTATTCAAAAAACTGAAGGAAAAGTCCCTCCTCCCCACACTCGTGATTATGACCACGCAGAGCCAGGACAGCCAGGAACTGAACGGCCTCCCCAATGCTCTTCACATAGTACCTGTTTTTTTCTATCTGCGTTTGACCCAGCAGGTGAGCTATGCTTTCACCCATCTCTGCCCGATGCTGGTGTTCCTGCCACGCTGACATTGATCTGACGTGCGGGAAACTCGACGCATGTTTTTGGAAGCCGGCATCTTTTTCAAGGGCTTTTTTCCAATTTGTGAAGCCACGTTTGGTGAATATATCCTCACGGTCCGAATGTGAAATGTTACATTTGCGGCAGGCAAAACAAAAGCTGGCATCGCAGATAACAGAATACTCGAGCCACGGTCGAGAATGATACCAGCTTGCACTAAAGCAGGGGTTCTCAACCTTTGGCAAGCAAGCAAAAGTATCTACACTAACAGTATCTACAGATAACAGTATCTACAAAAACAGTTAAGCCAGTTAGCAAACGTAAACGCAACGTAAATTAGTCTAGCAAGTCAGTGTAACCTTATGTAGAAGCAACGTTAGCCAACCAATGCTACCCTTCTCAAACTGTCAAAAGACCCACGCAACCTACCTGCAGTCTTTCATCCAAGCGAACAACTTTTTACTCATTCTATCCACTACTTTCTCTTTTCCTCTGGCTTTTTAACACTGTGAGTGCGCCCCAGACAGTTCATTCATGGCTGTTTTCTCAGTCGTGACTATGCGAAACTACAGACTATATATAAAACGATACATGTTGCTGGCAAGCCCTCCGTCTCAACATTCTAAAATAGAATGTTGAAAAGGAGCAAGATCGCTAACAATAAGAGTACAGGAAGCCGTGGATCTCTATCTAAATTTATTTTAACATACAAAGATTAACGGCATAGACATATTTAACCAATAAACACAAGGGTAATATAAACAAACAGGTATTTCTCTCTGTCTCTCTTTCGGCGCCCCCATTGCGCCCCTATGCATATGTTTCATACCCCCTCTTTGCGCCCTGCACTGACATCGCGCCACGGTTCAAAATGTACTACCTTCTATTTTAATTACATATATAGACTGTTTCACCTAGTCTCCTAGCCTCCTAGTCGCAATAGCAGGCTAGCACAGGCAGACTGCTGTAACTAGCTGACTTATTAATGTAATCTACAACAAGTAAATGAAACGAACAAGCTCAACAAAAACTACTACTACTAGTTTGTGGAAAAGATGACAGAGAAGAACGAAATAGGAACAGGAATCGAAGTTGTCAGGTATTTTAATTTGGTTGACGAAAGCTCAAGCTACCGACACATGCACTGTATGGACGCAAAGTAAACTCCCGCGCAGCGTTGTGCTTGCTAGTTGAATGGAGGCGGACTGACACGCCCCCTATTCAAACGAACCAACTGGAAAGCAGTTTTGACGATTGTTTTGCCCCTTAAGGTTATAGAGGGGGGAAACATGATAAAAAATAATTAAAGCTATAAACTTTGCAGATATATGCTTTCTTTAATCACCATCAGCATTTATTCTATCAATACAAGACACAAACAGAGATCATAAATCGTGGTCTTTTTTCTGGCCAGTTTTCTTTGGATGGACAGGGCATTTCTCAGGGGGGGCAGGACTTGTCCCAGCCCCCCGTAGCCACGCCCCTGGCCAAGCATGCCAGTATATATATGTGTGTGTGGGTGTGTGTGTGCAAGCGTGTCAGTATATGTGTGTGTGTGAGCATGTATGCATGTACAGAGGCGAGTATGATGTTTCAGTGTGTTAAATCTCCAGACGACAGGGGCTAGTGTTGGTTGGTGTGTGTGTGTGTGTGTGTGTGTGTGTGTGTGTGTGTGTGTGTGTGCACAGGCGAGTATGAGTATGTATCAGTGTGTTAAATCTCCAGATGAGAGGGGCTAGTGTTGTGTGTGTGTGTGTGTGTGTGTTTGTGTGTGGGTGTGTGTGTGTTTGTGTGTGTGTGTGTGAGTGTGTGCACACAGGCGAGTATGATGTATCAGTGTGTAAGACGAGAGGGCCTAGTGCTGGTTGGTGTGTGTGTGTGTGTTTGCTGACCCTGTGAGCTGGACTTGAATGATCAATGCCATGCTAATATGAATACTTCCACTACAGTGACAACTGCTTACTTCACACAGCGGCCATCTCAGGGATGTGGATGAGGGCCGTCTAGCAACCCGTTTGCGTAACGCCGTGATGCCTTTGTCTGTCTGTCTCCTTCCCACAGAAAACACACAGGCGCCTGTCGACGAGAACACCATGTACAGCGAGATCACTCCTCACCGTGAAGATACCAGCACATCAAAACATCTTTTATAAGGATAAAAACCTTATGAAAGGCTTGTTTCGTCAAATGTCTATTTGGTCTCTTAGCAAGCTACCTAGGAACCATGTTAAAACTGCTAAAAGCCTATTCAGTGCTGACAGGTTTCTTGCTAAAATGTTAGCAAGTGTATTTCCTCAATCACACTGGTGATGGCTTGCTCAGTATAAAGCTTTTTCTTTTTTTGGGGGGGGGGGGCAAAGGTATAGCCTGCAAAGGTATAGCTTTCCCTTTCCTTTAATAATTATGTTATCTTGTTTTCAGGATACATGCTACATGCTACACTGTGGGACTAGGGAGCACTGCAATTTCAAATCCTGTGTATGACCTGTACATACAGTTTTGACAATAAAGCTGACTTTGACTTTCACAAAGTTGTTTATTTAAATGTATTAATCATTTATATGTAGGTTAACAGACATGGATACCTCCTGCACCACACCAGTAAACTGTGCACAGAGGATGTGTGAGGAAGGCTTTACATTACACTTAGCTTATGCTCTTATTCAGAGCGACTTGCAGTTATATTCCAGGTAGAGACTACAGCCCCTGGAGCAATGTGGGGCTAGAGTCTTTGCTCAAGGCACTTCAGCCACAGATGAGGGTGCAGGAGAGCACTAGTTATTCACTCCCCACCCACTACTGGTACAGGATTGGAAGCTAAGACCTTACGATCTCAAGACCAACTGCCTAACCATTAGGCCAAAGACCAAGCACCCTTTTGCCCCTCCCCCCGCCCAACTAAGCCAAATGCCCACCCACATGTGACATTCTGGTCACACCTCTGCCGTGGCGGAGAGCAGAGGAGAAACACGAGCGTGTGGACGGTAGGTATAACGAGGGGACGAAGGAGCTTGTCTTGGTTCCATAGTAATTCACTGGTCGTCTCAGCACGGGCCCTCCTCACGGCGACAGGTGACAACACCTGCGGATCAGATCAGGTGTTGATGGCTTCCCGAGAGCACTTCCTCCATCCAGCCGTCCAATTAGCCGCCACGCCACGGAGGTGTGTGAGTGCTGTTTGCGACGGACGGCAAACCTAATTCCTGCCGCTTAAAAAGAAATTAAAACTGGATCAGCATTGGTGGGGTGCACCGGTTGGCTGGCTGGCAGCGCAAATCAGGTTGCCTGACAATGATGACCACACACACACACACACACACACACAAACCCGCACACACACCTTCCTCTCCTCTTCTCTCCTCTCTGACTGAAAAACTTCAGCTCATGCAGAGACGTGTGTGATTTCGTGTGAGACATAACTTTTTGTTCTTCGGAACAACATGTCTGCTCATTCGTTTGTTTGCGTTTAATTAGAACATTATACAAATGTTTTTTTTTTGCCACTAAGTACCTGATGTGGTAGCTATTCTGTCCCCTACAGAAAGACACACCGTATGCACACACACACACACACACACACACACACACACACACACACACACACACACACACACACACACACACCTTATGCACACACACACACACACACACACACACACACACACACACACACACACACACACACACACCTTATGCACACACACACACACACACACACACACACACACACACACACACACACACACACATTCAAACACACCTTATGCACACACACACACACACACACACACACACACCTTATGTCTCACTATCTCCTGAAGTTACAGGCTTACAGGCATGATGGGTCTGATGGAAGGAGCGCAGGGTGACGGGAACAGAGAGGACAGGAACACATTGTCCTTAAACGGCGATCAACATCATCAGCTTCATCGCCTCCAAGCAAAGAAGTCTGTCTCTGGGATCCTACGCCATGAACGATGTGATGGCGGCTCCACCTCCACATAATGCCATCAATAGGGTGCCTGTGGCGGATAACAGACACTAACTGCACGCGCGCATGTTCTGGCCCACACACGCTCCGACTATACCACCCTACAAAGCCAAAAAGAAGCAACTACACATTGTGTCATAATTGAGTTTAGGCTGTAAATTGACTTCATAACACCTCTTTTGTCTTGTGATTTGTAGTGAAGGGGACCATCACACTGCCTTCCCCTTCAGGAGGCACAGCCATGCGCTTCACACACTCAGGTGTCCCTCACGCATCTCCCACCATACTTCTCCCATCCAGGGTGCCCCACACATACTGGTGCTTCACCTATCACTGGGGTCCTTCACACCGGGGTCAACCTAACACTGGGTGTCCCTCATATGGCTCACACAGTGGCTGGACCGAAGGGGAAGGCAGTGTGATGGAGTGACCATCACTAGAGTTGTGGGTGTGCTCTCATTGCCATCCCAATGAGCCTGGCTCTTTGGCGTTGCGGTCAGAGCCCCTGTTTGGTACCCCTGAGACCTGGGTTCGAAGCCGGGTGGGGTGACTTCTCTTTCCCTTTGCTACATGACTAAATATATTGCTTCTTCCTATTAAGAAAGTATGTAAAGGCATCACCATAATTATTACCTACAGCATGTTGGATTGGGCAGTGTGACAGCTTTGAAGACATTTTTCTCAGTTTCAGTGTTTGCGTAGTAACTGCTCTTTGCCTTGGTACCTTGGTACTGTACCTTGGTGCCTAGGTTAGACTATAGCCTAACCTTGGGGACATTCTGGTCCGTACGTGTTCTGGTCCGACTATAGCCCAACTGTGGCGACGTTCTATCCCGTATGCGTTCTGGTCCGACTACAGCCTAACTGCATACGAGGACATTCTGACCCGTACGCATTCTGGTCCGACTATAGCCCAACTGCAGGGACGTTCTGGCCCGCACGCATTCTGGTCCGACTATAGCCCAACTGTGGGGACATTCTGGCCCGTACATGTTCTGGTCCGACTATAGCCCAACTGTGGGGACATTCTGGCCCGTACATGTTCTGGTCCGACTATAGCCCAACTGTGGGGACATTCTGGCCCGCACACGCGCTCTTGTCCGACTATAGCCCAACTGCATACGGGGACATTCTGGCCCGTATGTGTTCTGGTCCGACTATAGCCCAACTGCATACGGGGACATTCTGGCCCGTATGTGTTCTGGTCCGACTATAGCCCAACTGCATACGGGGACATTCTGGCCTTTTCACGTTCTGGTCCGACTATAGCCCAACTGCGGGGACGTTCTGGCAGGGGTGTTCTGGCCAGCACGCGCTGCGACTGTAGCTTGCCGCTTCCTAACGGACAGCTGTTCCATTATGCGGTGACTCAGTCCTGCATCTCTCTGAGGTCGGCCAACCATCTGCCACTGGCTTGGGCCAATCAGCGGGTGGGGGTGTATGGGGTGCCCCCTCACTGCGGAGGGATTTTGGGTGTACCCCAGACCTTGTGGAGAGGTCAGGGGAGGGCTGGGCACTCTAGGGGGCATCAGCTGTGCCTGCTGGGAGAGTCACATCGTTAGGCACACACACACACACACACACACACACACACACACACACACACACACACACACACACACACACGCTGAGAGAGACACATCGTTAGGCAGTCACTGCCACTCCTCTGAGCCTCTGAGGCGCACCCATGTTTATCAAACATACACACACACACACACACACACACATTCAGGGCCAGTATATACTATATTATAGCTTGATATAGCATACTACAATAATAAAGACAACAACTATGCTATAGTCTAGTGCTATGTACTATATAACTTATAGTAATGTTGTGTGCTCTACTTCTATAGAGCTCTACTAATATTATTCATCTGTGTATCTGCCCATGTGTGATATGAGTGTGTGTGGAGATG
>CM050202.1:21613773-21616273 GCA_027475355.1 Coilia nasus
ACAGTATCTGGCCTAGAAGGAGAGATAAAGGAAGGATTATCTTCACACCTGGATTCCCAGTTCAGAGGGAAAAACTGAAAAACTTAACACGAAATAGTTTGTGTGTGTGTGTGTGTGTGTGTGTGTGTGTGTGTGTGTGTGTGTGTGTGTGTGTGTGTATTATGGGGTTGTACAGTATGTGTGTGTGTGATATTTTTTGTGTGGTTGGCATTCTGTGTGTTACCTTTCCTGAATCAAAACAAGGATGTGTGTGTGAGTGTGTGTGTGTATATATAAATGTGTGTGTGTGTATATATAAATGTGTGTGTGTGGGTGTAGCTCCTGTGTGTGTGTGTGTGTATGTATGTGTGTGTGTGTATGTATGTGTGTGCGAATGTATGTGTATGTGTGTGTGTGTGTGTGTGCAAATGTATGTGTGTATGTGTGTGTGCATGCGGTGTGCAGCTCCCGTGAGTCAGTACGACGCTCCTTCTAAAAAAAACATCGCCAGCCTCCTCCGCCGCCGCCGCCAACAACACCGACAGCGTATGCAGTAGGCCGCCCACGGCGTTAGCGGTAAACAGCCCTGGCGAGTGTCACGAGCAGCAGTCTTTAGATACCACACACACACACTAACGCTGATTGCATCAGGACACAATGTGATTCATCACACAGTCATCACGCTTACATGTCAGCAACACTGTTATTCTTCTATAGTTACACTTTTAGCATGAGTAAAGTACAGAATAGGTATTGAAAGCGTCGTGCTTATAAGTTCATATTCTAAAGTTACACGTATAAGTGCTAATGTGTGTTCTGTTTGAGTGAAACTCCTCAGTAATGAATCTGACATGATATGAATATGACATAAACATGGCATGACACATATCATGAACATTACTGACCCTTTATTCATGTGTATGACTGTTGCCATTAAGTGTTGTCATTCATTTTTTGCATGGTATGGATGCCAAAAAATATCAACTTAACATTAAAAAACTGAATGACTCTTAATGGCAACAGTCATAAACATGATTGAAGTGTCATTAATGTTTATAACGTGTCATGTCGTGTTACACCTTGGTCACATGGGCATTCATCAGCCAATGCAGAGAACCTGAACATAACAGAGATGAAGTTAATGAACTTAAACTTGAAATAAAAAACAAGCTCAGTGTTAAATCTAAATAATACTACTAGATAAATCTGTAGCGAAGTGGCCCAAAAGACCCACATAAATGTACATAACTGAGGTTTGGACAGATGGATAGATGGATGGATGGATGGATGCATGGATGGATATATATATATATAGAGAGAGATATAGATATACAAGTAATATTACTATTCCACTGTAATCTATCTACATAGGCGGTTTTTGCATTGGGCAAACATGGGCATTTGCCCGAGGCCTCGTCCAATCAGGGGCCTCGTCGTCACTGCTATGACAGTAATAAAAGCAATATTAATATTAAGCATCATTCGGGTTGAGAGCAGGCATATTATATTATATTCTCAATGTGTGTACTCTCAGTGAAAAAACAGTCTGTGACGTGACATCACACACGACTGTCCAGCTTCGTTCTGGCTCTGGCGTCTGAGGTAGCCTACGACTTGAGCGAACTCGGCGGCAACACCAGATAGTCTTGAGTCGTTTTTTTTTTTTTTTTTTTTTTCAAAACAGCGACAAAAACGTATTCATACAGAATGAAACAATTTCTAAGCGCGGGGGAGAAAAAGAAGAGAAAGAAGGAAAATGAAAGATCTCTCTATCTATCTATCTATCTATCTATCTATCTATCTATCTATCTGTCTGTCTGTCTGTCTGTCTGTCTGTCTGGCTGTCTGTCTGTCTTTGCCACTCTGTTCTCTATCCCCTGTGTGCTGCTGATAGAGTCATAGTGAGTGGATGGAGAGGCAGGACTGGCGAAAGAGAGCAATCCTGACTGGGCTAATTGTGTTAGCATGTGCTAAACGAGTGGGACAGGTGCGCTAATGCTGGGCGACAGGGTGCGAGCCCTTGTTTGGGAAACACGCTGGTGTGTGGACAAACCCAGCCAGGTGGACGCCACGCCGACACACACACATGCACATACACACACACACTTGCACACGCACACACTCTCAAACCCACCCAGGTGGTCGCCACGCCGATTAGTGGAACGAGTGAGAACAGCTTCATTCTGCCAAACAGGCCCCCCTGCTTCTCTCGTTTACACACACAGGCACCAGCGCGCGCACACACACACACACACACACACACGCACACACACACATACACTTTATCGCAGACTTTATTTCACAGAGACACACATACACACACACACACACACACACTTTATTGCAGTCTTTATTTCACAGAGACACACATACACACAATTTCTATTCCCAGCCTTTCACATACACACTCTGTGTCTTTTCCACTTCTCTGTACTTATCTCTCTCACACACACACACACACACACACACACACACACACTGTTTTACTCTCTCCCGCTCTCTCGATGTCTCATGCTTGAGT
>CM050202.1:21621273-21623773 GCA_027475355.1 Coilia nasus
AGATAGAGAGAGAGATGAAGAGAGGGAGAGAGATGGAGAGAGAGGGAGAGATATGGAGAAAGATGGAGGGAGAGAGAGAGAGAGAGAGAGAGAGATGGAGACAGGGAGAGAGGGAGAGACGGAGAGAGGGAGATAAGGCACTAACTCAATGTGTACGTATTTCCCGCGTGGTTCAAAACAGGTTTGGTGTGTTTTGATAGTTTTCCGGTCCATGATAACTCTGAGGGGGTGATTTTTGCGAGAATCCATTAGTTTAATCCCCAGATAACTGACATCGACATTAATAGCATGAAATGGCAAAGATGGCTGCTCCCAGAACCTTCAATTTAAGCCTCCTCCGGTCTGTGAGAAAGTCTTTGCGTGACGTCACAGAGGGTTTGTCCAGTTCTTGGTAACACTTTCTGTGAAGCCTGTATTCATAAGATTCAATAAACACATTTGCAAAGGGTTATAATGCCTTCATAGAACTTAATAATGGTTAATGTAAACAAACAGCTGTCAATGGCGTAGGCGGCAGATAAGTCTGTATTTCACTTCACTTGTGATAAATAAATAGTCAAACTCGTTCAGTGGGGTACTCTACATACTATT
This sequence comes from Coilia nasus, assembly GCA_027475355.1. NCBI lineage: Eukaryota > Metazoa > Chordata > Actinopteri > Clupeiformes > Engraulidae > Coilia > Coilia nasus. The sequence continues at coordinate 21,621,865 of CM050202.1, forward strand.
ACTACATATCATCTAAACATGAAAATTACTTCTTACTTGTGAAAGGAGATGCCCTGCTGTCTAAAGTATTCATTAGCATAATTGTAGTAGCCAAAAGCAAAACACTGGATGCCTTTAGTGATTATTTCCTTGGCTGGTGCTGCTAGCTTCCATGTTTGCAGATGAAAGTAGCACTTGTTGACACACCAAAAGTCAAGTGATGTCCAATCCAGTAGTAGAGATCAATGGTCATGAGTATATATAATAGTGATGAATACTTCACATACTTTATGAATGCATTGTAAGCCTTTCTGTCTTTTGTGTTGTGAATACAAGCTTCATGCAAAGTCTTACCCAGTTCTCTTACTGACCTTATACTGAAAGAGACCATGGGCGTCAAAACATTCTTCCGGTTGGTTCCTTATTTCCAGTTGAACAACTTTGTCTGCTGCAGTCAACAACAGTGCATTGGCACAGTGGCACAGTAAGATGTCGAGCTTGAATTGTTCGGTGAGGGGGCTACCATAATAACTACATAAAAAACACTGCTGTACTTGCAACGACCCTGTTATTGTCCACGGGAAATTCAGGGCATAATGTTGTTGGGCCGGTTTATAATCTATTCTCCACCATCCAGCGATGAGGAAATAATTTTTATCTCCGGTGGGGGCAAGGACTATCTCCCCTAATGCAACTCAACTGATGTTACTTGAAATGTAACGAGCTAAAACATCGGCACATACATCTAGTATCGGAGTAAGATATGCAATTAGACTACTGCTTTGGACTTCTACATGTAATGTTTCTGAACGTCACCAAACACAATATTAAACACTGTAATATTTTCATGTGGGAACTTGGCTCAGCCAGAGCGGTAGGCAAACCGGACCGAGCCGAATATACTGTACAAAGCGTCCAGAGCAGAATATCGTCCTATTTCACAGGATCTGCACACATATGGTCCAAACTCTGTTGGGGGGTGGGTGGTGAGGGGGGATAGCTCTCCTGCCCCTCATCCATGACTGAGACAGGCGGGCCTGCTGTTGTTGTTCTGCCTGCTTATGTCTCTGCCCCTCGCATCTCCCAGCTGCCTGCCTGACCGCCTGCCTGCCCGCCCCCCCCACAGCAGTGTAATTGGGATTGCGCCCTTTAAAAGGGCATCGCTACACTACGTCACACACAGGAGTACCCACTTAGCACACACGCACATACACACCAGTGCCTACTTAACACGCACTGACACACACACACACACACACACACACACACACACACACACCACTCTCCAAGTGCCCACTTAACACACACACCACTTTTCCAGTGCCTACTTAGCACAAACACACACACACACTCACACACACACACACACAGAGGGTACAGAGAGTGAGAGCAGCCCAGATATTCTGCACAAGTTACAGGTTGTCATAACACACACACACACGGAGCACAGGGAGATGGAAAGCAGTCCTTCCATATCATGCAGTAGACACACACACACACACACGGAGCACAGGGAGATGGAAAGAAGTCTTTACATATGATGCAGTGGACACACACACACACACACACACACACACACACACAAATGGTGCACGGGGGGGAGATGGAAAGCACTCCTTACATATGATGCAGTGGACACACACACATACATACACACACACACACAGTCACATGGAGCACAGGGAGATGGAAAGCAGTCCTTCCATATGATGCAGTGGACACACACACACATACACACACACCTACACCTACACACACACACACACACACACACACACACACACACACAGTGCACGGGGGGGAGATGGAAAGCACTCCTTCCATATGATGCAGTGGACACACATACACACACACCGACACACACACACTCATACACACACACACTCACGTGGAGCACAGGGAGATGGAAAGCAGTCCTTAACATATGATG
>CM050202.1:21628773-21631273 GCA_027475355.1 Coilia nasus
GATGCACAGCGACACCGTCTGCAGCAAGATATCCTTGCAAGTCTTTGGAGATGGGCTGCGGGTTGTTTTTAACCATTCTGACCATCCTTCATCTTTGCCTCTCTGGTATTTTTCTTGGCCTACCACTTCTGGGCTTAACAAGAACTGTTTCCGTGGCCTTCCATTTCCTCACAATGTTCCTGACAGTGGAAACTGATAGCTGAAATCTTTTGGACAGCTTTTTGTAACCTTCCCCTAAACCATAATGCTGGATAATCTTGGTTTTGAGGTCATCAGAAAGTTGTTTTGAGGCTCCCATGTTGCAGCTCTTCAGAGGAGAGTCAAACAGAATGAGAACTGGCATTTGGCCACCTTAAATACCTTTTGTCATCATTGGATGCACCTGTCAATTAAGTTCAAGGCTTAACGAGCTCACCAAACCAACTTTGTGTGTCCAATTATCTTGTGGTGATTAGTTACAGGCCATCAAAGCAACAAAATGACAAGGGTTCCCACATTTTTGCACAGCCTATTTTTTACATTTGATTTAATTTAATTTCATTGCATACTATGAATACTTAAAATCTGTGTTCAAGCTCAAGAAATCAAGCTCACACTTGGCTCTTATGGGCAAATGAAGGACATGCCACCAAGATAATTTTGTGTGAAGTCAGAGTCCATTATTATACAACCTCAGAGGGGGTGCCAAAACTTTCTCATACCACTGTATGCACGTACACTGTGTAGATTAGGTTACTGCTGTGCAGAGGGAAAGACCTCACCTGAATGCACCAAAAGCAAAGCAAAAAACAAACGATTGTATCCCAATCTCTCTAGTTTGCACACACACACACACACACACACACACACACACACACACACTCACACTTACTGGACTGCTGGAGTTGATGTCATGAACTAGGACAGATGGACTGACAGACCTCAGTGCTTCAGGACTCAGCGGACATTACAGCCACAGACTTCTATTTTTCTATAAAGCACACTGAACTGCCACTGCACTGTGAACTGCCATTGCCTTAGGCAGATAATCAGCATACACACACACCCACACACACCCCCACACAAACACATACACACACAGGCACGCACGCAGCCCACATACACACACCACCCCACCCCTCACCCCACCCTTCACTTCACCCACCCCCAGCCTTTCTGTGAGTCCAGGGCGCTGCACGATATTCTTTTCTGCTCCACAAAGCCCAAAATGGATGCCAGTGTGCACCTGTTGATCACACTGTGTGTGTGTGTGTGTATGTACGTGTGTGCGTCTATGTGTGTGTACATGTGTGTGTGTGTGTGTGTGTGTGTGTGTGTGGAGTTAGCTCCCTCTAAGTCACCGTGGATAAGAGCGCCTGCTAAATGACAAATGATGAAGTTTATGTAATAGCAGCCAGAGGTTGAGGGGATCAACTCAAGAAAAACAGAGAGAGAGAGAGTGAGAGAGAGAGAAGAGAGAGAGAGAGAGAGAGAGAGAGAGAGAGAGAAGAGAGAGAGAGAGAGTGAGAGAGAGAGAAAGAGAGAGAGAGAGAAAAGGGAGAGGAAGAGGAGAGAGATAAAGTGAAAACATGTGAATATGAGATATATTGCTTTTGCGATGATTCTCATCAGTCTCTGAGCAGAGTTGGTGTGTGTGTGTGTGTGTGTGTGTGTGTGTGTGGGGGGGGTATAAATTACATCTGCCTTAAAGCCAGCATCTCTCTCTCTCTCTCTTACACACACACAAACACACTTTCATCCTTTGCTCGAGAGCAAAATGCATTTAGACGCCACTTAAGTTTGCCGTTCCATGTGGCCCACAGTTTCCGTGGTAACGAAGGAGTGTACTATATTTAGTTTCCGTGGTAACGAAGGAGCACACTATATTTAGTTTCCGTGGTAACGAAGGGGCACACTATATTTAGTTTCCGTGGTAACGAAGGAGTGCACTATATTTAGTTTCCGTGGTAACAAAGGAGTGCACTATATTGAGTGTGTACAGGAGAGGAGTTATCAACAGTCATCCACGGCACAATTACAAACTTATCCACTTCAGCTCACTTCGTAACACAAACCTTCCCCACAGCTACCAGGGACACACACACACACACACTCATATGCATGCATACACACACACACACACACACTCATATGCTTGCATACACAAACTTAGCCACTTCACTTTGCAATGCAACGCAAACCTGCCCCATAGCTACCAGGGACACACACACACACACACACACACTCATATGCATGCATACACAAGTGCATATGCAAAGGAGCAAACAAATGCAAACACACACATGCACCCACACAAGAAAACGCACATACACACACACACACACACACACACACACACACACACACACATACTTAAACACACACTCCTTCCTCTTCTGAGGCATGTTTGAGTCAGAATGTATTTGTTAGCTCTCTACCTACATACATCCACACTAACCTTTAAGATGTGTTTGAAGTATTTGCACTTCTGCACTCCTCAAGGCCTCAAGAGATGATCACC
>CM050202.1:21636273-21638773 GCA_027475355.1 Coilia nasus
TAAGGTCAAGGTCAAGCTCAAGCTCAAGGTCAGGGCACAGGCTGGCATCGGCCCCTGTAGAGGGACAGGGGCAGGGACACAGAGAGAGAGATGGGGCCTAGTTATTACTGGCATTATTACACTTTGAGCTACATTAAGTAAGGGATAACGGCCGACGAGGTGACCAGTTCTGTGGAAATAATGGCAAGATGGAGTCGAAGAACTCTGTGACACGAAGCGGAATGGAGTTGCCTCTGCCAAGCCATTATTTCCACGGAACTGGTCATCTCGAAGGCTGTTATCACTTATCTCCTGTTTGTATTTACATTTTTATTTTATATGTTATTCTTTTATATGTTGTTATTTATGTGTTTGTTAATATATTTATTATTATTATTATTATTATTATTATTATTATTATTATTATTGCTATTATTATTATTATCATTATTATTAACAACAACAACAACAACAATAATAATAATAATAATAATAATAATGTCATTAGTACACTTTAAGCTACATTCTATGAATGAAAACTTTAATATCAGTATTATTATTGCTGTCACTAGACACTGTAGCCATTAGACTCCAAAAGCACAGTGCAGTACTACTAAGCCAAAGTGCAGTAACTACATGAACAGAGAAACAAAACAAAAAATGCCTGTAACATTGTAACACTGCCCAGTCAAACATGTTGTACGTATAATAGTGGTAATGCTTTTATGTACTTTCTTCATAGCAAGAAGGAAGAGATTTAGTCACAAGACAAAAGAGGTGTTATTAAGTTAATTTCTAGTCTAAACTCAATTTGACAAAATATGTAGTTACCGTACGGTAGTACTGCTAATACAACAGAACCACAATACCTTTGGTACAATAAGTATAGTTATAGTTATAGTATAGTTATAAGTTATAAGTATAGTTATATGTCTTTGTGTGCTTTGTGTCTCTGTCGTCTTTGTCTTCGTGCAATGCAACACACTGCTATTTGTTTTATTTGTGAAGTGACCTTGGGGGTCTTGAAAGGCGCTTTAAATAAAATGTAGTATTATTATTATTATCATTATTTAATAGTATTAATGTCTATATCTAAAAAATGTACATTGGGCTCTATGCAGCATTAAGTCACTCCAGCTGCAGTTTGGACTGCCTTACTGTTAATTAATGAGCCCTTTCCACCATTTAATTAATACTTAAACAATAACTTAATAACTTAATAATGACTTAATACCTAAACTTATATTAATTAATTAGTGCTTAAACTTATATGACAAACATAATTATCGGCCTTAATGAACAAATATTGAACCATGACCTCCGAGTACTTCTCAGGCCACTTCGTAGAGTTCTAGAAGACAGTTCTAGAAAGTTCTACATAATTCTACAGAGTTCTAGAAGAAAGTTCTAGAAAGTTCTAGATAGTTCTAGGAAGTTCTAGAAAGTTCCAGAAAGTGACGAGTGAAGTGCGGCCGAAGGGTTGGTCGTTACTGCGGCCACAAACACTGCAGTCCTTCATCAGTGTGCTGCTGTCTAGCTGCTATTATAGTATTTCACTTCACACCACCTCTCATGCCACACTATGGAGATGGCGGGCTTTGAATGAGACTGTAAATGTGAATGTGAATGCCAGTGTGCTGTGTTAGGAATAGGCGGGCTTTGTGCTGTGTTAAGAAGAGGCGGACTCGGGGCTTTCGGGGGATGATGGAGAAGGCAAAGGGCATTAGAAGGGTAGAAGAAGATAAAAGAAGAAAAGAGAAGAAACGGAGAAAAAGAAAGAAACCAGGCCGGCAGTTCAAAGCGACTCTGGTGTGCTCCAGCAGTGAAAAGGCCGAGGTGCAAAAAGCTCTGGAGCTGCTGCAAATGGCCTAGCAGCAATCATGCAAAGAGGCTTCTGCACACACACTCACGCCCGCCACAACAGAACACAAAAGGCCTTTGAAGAAGAACCACACCGCAGCACGCACACACAGACACACACAGACACACAGACACACAGACACACAGACACACACACACACAGACACACACACACACACAGACACACACACACACACACACACACACACACACACACACACACACACACACACACACACACACACACACACACACACACTCGGCATCTCATCCGTGTCACACACAGAACAGAAAGAACATAGACAGGTGGGATCGGACAGAATACTATACCTTTGACATGGCACAGCTCAGACTGTGTAAAAAAGTGTGTGTGTGTGTGTGGGATCGGACAGCATACTGTGGTTTTGGGATGGCACAGCTGAGGCCAAAAGAGAATGCTGGTACCTCACACTCTAATTTGGAAACAACAACAACATTCAATGTAAGGACAGACAGACAGACAGACTGACAGACCGACAGACCGACAGACAGACAGACAGACAGACAGACATAGGTGACCACAGTCATCACTAACTTGTGACCCAAGACGCCTGTGAGGGTATTCGGAGAGAGGACAACCAGAAGAACCACTTCAAGCGTCTGTGGGAAGTTCAAAGTTGTG
>CM050202.1:21646273-21648773 GCA_027475355.1 Coilia nasus
ATGTGTGTACGAAATAGCGTGGCAGACTCTTTTGTTGTTTAGCATCTCAATCAATATTGCCAAAGGTGAAATTATTGTATTCATGGCTTGTGGAAGCTAAACGGAAGATGTTGCTGGAAAAGCAGTAGCATTAGCAACAGTCTGCATAGCTAGGGAAGTTACAAATACAATGGCCATTTCCATGAATCCCCTTCTGTGTCCCCTTTTTTCTCTGACAAATCACCCCCTGCCTCAGCCCACCGCTACATCATCCAGCCACTCAGTGGAGTTCATTAACCTAGGGTGACGAAGTACAATCTCTCCATCCAACCTTATAATCTTGTTTTTGTGTCTTTGTAAGTTAGCTTATGTATCTAAATTCACTGGGTTTTCCAATGTAGCTGACTTGCTGTAGCTATAGACATCCTATACATACGTATGTACAGGATGTCTATGGCTGTGGCAAGCCGCCCGGAAGTTGTAAACCAACGCGGAAGATTTTCACCTTTCAAAATGGGCGTGTCAGATGAAGGTGAATACATAGACAAAACATACAGACACATGCAATATTAGCATGTATAACACAACACACACAGACACATGCAATATTAGTACATATAACACACACACACACAGACACATGTAATATTAGTACATATAATTAGTACATATAACACACACAGACAAATGTAATATTAGTACATATAACACACACAGACACATGCAAAGTTAGCACATATAACACACAGACACAGGCAATATTAGTACATATAACACACACAGACACATGCAAAGTTAGTACATATAACACACAGACACATGCAATATTAGTACATATAACACACACAGACACATGCAAAGTTAGCACATATAACACACAGACACAGGCAATATTAGTACATATAACACACACACACACAGACACATGTAATATTAGTACATATAATTAGTACATATAACACACACAGACAAATGTAATATTAGTACATATAACACACACAGACACATGCAAAGTTAGCACATATAACACACAGACACAGGCAATATTAGTACATATAACACACACAGACACATGCAAAGTTAGTACATATAACACACAGACACATGCAATATTAGTACATATAACACACACAGACACATGCAAAGTTAGCACATATAACACACAGACACATGCAATATTAGTACATATAACACACACACACACAGACACATGTAATATTAGTACATATAATTAGTACATATAACACACACAGACAAATGTAATATTAGTACATATAACACACACAGACACATGCAAAGTTAGTACATATAACACACAGACACATGCAATATTAGTACATATAACACACACAGACACATGCAAAGTTAGCACATATAACACACAGACACATGCAATATTAGTACATATAACACACACACACACAGACACATGTAATATTAGTACATATAATTAGTACATATAACACACACAGACAAATGTAATATTAGTACATATAACACACACAGACACATGCAAAGTTAGCACATATAACACACAGACACAGGCAATATTAGTACATATAACACACACAGACACATGCAAAGTTAGTACATATAACACACAGACACATGCAATATTAGTACATATAACACACACAGACACGTGCAATATTAGTACATATAACACACAGACACATGCAATATTAGTACATATAACACACAGACACATGCAATATTAGTACATATAACACACAGACACATGCAATATTAGTACATATAACACAACACACACAGACACATGCAATATTAGTACATATAAGCACCCAGGGGGTGTGTCCGAAATGGAAAAAAAATGCTGACATTGAAGGGAGCATGTGGTGGCAGCAAGGTGTCAATGGTGTCCGAATCAAATAAATGCATAAAATGCTGCATTCGAAGGTGCCTTCATTGTGCCAAATTTTGAAGGAAGCATAAATGCTTCCTTCATGCTGCCTTCAACATCCAACATTCTATCGAACTATGAAGCCAGCTGTTGGCAACAGCGTTGTGTCGTGTTGCTGTCTAGTCAGGACGTCCGAAACGAAGGTTTTAATGGGCACCTTGATGCCTGCGTGACTTGTTAAACAGTGAAGGCAGCAAGTCACTGGTTCAGACATAGCCAGACATTCCAAAAAAATGAGATAAAATAAAGATAGACTAACAGACTAAGCACACAGACACTCCAACTGTCACAGACAGAGAATTATGGACACAAAAACATATTAACCAGTATTACCTTTAGATATTACCCATCATTAACCAGTATTACCTATACTTATTACCCATCATTAACCAGTATTACCTTTAGATATTACCCATCATTAACCAGTATTACCTATAGCTATTACCCATCATTAACTAGTATTACCTATACATATTACCTATCTTTAACCAGTATTACCCATAGATATTACCTATCTTTAACCAGTATTAGACAGAGAGAGAGAGAGAGAGAGAGAGAGAGAGAGAGAGAGAGAGAGAGAGAGAGAGAGAGAGAGAGAAA
>CM050202.1:21653773-21671273 GCA_027475355.1 Coilia nasus
TACGCGAGCTGTCATGTTTGGCTCCGCCCCTCTCCCCCAGCTTACCAGGACAAATAAGTCCCACTGGGAGATACTGGGATTAACCCCCCCGCCACCCGCCACCCGCCACCCACCCCCCTCTTCCCCTACCCCTACCCTCCTCGCACCCCCCACACCGCCCCGCCCCACAAACCCCTCGCTCTCTTCCTCTTCCTCCTCCTCCTCTCCACACTCCCTTTCCTTCCTCTCTTCGGTCGTTCGTTCCTTCTTCCTCTCTCTCACTCGCTCGCTCTACGTCTTCCTCCGGACTGTTTTTTTTATGTTCTCCACCTTGTTGGAGAGCGCATGGGCAAAAGGGTGGGAGAGAGCAGGGCGTGGGTGTGTGAATGCGTGTGTGTGTATGTGTGTGTGTGTGTGAGTATGTGTGTACCTGCCACTATGCTGGCCAGCTGCTGCGTGCGGTGGATGGGGTAGACTCTGCGTGCCTGTGCGATGGCCGAGGCGATTTTGCCGGCGTGCCGTTCCTCCCCGTACGCCCGCAGCAGCGACGCAAGAGCCTGTTGATCCAAGCCGTTCAGCACGTCAGCGGCGCTCGGCATTCTGGGAAACCTACGCACACACAGGAGCCCAATTAGGCAGCTTTGACGTCACAGGGTCCTCGCCAACACGCGCAAACACACACACACACACACACACACACACACACACACACACACACACACACACACACACACACACACACAGACCTACACACACACACACACACACGCACACACACTCACCCCTACCCCCCACACTCTAGGGATGTAGGCTTGAGATCTTTAAAAATAGAGAGAGAGCGAGAGAGAGAGGGAAACAGAGAGAAGGAGGTAGGGAAAAAAGAAGAAAAAGAACAGGAAGGGAGGAGGAGAACACAGACAAGAAAAAAACAGCAGGACAATAATGTGCCTCTAAATCTGCCGTCGCGTGTTAATAAATATGTCACACCGAGTTCCACAGACAGACAGACAGACAGACAGACAGATGGTAGGATGATCGACTGACAAAGAGGTGCCCAGACAGACAGAGAAACAGACAAACAGAAAGACAGACAGAAAGACAGACAGTAGGATGATCGACTGACAAAGAGACAGTGCACATACTCACTGACAGACAGACAGACAGACAGACAGACAGACAGTAGGAGGATCGAGTGACAAAGAGACAGTGCACAGACAGACAGAGAAACAGACATACAGAAAGACAGACAGTAGGATGATTGACTGACAGAGGTGCACAGACAGACAAAAAAAGACAGACAGACAAACAGTAGGATGACGGACTGACAAAGAGACAGTGCACAGACAGACAGACAAACAGACAGACAGAAAGACAGACAGTAGGATGATCGACTGACAAAGAGGTGCACAGACAGACAGACAGACAGACAGACACACAGAAAGACAGACAGACAAACAGTAGGATGACGGTCTGACAAAGAGACAGTGCACATGCAGACTGACCATTTTAACACCACATCTGACACTTTATCATGTGAAGGCTAAACCAATAAGCAATACATTTAAGTGAAAAATAACTGGAATAAAAACTGCATTTAGTGAAAAAACAGCTATTTTAGAGGAGGAAAATCAGCATCAGCATCAAAACACTGACCTGTATAACTGTGACACAAAGACACACACCCACCTACACACACACACATTCACTTGCGCACAGACATACATACACACACCCACACCTGCACAGATATACACAATCACACACACACAAAAACACAATATCACCCACACCTAAACCCACCCACTCACACACACACCTGCACAGCTATACACAATCACACACACACACACACACACACACACCCACACCTAGAACCACCCACTCACACACGCACACACCCACATGTGCACACACACACAATCACACCCACACCACACACACATACACAATTACACCCACGACACAGACATACAAAATCACATCAATACACAAACACACCGGCACACACGTACTTGCACCAAGACATACACCATACACACACACACAGCAGTGCGTTCTGGGGCAGAAGCGGGTCATCTGTTGGCTCAAGCTGGGCTAGGTGTTTGCGTGAGTCTGCCCGAGTTAGCCTTGTGCTACCTGTGTCAGGTAAGCCATATGTTTGTGTCACCTTACTCTCCTCCAAATGTATCATTTTAAGCTACTGTAGAACCAAGAGCAGCCTCACACTAACCCTGCCACATGAACAGAGAATGAAAAGGAAAATATTTGTTGACAACTCTGTCGCTAATAACAGAATTATCTGTCTTTAGTGTACGGACCAGTATTCATAAAGTATTTGTACACACTTTCAATACAGGATCACAGAGTGCCTGTATTGCCTCTCAATGATGGACATTGTTTCTACATACAGTAAACATTGTAACGCCCTTACACCATGATGTTAGTCATAGTTACCTAGTTATAATACATAGTAGATTATAGGCACCTAGAGTTAGTGTATGAAGTATTAGATAAGCTTAATTATGTATAAAGCATTATTAACACATACATAAAGGGCTATAAAGTATTCATAAGTACTGACACAAGTGTTTATGAAGTGTTATGATGCTACTAAATAAGTGCTTACGGTTTGCTGTAAAGTATCACAATACATTGAAAAACCCTTTATTTACCTTTGTAATATCACTGTTTGAAATGGCACTAGGGCTGCCACCTATGTCTGCCAAAAAACCTGGACATTTCGACAACCCAATCAACCTTTTTGCTTATAAGCAGTGACCCGCGTGACAGTGTCCCAGGAGAATATTTGTTTTCCCTGGTACAGACCATTAAAAACCAGGTAATTAGGTAAAACCAGGACAGGTGGCAACACTAAAGGGCACAATGCTAGCACTAGCTAAAATAGTCATGTGCTTGTTTTATTTAACAAAATGCTACTGCTAACGGCAATTGACCTGCACTTATTTCATTAGCTGCAATGATAGCACATATAGTCTGTTGGGTTACTATTATTCTACTGTCCCTGTTACGTCAATTACAGTACAGTGTAACAAAGTGTGTAACAATATCTAAAATAAAAAAAAGAAAGAGAGAGACAGAGGTAGAAAGTAAATAAAAGCAGAGTTCCCTGTGAGAAGTCAGAAGAGTGGCCTACCTCTGTCCAAAGAGAGAAAGAAAGAAAGAAAGAAAGAAAGAAAGAGTGGAGGAGAGAGCTGGGGAGTTTCCTTATGAGTGGGTGAGCATGAGAGCGACCTGATGCATCGCCCACTTCAGCAACCTCCATATTCATGAAGGCCAACTGTCTGACACGGTTATGCCCCAGAATGCACTGGGGTGTGTGTGTGTGTGTGTGTGTGTGTGTGTGTGTGTGTGTGTGTGTGTGTGTGTGTGTGTATAGGTGCATCGCCCACTTCAGCAAACTTCAGGATTCATATTCATGACGGCCGACCGCCTGCCCCCACTCGCTCTCATCAGGCCACACATGTGGGCAGAGCCATGCAGAAAAGCCCTCTCTCTCCCTTTCTCTTTTTTAATCCCTCCATCTCTCTCTTTGTCTTTATCTATCTCTCCCTTTCTCTCCCTTTGTCTCTCTCTCTCAAATTCACTCCTCTCTTTCTTTACCTCCCCTCCCTCTCTCTACATCTAGCTATTCCTCTCTTCCTTTCTCTCTCTCTGTTGACGCATGTCCTCCTCTCTCTCTCTCTTCTATCTCTTTCCACCTCCATTTCTTTTGTAAACCCATCCCTCTATCTCTTGCCTGTAGAGGTGATTTGGGGTCATGGTGGGTGGTTTGTGATCCTGCGTCTCTCCCTCCCTTTCTCCCTCCCTCTCTCTCTTTCCCTCTCCCTCTCTTTCTTTCTCTCCCTCCTCCCTCTCTCACTCCTTCTCTCTCTCTCTGTGAAAGTTTAGGTTGAGGTCCTTCTCATTGAGTGCATGGCAGTCTCTCCACTAGTCTCTGTGTCTGTCTGTGTCTGTGTGTGTGTCTGTCTGTGTGTGTGTCTGTCTCTGTGTCTGTCTGTGTGTCTGTCTGTGTGTGTGTGTCTGTCTGTCTGTCTCTGTGTCTGTCTGTGTGTGTGTCTGTGTGTCTGTCTCTGTGTGTGTCTGTGTCTCTGTCTCCAGCCCGTCAAGCCCAGATTAGCATCTTACACAAGACGTGTGTGCACTCCTCATGCGGAATGACATTCCACTGTTTATACACAAACATGGAGGCCTCTACTTGCCACAGGGTTGCTGTCTGTTTTGTGAGTGTGGTTAACTTGAGGTCATATTTCCATTCATATGGCCGTTATTATTGTCTGTCTGTCTATGTGTGTGTGTGTGTGTCTGTTTGAGTGTGTGTGTGTCTGCCTGTCTGTCTGTCTGTGTGTCTGTCTGTGTGTGGCTTGTCACGTATTTGAACAAAACTGCTTTCACCTCATCTCCGCACACAGACACACACACACACACACACACACACACACAGACCGCAAGCCAAGCGAAGCCTGAGCCAGAAACACAAGCAGTCGTTAGATGAAAACATCGCAGAGTTCTGTGATTGATGAAGATTTCCATCTCCCTCCCTCTCCCTCCCTCCTTCTCTCTCTCTCCCTCCCACACTCCCTCTCTCCCTCTGCCTACCTTTCTCTTTCTGAGATAGCTCTATCAATCCACTGCAGCTTTTACTCTTTTCTCTCTCACTCTCTGCCTTCTCTTTCTCTCTCTGTATCTGTCTCTCTCACTCGCTCTCTCTTTTTCTCTCTGTATCTATCTCTGTATCTCCCTCTTCCTGCAATAGATCTCTCTGTCTCTCCTTCTCTCTCTCCCTCTCTCCCTCTCTCTCTGCGATAAATGAAGATGCAGCAGGTACGTAAGGTGCTGAGCTGCGACAAGAAAAAGTTCTGGCTTAGAAGGACTCTAGTTCTGAATATCTCTCTTTCTTTCTCTCTCCCTCTCTTTCTCTACCTCCCTCCCCCCTCTCTCACTCCCTCTTTCTGTCTCTCCTTCTCCCTTCCTTCCTTCTTCCTTCTCTCTCTCTCCTTCTCTCTCTCTCTGATAGTGGTGGCTCAGAAGGGCTCTCGCTGTCTTGTTGTGAAGACGTTGCTCCTGAAGTGGTTCATTTATTTACTTCATTATAGAGCAATTAGCTAACGATGACTTTAGCACAGCCCAGCTGGAAAGAGATAGAGGGATGAGAGAAAATAAAAAGAGAGGGAAAGAGACATAAAGGAAGAGAGAGAGGTACATCAAGGAAAAGTAGAGAAAGACATAGAGATACAGAAAGAGAGAGAGAGGGAGGGGGAGAGAAGGAGACATGAAGGGAGGAGAGAGAGATGAAACAAGCAAGATAGAGAAAGAGAGAGAGAGAGGGACAGAGAGAGATAGAGAGAGAGAGATGGAGAGAGAGAGAGAGCAAGTCAGTCACAGACGCAACGCAGGTGATTAGGGGAGAAGAGACCTAGTCACAAGCAGTACCAGAGATAGAGATAGATGTAGATATAATAACAGAGAAAGAGAGACAGACAGAGACAGAGAGGGAGAGAGAGAGCGAAAGAGAGAGAGAGAGAGAGAGAGAGGAGAGACCTAGTCACAAGCAGTACCAGAGATAGAGATAGATATAGATATGATAACAGAGAAAGAGAGACAGACAGAGACAGAGAGACAGAGAGAGGGAGAGGGAGAGAGGGAGAGAGAGAAAGAGCGAGAGAGATAGAGAGGAGAGACGTAGTCACAAGCAGTACCAGAGACAGTCACGAATCACACCAGGTGCTTTGAGGTGAAACACCTCTCCATTTCTTTTTTCTCTTCATTCTCCTCTTCTCTCTCATGCTGCCAGCCATGTCTGTCTGACTAAGCAACCATAGTGTTCCATGTGCACCCCAACCCAGAAAAGGGTGTAAAATGAACCCCATGTTCTGCGTACATGCCTATGTCTTCCTGGCTTACTTCTCTCTCCGTGTCACTGTCATTCTCTGGTTGGACAAGGGAGAGAGGGGAACGTGGATTGAGTTATCATATCATGTCAAGCTGAGTGGTTTCTAAAGGCCGACATAAAGACCTCATTACAGCCCAGTAAAGTCAAAATAATATTGTCTCTTAAGTTCGTCCTCAATCCGTATCAAAGGTGTGAAAGACAGATCTCTCCCTTCAGGTCTCAGATCGATGCAGCCTGTCTGATTTAGTTGGGTGTAACAATAGAATGCTGTAAGTGGGTGAAAATGCTTTAATCCGAGTGTTAAATCTCTGTCTCTGTCTCTCTTGTATGTCAAGAAACTACACATGATGCGCCGTCACAATGAGCAAAAAACACTCCTCCTGGAGGTATATGATACCCTTACACAACCTGCTGATGAATACTTAGAGTCCTGCCACATTTTCAGAGAAGAGTCCACATGACTATCAACTAGTGAACCACTAAGAGGTGCTGTTTTTGTTAGTTTTTTCTTTCTTTTTTGCCATTTATTATTATTATTATTATTATTATTATTATTATTATTATTATTATTATTATTATTATTATTAATATTCATGATATTACCTTCCTTTATTTGATGGATTGCCATATATTTTTTTAATTATTGTTATTGTTATTTACATTAATGATTGGTATAAGTTTCCTTTTCATCTATTTCTTTACATTATTATTTACTATTTACTATTACTACCTTTACTTGATTACTGCTTTGGCCATATTGTATCTACATTCATGCCAATAAAGCCATTGAACTGAATCAAAACTAGGATCACTGCATATGCCCCCCCTATCACTTCCACTCCACAAACGCCTATTCACAAAGCAGCCACTCCTCTCTGCAGTAAGTTAAAGTGCAGTACTGCACAGATGCGCATTGCATAGGTGTCCAGCCCACGCCACTGGTGATGCGTCTCCCTTTACGTTGTTAAAGAGAGAGATGGTTTCCAAGGAGTCGTGCCGAAGGATGCTGACGCCATGGTGACGATGCAGGGCAGTGATGCTGGCATGACGACTGGTTAACGTTGCCGTCGTCAGCAATGGGAGTCTCATCTTTCTTTCAAAAACATGCCAAATATAAGTGCACAGCAAGCAGGCACAAATATATCAAGCAAGGCAGGTGAGGTGAGGAAATGAAGTGGTTAACTGGCTGAATGACATGGACAGGCATGAGGATGACTACATTTCCCAAAATGCAACAGGAGGTGGGCTCACCCACGGATTAGGCCCAAAGTGAGATGGATGTGTTAATTAGTACCTGCAAAGATGGGGAATGAGGGAGCTCGATGTGTGTGTGTGTGTGTGTGTGTGTGTGTGTGTGTGTGTGTGTAGTAACATGAACGAGGCTACAGAATTCGATCTGTGTGTTACTGATAGACACTAGGCTTCCTTCAGGGTATCTGATCCTACTGATTCTTGTCTGTTGGCCCAGCACCTAGGAGTAGCCCGAACTGAAAGACACAGCTCAGCCAAACATGCACATTTAATTTGTATTCACATTCTCTATGAACCACTGGACATTTGTGCATTTCACATCACACTCACATCTTTATTTAAAGGTGTACTTCCATCGTGTTTTCATTAATTTTGCGGTGTTCTCTAGTATTAATAATTGCCCTGTGCGCTGGTTTTAATGAAAAAAATGTTCTAGTGCTTCTGTTTCAGGCTGTTTTAGTTTGGTAGAGGGGGTGGGGCCGGGAGAACGACACGATTTCACCAGAGGCACGCTCCCTGCAGCTTCCTTTGCCCTACAGTCAACTTGATAGCAGAGTAAGGTAAAGGGGAAAAGTCAACATGACAGCGCTAAAACTGCACACAGAATGCCTACGGAGATACAGGCTTATGTGTTTGATCCTGAATCCGAAGAGGAAGGAGAGATGGCACAAGCACAGTCGCTTCCTGACCGTTTGTAATATTTGCATGACAAAACAGTGCAAGTGCCCGGTAAATGCAGTTCAGTCATTCAACTAGCCTGCTAATCGTATGCGAGTCAGTCAAACAGGCTAACATTATTTAAAGCCCATTCGGTCAGTTTTTCTTATATGTATTTTCGCGTCTACGTCACGCCGAAGGCCCTTTTCGCATTGGGTCGTTTTTCCGCATATTGTCTTCTTTTGACTGATATAGAAAACGGAGATAGAAAAACATTTTGATATGCAGCATGCATATGCAACTCGGGGTGACCTATCATATTTCAAAAGAGCAAGTACTAAACGGTTTCTCCTGGAAGTACACCTTTAAGGGTAAGAGATGTTTTAATGGAGGAGACGTCAGCCTTAACAGTAAGTGAATAAGAAATGAGGGCTGTAAGAGAGCTGAGAAATCTGTAATGCTAAACATGGCAGAATGCTAACTGAAAGTCATGACGGGTGAATCCCATTCTGCAAATGGGCTGCTAGCTGTTCTTCCACCTCACCTGAAACTTGTGTGTGTCTACTGTTACCATAGCAATGGCTGCAACACATATAAAGTGTGACAAATAAAGTGTCACAACAAAGCTGTTTGATGGTTGGGTAAAATATTTTTGTGTCATTTTATATAGAATATTTCAATGTAGATTCACAAAATAAATGTTACATGGTCACATGACCATCCTATGTGGTGTGCTGACTTTCTCCCCATTCGTTAAGAAAGGCCTCTAGTCCTTTTCAACTGAAATAGACACCCAAAGGCGGTGCCAAAATGGCTGCTGGACGGCATTACCAGTCACCAGATAGATTATCAGGAAAAAAAAGAAACAGAATAAAGTACAAACTCATAATTACCAATTGAATGAATCACCACACTGGCTTCTGACCTCAATCCGAAAATGAATCAGAGACGTGCTTTTTTCTGTTTTTGATTCTCTTCAGTGCGTCTAATGGCCTAAATAAAGACTTAAAAGCCAGTCAAGTCAAAATAATATTGTTTCTTAAGTTCGTCATACCAAAGAAAAAGTTGCTCATCACCTCATCATTTGTAAGAGAATATGAATGTTGCTGCGAGGTGAGATTAGGTTTCAGAGCGGTACAAATATGGGCATTACTTCCTGTGTTCAGAGTGGTACAAATATGGGCAGTACTTCCTGTGTTCAGAGTGGTACAAATATGGGCATTACTTCCTGTGTTCGATGCCGAAGAGGCGGAGATTCTAAGTGCAGAGGCACCGCCCATGCAGTAGTACACTATGCTAAACATTATTCAGTAACACTTTATTTATTTGCAGTACTTCCTGTGTTCGATGCCGTAGAGGTGGATTTTACTTTAATTGAAGCTGTCTACAAAAAGGTGTCATAAAGTGTTGTTTGTTTTTTTCTACATCTTTTCAGACAGTTTTCCGATATCTTCACGTGCTACTTAACAACAAGGATACAAGGAGTTTTATTTGTCACATGCATAGACATACTGGGTAGTAGGACATGCAGTGAAACTGTTGATTGTGAGTCTAGACTGTGCATGGGGAGTGGGGAGTAAAGTGCGTAGAATGCATTTGGGGGGGGTTGACTACCATAAGAAGGGCAGAGGTAGAAAAAAGGTGAAGGGGGGTGGGATAAAGTGCATAAAGTGCAGTTATGGTTGGGAGGAAGGACTGGCTGTGGTGGTAGATGACGGGCTGTGTGGGGGGTGGCACTGCGTGTGCAGCTGACAGCACTGAGGTGGGGTTCGACAAACGTGTGTGGAGAGGGCTGGGGAGCAAAGACATGTGCTGTGTGCATGTGGGAGGGGGGCTTGAGCCGTGAGGGCTGTGACTTCTGTGCTGTGTGTGTGGGGGGGTGGAGGGAGGTGGCATGAGGCGGGCAGCAAGACTATATACTGTGTGCTGTATGTGTGCGGGGGTGGGGGGGCTGTGAGTGAGGGGGGCAGTGAGGGCGACGCAAGCTCCGTGTGTGGTGGGTGAGGGCTTGAGCTGCGAGGGCTGTCCTGTGTGTATGTGTGTGTCTTGTGTACTGTGTGTGTGGGGAGGTGGAGGGAGGTGGCAGGAGGTGGGCAGCAAGGCTATATGCTGTGTGCAGTGTGTGATGGGGGGGGCAGTAAGGGTGGCGCAAGCACCGTTCGGGGGGGGGGGGGGGGGGGGGGTGTCGTGTGTGTGTTGGGGGGGGGGGGGGGGGGGGTTGGCTGTGTGTCCTCTGTATGTATTGGGGGGGCATATGCTGCGTGATGTGGGGGGTGGGAAGGGCATAACACAAGGTATGCTGCATGCTGTGTGTGTGTGGGGGGGGGGCATAGCACAAGGACCAAGGCTATATGCTGCATGCTGTGTGTGTGAGGAGAGGAGGGGGCAATGTGAAGGGGCATGGGCTGGCAGAGCTTTGGGCTGCGTGTTGTGTGTGTGTGTGGGAGGGGGGCATGAGGCAGGGGAGGGCTGTGTGGGGGGGGGGGGGGGGGGGGTCGGGGGGGACTTTGCTGAGGGGGGTTTGGGGAACCATGTGTGAGGAAGCAGTGGAGGATGGAGAATGGCGGGGCTCCGATGACATCTGAGGGGGGGGTGTAAAGTTAGGTTGTGTGTGCTGAGCTGTGGATGTGTGCAAAGTCAGTATACTGGGTGTTCAGGGTTCTGATGGCCTGGGGATAGAAACTCCTCCTGAGTCTTTCAGTCCTAGCCAAGTGATTGCGTAGGCGTCTTCCAGACCTCAGTGGTTTAAGCAGCCCATTTCCAGGATGAGAGGAGAGTCCTTCAAAATCTTTTGGGCCCTTGAAAGTACTCTTCTGGGATAGATGTCTTGCAGAGCACGGAGTGGAGTTCTAATGGTGCGTTCAGCTGAACGTACTACTCTCTGCAGAGAACTGCAATCTCTGACTGTGGAGTTCCCATACCAGGTGATGATGCTACCTGTTAGTACACTCTCTATGGCTGAAGTGTAGAAGGCCATCAGGACAGATGAAGAAACCTTGAATTTCCTTAGCTGACGAAGGAAGAAGAGTCGTTGTCTGGACTTCTTCAGTACATATTGTGTGTTAACAGTCCATGTAAGATCTTCAGTGATGTGGACACCAAGGTATTTAAAACTTGGGACTCTCTCTACAGGTTGCCCGCTGATCGTTAGTGGAGTATAGCTGCTAACCCGCTGCCTCCTATAATCCACCACCATTTCCTTTGTTTTACTGACATTCAGTGTCAAGCTGTTAGACTGGCACCACTGTGCCACCTCCTCAACTTGATCCAAGTAGGCCTGTTCGTTGTTGTTGCTGATTAAGCCCATGACCACAGTGTCATCAGCAAACTTGATAATGGAGGTGTGACTACTGCTGGCTTTGCAGTCATGAGTGTAGATGTTGTACAGCAGAGGACTCAAAACGCAGCCTTGGGGAGCTCCAGTATTGATGGTTAATGTGTCAGATGTCAGACCACCTACTCTAACCACTTGTGAACGGTTAGTGAGAAAGTCCAATATCCAGTGGCATAGTGTGGTATTCAGTCCCAGGGCCTTCATCTTTGTGACCAACTTGAGGGGTATTATGGTGTTAAAGGCTGAACTAAAGTCAATGAATAGCATTCTCACATAATTCTCCTTTCCTTCCTCCAGGTGAGTTAGGGTGCTGTGCAGGAGGTTGGTGATGGCGTCCTCTCTGGACCTGTTAGTTCTATAGGCAAATTGGAAGGGGTCAAAGGAGCTTGGCAGGGTTGAGCAAATCATGTTTTTCACAAGCCTCTCAAAACACTTAATGACTGTAGACGTTAAGGCCACTGGTCGATAGTCATTTAAACATGATGGACTTTTGTTTTTCGGCACGGGAACAATAATGGACTGCTTGAAGCAAGTTGGAACTGTCTCTTGGGCCAATGATGTGTTGAAGATGTAACCCAATACTGTTTTCAGTTTTCATTGGCTCTTTAAGTTGCTCCGGGTCTGAGGTGTGTGGTAACACTTTCTGTGAAGCTTGTATTCTTAAGACTGTAACCATAGGGATATAATGCCTTCATGAAGCTTAATAATGGTTGAAATTAATATTCATAACCATTTATGCATACTTATGGCTGCATTTACAGGCAGGTGAAGCTTTATAACCTAGAATGCACTGTGTCACTAGAAGTTGGAATAGGGCTTATTGCATAGCATGAGTATTAAAACAGGAGGTTTGTCCCTCACCTCTCTCCGTCCATCCTCATGTCCAGGGGGCCGTCCTTGCTGAGGGAGAAGCCGCGCTGGGCGCTGTCCATCTGCATGGAGGAGCAGCCTGCGTCCAACAGGGCGGCGCTCAGGCTCCCGGGGCCGAAGCCCAGACTGGCCAGCAGGGGGCTCACCTCACTGAAACGACCCAGCAGCGGATACACACGACCCCTACAACAACAGAGAGACAAACATCAGTGTGCGTGTCCGTGCGTGTGTGTGTGTGTGTATGTATGTTTAATACAGCAGGGGGCTCAGCTCACTAAAGCTAGGTGTATACTCGCCGCATGCAGAAGTGCGCGCGCAAACGTGACATCACAGCGCCGCACGCCCATACATACTTCATTCGACACACACGGCAATCTTCTCCTCGTCAGAGGTGTCAAATGCCTCAGTAGTTCGGGAGCCTTGCGTGTCAGAGGAGTGAAACATGACTGAATTGCAGGTTTACATCATGATTTGGGAATTAAACTGGATAAATCCGAAAAGGTTTGAGTCAGTGTGTATATATACAGTGTTTTCAGCTTTATACGACCTTATGAATGATGATAGGATAAGGCAAAAAGTTAGCTTAATAAACGAACTGCAGGTTTGCACCTAAGTTGGTTTGTGGATAAAACTGAACAAAATCCTAAAAGTTTTTAGTCAGTGTTTGTATTTCTTGTGAGTTTCCAGTAATATTAGCTGATTTGTAGCAATGGAAAATACATGTTTAGGCTGGGAGTTACTAGGCTAAAGTTAGCTGAAACCAGACTAGCCATTGCCTATGGTTTTCAATGGGGCTGCCGCGCGCAAGTTACAAAAAATCGGAGGTGCGCGCACGGCAAACCTGCGCTTGAGAACGCCGTGCCAGATGTGCACTGACGTCATTTTGACGTCACTTTTGCGCGCGCACCACTGCGCGCGGCGAGTATATCCAGGCCTTAAAGCAGCCCAGCAGCCAATACACACGACCCCTACAACAACAACGGAGAGACACACACAAGTGTGTGTGTGTGTATGTGTGTGTATGTTTAATACAGCAGGGGGCTTAGCTCACTAAAGCAGCCCAGCAGCGGATACACAGGACCCCTACAACAACAACGGAGAAACACACAAGTGTGTGTGTGTGTGTGTGTGTGTGTGTGTGTGTGTGTGTGTGTGTGTGTGTTTAACACAGAAGGGGCCTCAGCTCACTAAAGCAGCCCAGCAGCGGATACACACGACCCCTAGAACAACAACAGAGAGACACACATGAGTGTGTGTGTGTGTGTGTGTGTATTTTTAACACAGGAGGGGGCTTAGCTCACTGAATCGGCCCAGCAGCAGATACACATAACCCCTACAACAACAACAGAGACACACATGAGTGTGTGTGTGTGTGTGTGTGTGTGTGTGTGTGTGTGTGTGTGTGTGTTTAATACAACCCCTACACAACATGGAGACACATATGTCTGTATGTATGTGAGAGACAGAAAGAGAGAGAGACATAGAGAGAGAGAGAGAGAGAGAGAGAGAGAGAGAGAGAGAGAGAGAGGGAGGGAGAGGGAGAGAGACAGAGAGAGGGAGAGAGAGAGAGAGAGAAAGAGAGAGGGGCAGAGAGAGAAAGAAAGAGAGGCAGAGAGAGAGGCAGAGAGAGAGACAAAGAGAGAGAGGCAGAGTGAGAGAGAGAGAAAGAGAGGCAGAGAGAGAGACAGAAAGAAATATACCTGTCAAAGCAGAGCGCTCCACCACCCACATTAACTGTATTTATGCATGAGCTTACACACACATATCAGGATGCATCAGCATATACACACACACGCACGTACACACACACACACACATACGCACACACATACACACCCACTGTATTTATGCAACAGCTTGACATAAACATATCAGCGAGCTAAGAAAACACACACACAACACACACAGACTTAGCAATATCCGGTGAACACCTAACATTACTCAACAAAACCATTGTAATTAAGTACAATAAGACTGACAGATCGAAATTAAGGTGTGTGTGTGTGTGTGTGTGTGTGTGTGTGTGTGTGTGTGTGTGTGTGTGTGTGTGTGTGTGTGTGTGTGTGTTGAGGTGGGCTTTAATTGTTCTGGTCCATTAGTAACAGTGCACTGGGCAATCTCCTGCCTTTACACAAACTACTCCTGCAATAGAGAATATTAACTGTTTAACGTAACTGCCTTTTGTAAATCTACATCACATATTGGGGAAATAAACTGTAATGAATACCAACAAAGTGAGCACGCACACGCACAGGCACAGGCACAGGCACAGGCACACACACACACACACACACACACACACACACACACACACACACACACACACACACACACACACACACACACACACACACACACACACACACACACACACACACACACACACACAAACACAAACACAAACACAATGGCTGGGAACTGAGAACAGAAACATCAGCAATCACAGTGTTGACGGGCGGGGACGCCAATGTGTCATCGCACGTGTGGGTCAATTTTCCTGAATTGTTGTGAAGTGTGGGGCCTGTCTATTTTACTTCAGGCATCTGCGAGGCAGCCTGATGAAAATAAAGAGTGCTTGTCCTGTCAGGCAGGTCCTTGGCTTAACTCCTTCACTGCCACACCTCAAGACTGACGCAGATGTGCTCTTCACAGACACTCACTCACCTTCTCTCCCTCCTTCTCACTCTCCTTGTCACTCACCTTCTCTCCCTCCTTCTCACTCTCCTTCTCTCCCTCCTTCTCACTCCCCCCCAGACACACACTTAACTTCTCTCCCTCCTTCTCACTCTCCTTCTCTCCCTCTTTCTCACTCCCCCAAGCCCCTCTTCTGCTCACTGTTCCTCCCTCCCCAATAATTCTCATCCCACTGTTTCCCTCACTCCTTTTTTTTCTCTTAAACTCTCTCTCTCTCTTGCCCTCCTTCTCTTTCTCTCTCCTGCTCTCTCTCGCATTGTCCTTCTCTCTCTCTCTCTCCCTCTCCCTCCCTCTCTATCCCTCTTGCCGCTCGTCTCCTTACTAGCTGTTTCGACGCTGCATGGCTGTATGCATTTTTTATGTGACCTTTTCAACAGAGGCGTGAGAGAGGAGGAGGAGGAGGAGGTGATGGGAGGAGGAGCAGAGTGAAGTGTAGAGGCGAAGATGGAAGAGAAGGTAAGAGAGGAGAGAAGAGGCGGAAGAGAGATGACAAAGGGAGAGGAGTAGAAAGAGAAAGAGGAGAGGAGAGTAGATGAGAGGAGTGAAGGAGAGGAAGAGGAGAGGAGAAGAAAGAAGAGGAGATAAGATGAGATGAGAAGGGAGGAGAGGAGATGAAATGAGAGAGGAGAGGAGAGGAGAGGAGAGGAGAGAAGAGGAGAGGAGAGAAGAGGAGAGAGGAGAGGAGAGGATAGAACAGAGGAGAAGAGAAGAGATGAAAGGAGAGGAGAGGAGAGGAGAGGAGAGGAGAGGAGAGGAGAGGAGAGGAGAGGAGAGAACAGAACAGAGGAGAACAGAGGAGAGGAGAGGAGAGGAGAGGAGACGCCAGGCGAGGCTTTAGATTCTCAGCTAGGTACACTGGCTTCTCTCGCAGAGAATAGTGTGTTCACTTGTGTGTAAGTATGTGTGTGTGTGTGCACTTGTGTGTAACTGTGTGTGTGGTGATCTTTTTTTTTCCTGCAATGTGTGTGTGTGCTGACTAGGTTCTCCCGCAGAGGTGTGTGCAAGCTTGTGTGTTTAGTGTGTGTGAGTATTTGAGTGTGAATTTTTTTGTGTGTGTGTAAAAGAGAGAGAGAGCGCAAAGAAGCAAGAGGTCAAGGCCCAGCAGTGGGCAGATAACCAGATCACACCAGCATCAGTAACCACATCACCATGGCATCAGTATTAGTACCCACATCACCATGGCATCAGTATTAGTACCCACATCACCATGGCATCAGCATTAGTACCCCATATCACCATGGCATCAGCATTAGTACCCCATATCACCATGGCATTAGAACCCACATCACCATGGCATCAGCATCAGTTCTCCACATTACTATGGCGTCAGCATCAGCATCAGCATCAGTACCCCACATCACCATGGCCTCCGCATCAGTAGCCCACTTCACCATGGCCTCAGCATCATTATGCAACATCACCATGGCATCAGCATCAGTACCCCAGATCACCATGATGTTAGCATCAGTACCCCACATCACCATGTCATCAGCATCAGCATCAGTATCAGTACCCCACATCACCATGGCCTCAGCATCAGCATCAGTACCCCATATCACCATGGCATCAGCATCAGCATCCTTACCCCATATAACCATGGCGTCAGCATCAGTACCCAATCACCATGGCGTCAGCATCAGCATCAGTACCCCACATCACCATGCCGTCAGCATCAGTATCAGTACCCCGCATCACCATGGCCTCAGCATCAGCACCCCACATAACCATGGCAACAGCATCAGCATCCTTACCCCATATAACCATGGCGTCAGCATAAGTACCCCATCACCATGGCGTCAGCATCAGCACCCCACATCACCATGGCGTCAGCATCAGTATCAGCATCCCACATCACCATGGCCTCAGCATCAGCATCAGCACCCCACATCACCATGGCCTCAGCATCAGCATCAGTACCCCACATCACCATGGCATCAGCATCAGTATCCCACATCACCATGGCGTCAGCATCAGCATTAGTACCCCACATCACCATGGCCTCAGCATCAATATCAGTACCCCACATCACCATGGCATCAGCATCAGTACCCCATCTACATGGCGTCAGCATCCTTTGGCACAATGCCTTAAACACTCAGCTCTCTTCCACAACAAACAGCACCCCTGCCGCAAGAGAAAGAGAGAGGGCTGGGAAGACAGAATAAAAGATGATAAAGTCTGAGATAGAGGAGGGGTGTGTGTGTGTGTGTATGTGTGTGTGTGTGTGTGTGTGTGTGTGTGTGTGTGTGTGTGTGTGTGAGAGAGAGAGAGAGAGAGAGAGAGAGAGAGAGAGAGAGAGAGAGAGAGACAGAGACAGAGACAGAGAGTGAGAGAAAAATCGACAAACCCATAATAAAAAAAAAATCTGCCAGGCCAGGTAGGCAGATGGATAATAAAATAAGGCAGAGAGAGAAAGAGAGGGAGCAAGAGAGAAAGAAGGAGAGAGAGAGAGAAAGCGACAGAATATGACAGAAAGAGTAAGAGTGAAAGGCAAAAAGTGCGAGGCAACTCCTGGCAGGCTGAGTGCTTGCGCAGATCCATCCGCCCCCAGATCCGTGCGTGGGCAGCACGGGGCCTTACCCATAAGGCTTTGGGGGCCTGTCTCTGGACGCCCCCGCCCTGTGCCTACCCATAAGGCTTTGGGGGCCCTGTCTCTGGACGCCCACGCCATGTGCTCCGGCAAGATCAAGGGCAGAGGAGCGCTCCGCCCGCGCACACACACTGGGCTTTCCCTGCCCGAGTATGCACGCGCACACACACGCACGCACACACACACGCACGCACACACACACACACACACACAC
>CM050202.1:21676273-21691273 GCA_027475355.1 Coilia nasus
GAGAAATAGATTCCCTCATGGCCTGAAGCACACACCCTCCCCTCGTTTTCTGTCTCTCTATCCCTGTCTTTCTTTCTATTCCTCTCTCTTTCAACCGCTTGACTCCTCTCCCTCTCTCTTCCTGCTCCTCATCTCCTCTCCCTCATGGGTCGAAGCAGACTGGGCGTCTGAATTGGGAATACGCTCAGCAACATTCCCAGCATCTGCTTGAAAATTACTTGCCATTTATTGTACGTGATCGAGTTGGAAGCAAGACAAAAGCCGGAACAGAAAGGGGTGGTGGTTGAGGGGGTGGGGGTGGGGTTCTGAGGTTTACAATCCACAGGAGAATCCACTGATCTCCCAGTCAGACAGGGATCATATCAGATCTGAGATGGGACCATAAAACAATCTGTTGGTGGTGGTGGTGTGTGTGTGTGTGTGTGTGTGTGTGTGTGTGTGTGTGTGTGTGTGTGTGTGATGGGAGTTGGGAGGGGTGAGTCATCAACGTGCTGAGCATACAGTCTTGGGATGCATGAGTCAGAGACCCGCACAGAAACACGAGATAATGGAGACGGATGGCAGACAAACACCTGCACACACACACACACACACACACACTTTCTCTTCCCATCTCTCACTTCCCTAAGGATGCTGAATATGTAAAAACATGTCCGCTGCTCAGGGCTGGCTCCATGGGTGTGAAAATGTTCATTTCTGTCGGCGAGTGGCCGACTAGTCCATTAGGCTTACATGCACGGCGCACAGAACAGAACAGCCTGTAGAAGACAGAACACTGGGTACAGACCATAGAACACTTCACATAGTCCATAGAACATGGAGTACTGCACATAAAATATAAAAAACACAATCATGTGACCAGTACTTCTTTGTGACATAGCAAACACCATTGGGCCTCTTTCTCTCATATGTTCTGTTCAATAAATTCATTCCATGACTGTTAAAGCAGCACTATGCAACTATTTCGAGTTAAATCATCCTCTTTATGTCTGTACCTCAAGTCGGTAGATGCTTAAATGAGTCATTACCAGGTGATTAAATACTTTCTCGACTGCCCTGCTGTCTGTGGACAGAATACTATATGTAGGTGGCCGACATAGCCTGGCCCCGCCCACACTGCTTATGACACTGCATAGAACTTCGCATTGAAGTCAGTCTGGCCAGCCAACCTATTTACGGCCGTTCCTTTGACCAAGAAATCAGGCACCAATGAAAAACGAATGCTACGAAAACATCAACGGAATCAGTCGTCTGCCTGGTTGTAGCTCTGTCTGGTCGTATTCAAAGCTATGACATAAAGGCATCTGATAGACGTCCGTTGATCCCTCCTCTGAGAGCTTTCTGTCTATGGGATCTTTGCCAGACCAAGCTCCGTCTACAAGCTTGGTGCGACAGCCAGCCTAACAATGGCATCCTTAGAGAGGCACAAAAGGCTGGGGAGTGCTGGGGAGAGTGTGCAACAGCAGTGCTTTCTTTCTGCACACAAGCCCCTGGCTATGAAGCATGGGAGTCTAACAAACGGAAGATGGTAATTAAGACATAGTGGGTGGTGGTTAGTTAGGTAATCTGAAGCACGCATCCTTTTTCATCTTTCTGCTTTATGTTCTTTTAACTAGATTCATCATCGTCAACCATTGTTTACTCTGGGAGAATTCACTGAGCATGACACTCTTTCACAGCAATGCGCTGAATTTACATTCATACAATTAAAATAAACACATTACAAGCAACAATAAAGAAAACAAGTAGAAGTAAAAAAATAAATAAAAATAGAAGAAAAGAAAAATAATTATAAAGAAAAAATCAAATCAATTAAAACAAGAATGCTGTACAATAGGCATGTCATCCATCAAAAACCTAATAGTGTCTAGTGTAACCTCAGATTTTATTTGAGGGGTTTCCAGGGAGATAAAACTCTCTGAGCGTGTGTTATGATGACTGTACTTAACTTTTAAAAAAGTGAGTTTAGGTAAGGAGGTAATTTACTTTGTAATGATTTATAAATAAAGAGGAGGCAGTGTCTTTCCCTTCTACCATGGAGAGAACACCAGCCAGTATTCTGGTAAAGGATAGTTCTGGCAAAGGATGAGTTCTGAAACCATCACCAGTAATAAATCGAAGCACACTGTGATAAACATTATGAAATGATTTCAAGGTGGAAGTTTAACCCTTTAAGACGCACCCCCTATTATAACTTTGTTGTTACCATTATGGCAATGACCAGGTTGTAATGTGTTACTAAAGACTCTCTGTAATGTTGTAGTAATGTTGTAATGTTGTAGTTACATTTTTTTTCAGTCACAGTGAGTCGTAGCGCCGGCGATATGGTGCTGCGCTTAATACACTTCACCATTTTTTATCTCCCATTGTTTACTGTTGGACACTGCCACTTCCACAGTGCTAAGCGTGGAGGTGGAAGGTAACTGGTACTGGAGGTGAGCAGCTAGCCTGGTAAATCAGCCCCGCGTACTTCAATTCATTTTGTAAAGAGGGTCTGGCAGTGCTGCATTAGCCTGGTAAACCAGCCCCACGTGCTTCATTTCGTTTTCTACAGAGGGTCAGGCAGTGCTTCCTTTCGCCGGTAGCGAAGCAAATTGGGTGACCAGAGCGAAAAAGAGAAGTTAAAAGTCAGTTGACTTTATGGTAATGAGCTATGACGCGGTTCAGCGAAAACCAACCACAATACATGGATTTACCAACGGCTGTTAATTACTGAGCTAAATCCAAAGTTCTTTGGCTTCTTCTGCGACCTTGGTGACCTGTTCGCCTAGGTTGCTTCTGATCTGTACGTACAGTTAAGCAGAATTTTGCCTAGTTGATCAGCGAACAGAGGGAGTGTTCTTGAGCGATGATGTTGACTTTGTGTGCTATATTTGAATTGCAGTGCGTAAGCTGGCTAATTGCATATGTCATGACCAGACTTCAGCGACTGGGTAAAGGCAGAGCCACTTGTTTTAAACTTCAGCAGAGTCCACAGCTCCAGGAAGAAAACATTTCTCAATACAGCACTGCCAGACCCTCTGTACAAAATGAAATGAAGTACGAGGGGCTGGTTTACCAGGCTAATACAGCACTGCCTGACCCTCTGTACAAAATGAAATGAAGTAGGAGGGGCTAGCTTACCAGGCTAGGGAGCAGGCTCCAAAAGCCAAATGTGTCCCACAAGACAGACGCCTACGTAGTGCAACCCTAAGCCTTTTCTGACGTCATGACGATAGGAGATGATGTTTCCTTACGTGTGTGTGGGCTTCACTTCAATCCCATAAATAGAAGCGAAAGGGTATAAAAATACACTTACTACACCGCCTGCCTAAATTGCTCCATTGATTCCAATGGGATTATTTTCTGAAAGCAAGAGAGGGTCATCTTACAGATATTTGTTGAAAAAAAAAATCGGCTCCAGACGGTTGTGGCGTAAATTGGCCCTGAGACGGACGAGGGCCAGATGTGGGCCGCCTGTGGTCAGCGTACGCGTGGTGGCTCATCTGATCTGGCCTACATTCCTATTACCAGCACTGCCACTTACTGGCCTGAAGCAGCACTTAATCAATTAGGGAGGCTTTCAGAAGCCTTTTGTTCTCTCTCTCCCTCTCTCCCTCTCTCTCTCTCTTTCTCACTCTCTCTCTCTCTCCCTCTCTCTCTCTTTATCCCTCTCTTTCTCTCTCTCCCTCTGTCATCTTAGCTCTCAATTTTCATCACATGCAAAAGCATGGCACACAAATACACACAGACACATGCACACACACACACACACACACACACACACACACACACACACACACACACACACACACACACAGATAGCTGCAGTGCAGTAATATGTCTCTTTTTATCAAATGCATCTCAAGCCCTGTTAGAGGGTGGGTGACCTATGACAGGTCCCTGACATCATTCCTAGTAAACCATGGTCAGATACACATGGATAGCTGCACACTTCAACAAACACACACACACACACGCACACACACACTTACACTCACAAGCACATATACTAACATATACACTAACACACACACACACTTACACCCACAAGCACATAAGTACACTAACACACACACACACACACACACACACACACAGAGTCTGAACACAGGTCATGAGAATCATCAACATCCTATCTGTCCTAAGGTGATAGGCCCTACTTCCAGGAAATATTTACTTGATTTATTTATTCATTTACTGCACTGTACTGGGAGTGGGGAGACAGCAGAAACACCCTGGAGTGTGTGTGTGTGTGTGTGTGTGTTTGGGTGGATGTGAATGTGCTTGTGTTTGCGTGCATAATATGTATGTTATTACAGTATTATATGTGTGTGTATTTGTTTGTATATGTGTGTTTGTGTGTATCTATGTGTGTGTCGTGCAAGATGTCCATTTTATTGCGGAGAGAGCGTACATTTGCCAGTACCATGGAGGGGAGAAGTGCCTACTTCCCTCTCTTTTCCAGGCATAAAGTGTCTCAAGGTCGCGACCTCTAATCTCCGCCCCTACGTTTGCTTTGAGTCAATTTAGGCTAATCACCGCCATGTTTCCTCATCGTCTGCCTCCACAGGTGGCAGAGTATGCAGAGAATCAAACTGCGTTAGTGATTCGTTTAATCTGCAAACCACTTCCGTGGGCAGCTGGGGCCTAATGGTTAGAGAGTTGGTCTTGGGATCGGAGGGTGGCAGATTCAAATCCCGTACCAGTAGAAAGAACGTGGGTGGGAGAGTGAAGCACTAGGCTAGCTCTCTCCTGCACCTTTACCCATGGCTGAAGGAAGCAAGGTACCTAACCTCCAAATTAGGAGGGGGGAGGAGAGGGAGGGTACATTGTCTGCTTCAGTGTCTTGCTCAAGGACACTTTGTATATCAGGAGGAGAGGAAAAGAGAGGAGAGGAGGAGAGGAGAAGAGATAGGAGAGTAGAGGAGCAGAGTGGGGTTCAGTGTTTTCAGAGGCTCAAGGCGCTTTGGTCAGGTCAGGAAGAAATGGAATCAAAGCAGCAAAGCGCACACACTAGCCCTGTAACAATATGCGTATCGAAACCGAAATCGGGACACACAGAGCCACGAACTGGTCTTGCGGTGTAAGAAGGCAGAATCACAACACCCCCTTTCATACTCCATCCTTCAGTAGAGATCCAGCCACATGATATGAGTTGATAGTGCTACCAAACGTTTAAAAGTACTATTATTTTCATCTGACATTAGTCGTCTATTTTAAAATACATGGGCGTAAACCACAAAACGAATGTTTAGTCAGACTTTGTGTTCGTTTAACTCCAACTGGTACCAATCCCAACCGTGGTTGCAGTACTCTGTCAACCTCTACACATGCTTAAGTTTTCCTTGTCGTCAGTTTGCAGGCATGAGTGATAGAGACGTAGTCTTCACCGAAACAGGTTACTGTAATTGGAAAGGTGCGTTGGAGAAGGGTAAAGGTTTTCAAAAGCATGCATCTAGTCGCTCCCATAAGCGCTGCAAAAAGATGGACTGAAATAAAATGTAGAGAGAAATGTGGTGGTCACAAGATCTCACATTAAGACAAACACAGGTGGAAAACAATCGCTACTATATCATGTTACATTGTATTATGGGAATTAGGATGTTGTCTTATGAATCCTTTCCTTATGGAGGTGATTTCCATTTATTTTTCGACAGTATTTTTTTTTTACAGAAACTAGCAAAATATTTATTTATTTACTTTGCTATACTTTAATTATTCAATTGTTAAATAAATGTTGTTTAAACAAAATGCCTTTTCAATTAAAAAAAAAAAATTGTGGGGTGTATCGAATCGTGGGGCACACACACACACATACTCCAACTGCTGGTCAACTCCTCCACCTCCTCGGCCACTGCTTCCGCACACACGTTATGAGCGGAGACTAAAAAGGAGCGACAGAAGAGGAGAGGAAAGAAGAAGAGAAG
The DNA here is from genome assembly GCA_027475355.1 of Coilia nasus. Taxonomy (NCBI): domain Eukaryota; kingdom Metazoa; phylum Chordata; class Actinopteri; order Clupeiformes; family Engraulidae; genus Coilia; species Coilia nasus. The sequence continues at coordinate 21,682,183 of CM050202.1, forward strand.
AGAAAAAAAGAAAGAGGGAAAGGCATAGCGGAGAGCAACGCAAAGAGCAGCAGGCTTAGTTCTGTTGGCCAATGGTGGCCGCACCTGGCGACTGTGGATCACTGTGTAAGCTTAGCCTCCAAAATAACATTATTGAGACATTTCCCGCATATTGAAAGCAGAGCCAACATGGGCGGAGGCTGTATCCTCAGGTTCAAGGTAAGGACAGCTATCCAGGGGCATTTACACACACACATACACACACACACACACACACACAGGCATGTTCTGTGCACAAGTTCTGTGAGTAGATATGTATGTATGTTGAGAGGTGTGTGTTAATGGGTTAAGCATTTACACGCGCACACACAAACACACACACAAGCACACACAGACGCACACACACACGTGCGCGCACACACACACACACACACACACACACACACACACACACACACACACACACACACACAAGCACATATTCCCCTGTGTTGGCCTGATCTACGTCACTCCGGCTAAACTCGAGCTCCTGATTGATTTCTGCTGGTGAAGACGCACTTACACTCCAACACACACACACACACACACACACACACACACACACACACACACACACACACACACACACACACACACACACACACACACACACACAGCCTGGGCAAGATAAACACACTGGTCCAAAGAGGAGAAGAGATGAGAGGAGAGGAGAGAAAAGGAGAGGAGAGGACAGGGAGAGGTAGATAGACAAGAGCAGAGAAAAAGAGGAAAAGGAGGAGAGGAGAAGAACAGGGGAGGAGAGGAGCAGAGGATGGAAGAGGAGGGAAAAGGAGGGAAGAGGGGAGGAGAGGAGGAGTAGAAGAGGAGAGGAGTAGGGGAGAGAAGATGACAGAGAGAGGTAGAGAGACAAGAGCAGAGAAAAAGTGGAGAAGGAGGAGCGGAGGGAAGGGGGGAGGAGAGCAGAGGAGAAAAGGAGAGGAGGGTAGAAGAGGGGAGGAGAGGAGGAGAGGAGAGGAGGAGAAGAGGAGAGGAGTAAGACGTGCTGAAAGCCCCTTAGGTGACCTTGTCCTCATGCAGCCGAAGGTGAAAGCAGTGGCCTAGAATAGAGGGAGAGCTATCTGCACACAGCTGAACATGCTGGAAAAAACAGTTATGTCCTTAAAGGTGTCACTGCATCGCTTTTTCATTCATTTTGAGGTAGTCTCTAGTATTAATGAATGCCCTGTGAGCCGCTTTTCGTGCTCCTGTTTCAGGCTGTTCTAGTTTGGTGGAGGAGATGTAGCAGGGAGAATGACAGGTTCTCGGCTATACCAGTCACACGTTCTAAACAAACACACCTACTTACATTCGAGGACGATATTATTAGCCCCCCTCCTGAAATTAGACCTCTCTCTTGATTTCTCGGTGAGAATGACAGTTATTAACAAGTTTATGTTATTCTGGAAACAAGTATACTATGGAGATAATGTTCAACAAGTTGAATTTGGAATTTGGTATTGTTATAAGCAGTTTAAACAAAAAAGGCAAAAAATGACAAGGAAAAAATTATTAGCCCCCTGATCATTAATAGTCAATGCGGTACCCTTTCTGAATCAAAACTGACAAAAAGCTCTTTGATTAGTTGTTAAATAGATTGGCACATGTCTTCCTAGGGATTTTGGCCCATTTCTCCATTGCAAATTGTTCTAGCTTGTCCAAATTGCATGGATGCTGAACACAGACATTTGCCACAGATTCTCAAAGGGATTGTGGACTGGACTCTGAGAGGGCCATTTCAGTATCATGGTTTTAGTATCCTTGAAGACCTTCTGAACTAATTTAGATGTATGCTTTGGGTTATTATGTTGCTGGAAGACCCAGGAATCCAAACCCAGACCCATGCTCCCTGTGTCTGAGGCTGCAAAACAGCCGAACACCTTAATGTTCCCACCACCAACTGTGGGAACTGTGCTTAGTCATATTAGACCAAAGAAGCCCTGGACACCTGCCTAGATGATTGCTGTTGACCTGGCCTCATCTAGAGTTTTCTTTTCAAGAAAGACAGTTGTGAGGGTTTTTCATCACATTGGGCTTTGGCGCCATCATCACAGTAGAGCCCCTTTACTAAAGGTGCTGCATATCAGAGTCCGATTGAGGTTTGCCTGTGAACATTTGAAAGTCAAAAATGACTTTTGGAAGTCTGTGCTTTGGTCTGATGAGATTTAATTGGACCTGATTGGACGCATGAATTCTGCTTCTGTTAGGTGAAGAAAGGGATAGGCCTTAAACCTTGGTAAACCACGGTTTTCACAGTTAAACATGGTGATGGTAGCATCATTCTGTGGCAGCCTCAGGCACCGGAAGCCTTGTTTGGGTGTACGGCACCATGAAAAAAGAAGACTTTGATAGAATATGGAAGGAGACCATGCAGAAATATGGTCATAGATTAAGCTAAGATCTTTGCTAGGTCTTCCAATAAGATAATAACCCAAAGCGTACATCCAAATTAGTCCAAATGTTCTTTAAGGATACTAAAACCATGATCCTGGAGTGGTTCAGACCTCAATCCTTTAGATATTTGATGAGTGTTGAAAATGAATGCCCATGCTCAACATCCATGCAATTTAGACCAGCTAAAACAATTTGCAATGGAGAAATGAGCCAAAATCCCTAGGAGGACATGTGCCAACCTAGTTAACAACTAATCAAAGAGCCTTTTGTCAGATTTGGGTCATAAAGGGCACCGTACTGACAATTAATGATCAGGGGGCTAATAATTTTGTCCTTGTAATTATTTGCTCTTTTTGTTTAAACTGCTTATAACAATCCCAAATTTCAAATTCAACTTGTTAAACATTATCTCCATAGTATACTTGTTTCCAGAATAACATAAACTTGTTAATAACTGTCATTCTCACCGAGAAATCAAGAGAGATGTCTAATTTCGAGAGGGGGGCTAATAATATCGTCCTCGAGTGTATGAGTGCTGCAACGAAACTCCTTCGGTAATCACAGCTGTGGCATGACGTCACTTTGTTTGCCCTTTTCTTATTCGCTCATCATTCAGTCTATTTTTTTCATTGGCCAATGAAGGCAATTGGGGTAGAAGAACATTTTCACGTGCAGCATGCATATGCAACAGTGACCTGTCATATTTCAGAAAGAGCAAGTACTGAATGGTTTGTCGTGGAATGACACCTTTAATCCTATGGGCTCTAGGCTATTTTAGGATATGTTTTACTACAGTACCTTTACTTTTAAGCTCATATCGTGGTCATTGTAAGGGCCATGCTATATCTTTTTTTTCAGGAAAGTTTAGGCTAACCAGATCTGATTCATTTGATGAGCTACTATTTGCACTGATTTTACACAAAATACTAAACCAATAAAAAATCATATTGTGTAAAAAATTCTTGTATTCTTGCAAGTACCTGTCCATAGGATGCTGTCAGTAGGGATATCTTTTCATATGTGAGTAGAGGAGATTGTCTGGAATCTGGCAATATGTGAGTAGAGGAGATTGTCTGGAATCTGGCAATATAAGAACCATGATGGTGGGATATTCAGTGGCTTATCAATGTTGACAAATATGTTGTCTGTGCCTGACGGAAATAATGGCCTATTTTCTATGCAATGACGGATGTTATATCAGGATTATGCAGGATTGTGGATCTTATGCAGAAAATTGCAGTAATTTCAAAACTGTATGAAACGTGTCTTGAAAGAAATGTATGATAGCAGTCAAATCAGTAAGTTCTGCTATTCTTCACATTATGCATTGACTGATAACCGTGAGTTTAAAATGGGTAAAGTAGAAATTTGTCAAATCATCACTTGGCAAACATTTGTTTTAACATGATAAATTCAATTTGGAAGTATGTGCTTGGTGTCGTTGGAAACCTGAGATTCTGTACTTTCTTCTGATATGCTTGTCATGTCTATGCGTTCACGGGTTCGTGAGTAATTTCAACGAGAGTAATACCTGCGAAGAGCTCCAATATGAGAGATTTTGGCTAAATAAAAAAAGCAGTGCTTATTTTATTTTTAAAGCCCTGGTTCTACTGTTTCATTTCGTATAAGTGCCATCTCGCTACGATGTACCATTCCAGAGTAATTCAACAGAGAAAAAATGGGTGTAAATTTGGATGCACTTTGCGTCCGTTGGGCCCATAGGGTTAACATTACCCATCACAAGGAGGGTGCTTTGTAATTGTAAATGCTGTTTTTGTAACACACATACACATACACACACATACACACACACACACACACACACACACACACACACACACACACACACACACACACACACACACACACACACACACACACACACTTGACACTATGGAAAGCGTGCCACCTGGCAGTGAGTGTGGGCTGATTAGCAGAGTCAGTTTGCTGTGGGTGTTAACCTGTAATGTTGGCATCGGTGTTGAAGCCCTGCGTCACATGATCACTACTTTCCCAGCATGCTTCACTCTTGTAGCCATAGGTGTGAGCTCCAGGCCCCAGCGGGACTTTAGCAGAGCTCATTCATGTCTCATAGCACACACACACACACACACACACACACACACACACACACACACACACACACACACACACACACACACACAGCTCATTCATGTTTCATAGTTCTCACACACACACATGGCTCATTCACCTCTCATAGTGTTTACACACACACACGCACAGCTCATTCACCTGTCATGGTGTTCACACACACACACACACACACATACGCACACACACACAGCTCATTCACGTTTCATAGCATACACACACACACACATGTTAAAGAAGGACCGGGTAAATGACTAAAGACTAAAGAGTGTGTGTGTGTGTGTGTGTGTGTGTGTGTGTGTGTGTGTGTGTGTGTGTGTGTGTGTGTGTGTGTGTGTGTGTGTGTGTGTGTGTGTGTGTGTGTGTGTGTGCGTGTGTTGAAGAACAAATGGCAAAACGACTAAAGTGAGGGTGAAGAATTGCATTTGGAGGCCAGTCGTGACTCATGGCCGGATTGGCAGGAAATAAGATAACAAGCAGCGATGTCACTTCCTCCCTATGGGAGCAGGTGCTGCTGCTGGCACGTGGGTCTTGTCACGTTCACCGAGGACATTTGGTCACATCCACACACACACACACACACACACATACACACGCACACACACAGACAGACACAGACACACACACACACACACACTTTCTATCACCAGGGACCATATTTAAATAAATAAGTCCACATTACAGTACATCTATTTTTTCTTTCTGCTATTTTCTTGTTGTTGCCGGTGCCTCTGCCGACTGGTCAAGCGTTGCCTGACAGAAGGCGATGATGTCATGCCTGACGTGGTTTTTACATGTACGTGGCGTTTGCTATGAGTGCATATATCTGTGTTGTTAGAGTGTGTGTGTGTGTGTACGTGTGAAGTTCGTGACGGTGAATCAAAGAAGCTGAAGACAGGACACGTGGAGATAGAGGCATCTGTCTGATATTTCGAGCATACTTGCACTCTTTCTTTCTCTTTCTCTCTCTCTATCTCTCTCTCTTTTTCCCGTTCTCTCTCTCACACACCCCCTCTCTGTTTCTCATTCTCTCTTGCTATCTCTGTCGCTCTTTCTCTCTCTCTCCCTCCTTCTCTCTGTCTTTCCCTCCCTCTCTGTCTTGCTCTATCTCTCTCTCCATGTCTATCCCACCCCCCCCCCCCCCACCCCCCAACTCCCTCGCTCACACACACACACTCTCTCTTTCACTTGAAAGCCTGCTTTGCAGCCTGCCTCAGTCATGACTACTAATGATGCGCAGGGCTGGGGTGTGTGTGGTGGCCCGAGAATGAATGAATGAATGAATGAATGAATGAATGAATGAATGAATGAATGAATGAATGAATGAATGAATGAATGAATGAATGAATGAATGAATGAATGAATGAATGAATGCATGCATGCATGCATGCATGCATGCATGCATGCATGAATGAATGAATGAATGAATGAATGAATGAATGAATGAATGAATGAATGAATGAATGAATGAATGAATGCATGAATGCATGAATGAATGAATGAATGAATGAATGAATGAATGAATGAATGAATGAATGCTGCCTCCCTGGCTGTGAATCAGCAGCAGGAGAAAGGGGGCTGGCTGCAGCAAGGACAAGCACTGAAGCAGCCTTTGAGTGTGTTGTATCAGGTCAGCCAATGGCTTTGGGAATCTCATTGTGCCATACATGTGAAAGAAGCCTACTCTACAATTATATTCTGTGTGTGTGTGTGTGTGTGTGTGTGTGTGTGTGTGTGTGTGTGTGTGTGTGTGTGTGTGTGTGTGTGTGTGTGTGTGTGTGTGTGTGTCTGTGTCTATGTGTGTGTGTGTTTGTGTGTGCATGTGTGTGTGTGTGCATGTGATGTACGTGCACAACAGTGTGTGTGCATATTTTGTGTGAGTGTGCATGTGTGTGTGTGTGTGTGTGCATTGTCTGTGTGTGTGGGTGTGTGTTGTGCACGTGTCTATTTGTGCGTGCATTATGTTGCGGTATTGCATTGCATAAGGGCTTGTTCAGGGCTTCTCTGAGTGTGTGTGTGTGTGTGGGGTGTGTGTGGGTGTGACGCCACTTCCGGTGAGAATGAGGAGAGCACAGTCGTGCGCACACACACACGCACACACAGGCGCGGAGAGGGCAGGAAGAAAAGACAGAGGAAGAGATGAGAGGAGTGAGTGAGGGAGAGAGGATGAAAGCAGAGGAGTGAGAACAATAAAGGAAAAGAAGACGAAAAGAAGGAAAAGACAGACTGACTGATGAGATGTGCCGTGTGTGTGTGTGTGCGTGTGTGTGTATGTGTGTGGTGTGTGTGTGGTGTGTGTGTGTATGGTGTGTGGTGTGTGTGTGGTGTGTGTGTGTATGGTGTGTGTGTGTGTGTGTGTATCTGGAACATCACTATGTATAGACTAATTGCTGGATCTTTTCTGCTTCCCCTCCACCTCATCATGAATGGGGTTGATTCCTCCCTCCCTCGCTGTCTGTCTGTCTGTCACCCCCCCCCCCCCCCCCCCCCCCATCTATTTACTTCCAAACCTCTCTTTATCTCTCTTCTCCCTCTTTATCTCTCTATAACTCAGAGACAATCTTTCTATCTCTCTTTCTCTCTGTCTCTCTTTCTCTCTCTCTTTCTCTCTGAACAGAAACCAGTTCCCCTAAGATAGGCTTCCCCCAGAATCAACTTAAAAAAAAGAAAAGGGGAGGCTTGCTACCCACGCCATCGAATCAGGAACATCTAATTTTCAACTGACACACACACACACACACACACACACACACACACACACACACACACACACACACACACACACACACACACACACACACACACACACACACACAAACACACACACATACACTCCCCCTCTTTCTTGTCTCTGCCTTATTAAACAATGTTCCTTCTCCCTTTCTCTCCTTCAGCTTGTCATCTCAACATCACTATGTATAGAGATGATAGAGGGTGAAACAGAGATAGATAGATAGATAGATAGATAGATAGATAGATAGATAGATAGATAGATAGATAGATAGATAGATAGATAGATAGATAGATAGATAGATAGATAGATAGATAGATAGATAGATGACATGGTGTGAGTATGCATCGTAGAGGGAAAACAGAAGGTTTTCACATTTATGTACTTGTGAGAGGTCAGAGGGAGAGGGAGTATGTGTGTGTGTGTGTGTGTGTGTGTGTGTGTGTGTGTGTGTATCAGACTCACGGGTGTTCCTCTGCTAGCTGCTGGGCTAGTCGGTAGGCCACAGGGTCACGGTCCAGGGCAACCACCGTCACGTCCGGCACTGCCCTCAGAATGGCCTTGGTGTGCCCTCCAGCCCCAAAGGTCATATCCAGGACAACCTGGAACACAGACATGTTCCCAAAGGTCATTACAAAGATCATATCTATGACAACCTGGAACACAGACATGTGCCCAAAGGTCATTACAAAGATCATATCTATGACAACCTGGAACACAGACATGTGCCCAAAGGCCATTACAAAGATCATATCTATGACAACCTGGAACACAGACATGTGCCCAAAGGTCATTACAAAGGTCATATCCCAGGACAACCTGGAACACAGACATGTGACCAAAGGTCATTACAAAGATCATATCTATGACAACCTGGAACACAGACATGTGCCCAAAGGTCATTACAAAGATCATATCTATGACAACCTGGAACACAGACATGTGCCCAAAGGTCATTACAAAGATTATATCTATGACAACCTGTAACAGGGACATGTCCAAGTGTCATTACAAAGGTCATATCCATGACAACCAGGAACACAGGCATGTGCTGGCATGTGCTTGTACAGGGTTGTTACAAAGGTCGTATCCACAACGACCTGGAACAGGGGCATGTTTGAATGTCATCACAAAGGTCATATCTATGACAACCTGTAACAGGGAAATGTGCCCAAAGGTCATTAGAAAGGTCATATCCATGACAACCTGTAACAAAGACATGTCCGAGTATCATCACAAAGGTCATATCCATGACAACATGTAGAAGGGACATGTCCAAGTGTCAATAAAACCGCAACACCTGACTGAGTATTCCCTTATATATATATCATACATAGGACTCTAAATATATATTCTTATGGCCCAGACAAATTGAATGATTTTCTGATTGGCTAGCGAAGTATGCATTATTTTTGTCGAAAGTTCCAACTATGGAAAGTAGTTCTAAAATTCTGGTATAAAGTTTAAGCACGTACCATATCAATGCCCCATAGAATGGCAACTATAACAACCATATAGGCTAATTTAATGGTTGCTTTTCCACTCTACATTCTAAACAACAGGTTGCATTTAACAAAAGTGATGAACTGGGCCATAAGTGGGATAACATTTCCACAGAATTAATAAACTTGACTTCGCATCAGGAAGTTATTCGGCTCCACCAGCGTTGATTAATTCTGTGGAAATGCGTGCTTTAGCGGCTGTTATCCCTTACATATCACCATTGCAATGTGGAGCGGTCAAAAAGTAGACAAATGGGAACATATTTTAGTACTGTACCCTACGTAAGTAAACAAGAGATCTACCTACACTGCCCTACAAAGCCAAAAGGCAGTAACT
>CM050202.1:21693773-21696273 GCA_027475355.1 Coilia nasus
CAAACACACTCACACACACGCAGACACACAAAACAATCGGTCACTCTGCAACATTTGAGCATGAGTGACAGGTGCATCTGAGGTGTGTGTGTGTGTGTGTGTGTGTGTGTTTGCAGAGCATGGGAGTACAAGCATGTGTGTGTGTGTGTGTGTGTGTGGGTGTGCACAGTGTGGGAGTGAGAGAGTGTGAGCATGTGTGAGTGCTTACAAGATTCTTTGTTTTGTTTTGTTTCCCGTCTCCCAGATCCCATCTGATCTCAGGACTGCAGGATCCCTGACCCATAGCATTCCCTCCTCGGAATGTGATCTGCAACATTCCCTGCTTGGAATGTGATCTACATTCCAGGATCCTTGATCCGCAGTATTTCCTCCTCGGAATGTGATCTACGTACATGTTTCAGGATCTACATATCCGTAGCATTCCCTTCTTGGAATGGGATCTACGTATACATATATTCCAGGATCTACATATCTGTAGCATTCCCTACTCAAAATGTGATCTACGTATATATTCCTACATCTAACAATCATTAGCATTCCCTTCTTGGAATGTGATCTACGTATATATTCCTACATCTAACAATCATTAGCATTCCCTTCTTGGAATGTGATCTACGTATATATTCCAGGATCTACATATCAGTATGCAGCATTCCCTTCTCTCCGCAGAAAGTGCACACGGAGAAAGAGGGAGAAGAGAACGACCAGCAGGAGAGCGTGACGGCAGGAGCAAACAAGGACAATGTGTATGTGTGTGAGTGTGTGTGTGTGTTTGTGTATGTATGTGCTTGAGTGTGTGTGTGAGTGTGTGTGTGAGTGTGTCTTTGTGAGAGACTGAGTCACCTCATATGCCGTTGTTTCAAAGTTTATAAAATGGTCATGTCACTCTTGTATAGACACCTTCAAATAAAGTCTTGTTTAGTGTTGCTCAGTGCTGTTCATTGAGGAAAATAGACAGGATGGAGTAGAGCTGATCTGTTGTGGTGTGATTTTTCTTCATACTATGCGGGCGACCTCGATGATTCCTTTGCCATGGATACCAGCCAGCGAATGAGTGTGAAGCCTGTAATTTATTTAAGTGCTACGGAACGCGGTAATATTCAGCGAAGCACGCCATCCATACCCCCCTGGGTTAGATCGCACGTCACACACAGCAGTGCAGAGGAGCGCCGTGCGAAAATGAACCGTCACAAACAGCCCTCGACTGACTCAAAACAGCAGAGGAGACAAATCTTCATTCAATTTAGGTTTGTAGACTGATGTAAATCCCTATCATATCGATATGATTTCACATCATATACCTTACCCATCAGCATAGAAGTACCTGTGTCCCTGAAGAGAAGATTGATACTAACATAACACTGACTGATATGATAGCGAATGTGAGCAGGCCTGTACTTGAGATGTCAATATTGTGAAAAGGAACAGCGTCCTTCCTGTAGTACACACACCCACACACACACACACACACACACACACACACACACAGCGTCCAGCCAAACTCTGAAGATGGAAATGGTTATTACGCTAGACAGGCTGGCTCAGGCTCAGGCAGAGAGACATAAAGGGGAGAGCACACACAGGAGTTCAAAAATATGTAAAAAATATAAATATATTTATTTAAAAAAGTAGAAAAGTCAATGAATGAATGAAAAGCACATATGAAGGGTAAGTCAGTAATCCGAAGATATGGAATCCAATCAAAAAGCTCCAAACGTGAGGGAGAGAAGACCACCCCGAGCACACACCAACTAGCCAGACACACACACACACCAACTAGCCCCCTGATCATTCACAAGGCACACACACACACACACACACACATATAGCCCCCTGATCAGCCACAAGTCACACACACACACACACACACACACACACACACACACACACACAAACACACACACACACACATCCACCAACTAGCCCCGTGATCAGCCACAAGGCTGACACACACACACACACACACATTCACACAACACACACACATCCACACCACCTAGCCCCCTGATCATCCACAACACACACATACACACACACACACACACATCCACACAGACACACACACCAACTAGCCCCCTGATCAGCCACAAAGCACACGCACACACGCACGCACGCACGCACGCACGCACGCACGCACGCACGCACACACACACACACACACACATCCACACCAATTAGCCCCCTGATCAGCCACAAGACACACACACACACACACAACACACACACACACACATCCATACAGACACACACACACACATCCACACAGTGGATTAGCAATTAGCCCCCTGATCAGCCACAAGGCACGCACACACACACACACACATCCACAGCAATTAGCCCCCTGATCAGCCAAACCCACATACACTGCACCTGTCACAAGGGGAACAAAAAGAAAAACACACACGCGACAAACAAGCCTCAGCCTGGCCGTCACACACTACATAGGCTGACTTGAGGTCAAGACGCAGATGTTTACTCCAAGAAGAGAAGGAGAGAAGAG
>CM050202.1:21701273-21706273 GCA_027475355.1 Coilia nasus
TGTTTGTGTGTGTGTGTGTGTGTGTGTGTAAGTGCATGCTTGTCTTCCAGGGCAACAAAGGCCTGGTCACTTCCCTTTTGTGTGTGCATGCGTGTGTGTGTTTATGGGTGTGTGACTATCGTCCCATTCTGACTAACTTTACAAGCCATGGTTTTACTGGCCAAACGCCCCTGGTGTCATATGGAAATAGAGACCACTCTCTCTCTCTCCCTCTATCTCTCTCGCTCCCTCTCTTCCACTATCTCTCCCTCCCTCACACTTACACCTTCTGTACCTAGTTTCTTTACTTCCCTATCCCTATCTCTCTCTTTGTCCCTCAGCCCCTCTTCTCTCATCCTCCCTGTTTCTCCTCTCTCTCATCCTCCCTGTTTCTCCTCTCTCTCATCCTCCCTGTTTCTCCTCTCTCTGGTGGGGGGGAGTGGTCCTTGAGGTTTTTTAAGGGGGAAAAGGGTCCTCAGTCTGAAAGACTTTGATAAACACTGCTTAGGAGAAACATGTTCTGACTTTGGAGAAGCATGTCCTGACTTTGGAGAAGCATGTCCTGACTTTGGAGAAGCATGTCCTGACTTTGGAGAAACATGTACTGACTTCGGAGAAACATGTACTGACTTAAAAAAACATGTACTGACTTCAGAGAAACATGTACTGACTTTGGAAAAACATGTACTGTACTGACTTTTCTAGAGTCTGTCTGTACTGTACACTTGCAAAGCGAACAAAACTGGTTTGTCTGTAGGTGAACTCTTTCCCTAGATGTGTGTGTGTGTGTGCGCTTGTGTGAGTATATTACAACTACAACTGTGTGTGTACGTGTGTGTATGAATGTGTGCCTGTGTTTCCGCATGCGCCTGTGTGTGTGTGTGTGTGTGTTAACGGTGGTTCCCTTTGTTTGGTTAATTAGCATCAGTCACCTCACATGGGTTTACAGTGATTCACCTGCTGACGGTGTCTTTGCTAAATTGGTCTGTGTGTGTGCGTGTGTGAGCGTGGGCAGTCCCTTGGCATGCCCCTCCACCCCCTTGTGTGTGTGTGTGTGTGTCTGTGCATACATGTGTTTGTGTGTGTGTGTGTGCTCAGCACACAGAACAGCAGGTGTGGAGCACCTTTCTAGTCACACTGAGGCCCGCAGCGTAAGTATCGACAAATTTGGGCTCTTTCTTGGCACCGTTCGCAGATGCAAATGAGAAACGGAGGAAATGACTTGGCAAACTGTCACAGGCAGAGCCCAGCGACACACACATCACCACACCACGGGATCCCACCTGATACAGGAAACCTTACTCTAAGACAAAGGTGGAAATATCCACTCCTTTACTACATAGGATATGAGTCATAGCTTGAATTCCAGGGGGTACTGAGGCTATGGTACCTCCCATTAAGACCTCCACACACAAATAGCAGGGTTGGGGGGTACCAACATATTAATGTGATTAATGTAAAACTTATTAACTTAAAAATATAGTACCCCCGTAGAAGGTAGTACCCCCCAATTGTGGAGGGGTAATTCCCACTCTGGTGTGAGTTACATTAGCCCCTTTCACACTGCCGAAATTACCAGTAATCTCAGCCAAAATTAGTGGGTCGCCTGAACCTTTCACACTGCCGACACGGGGTGGCGTGTCCAAACAACACGCCAATTCGACCCACCTCAGACCCTACACTTTTTTGCAACACGGGTTGATATGTGTACAGGAGCCGAGGCGAGACGGGGAGCTGGGTGTGGTATGGTGACGCTTCACAACTGGGGACCACCCACCATGGGGACTTTTAAAATAGGGGAAACAGCTGAGCAGAACTACAAAAACACCAACAAGAAGTTCAGAGGCGAACTGTAAAGTGTCTCTGGAAATATGCTGTTTATTATGCATAAACTCACCCAACGTGGGCTCGGAATTAGTTTTTAATTTAAATGCTGTACATGACTGTTGGCTTCATCATGTGAATGTGCAAAGAATAATATCCCACATTTTGGTGTTGTTTGGAATGTGTTTTAATGGTAAAGGCTGAGCCAAAGTCCAAATGCATAATTTTGAATTAAAAACAAATTGCGAGTTCACTTCCTGTTACCCCGGTAGTCGCAGCGTCATTTTAAACCCAGAGTTCGCGGGAAACTTTGTTTTTAGAAACACAAAACAATGATTTGACAATAGACATGGTAAGACAAACGCTCTGCCGATTTATAAATTATTTTATGTTAAATAAACAGCACATTTTGAAAGACAAATCATTGTGTTGTTGTGTGCTTTTTAATCGTGAGAGTAAAATGTTTGAAAACTGTATAGTAAAATGTTTGATGATAGCGCTATCTGTTTACGAGTGTTAAGAAAACATATGTCCAGAGCGCATCCATCAATACTTCTCCATATATTGTGAATATCCTGAAATATGTGACTGCAAATATCCCCACAAAGACCCCTTTTGCCCAGTGCATCTTCACCCTAAGTGTTGTGGGCTTTTTCACAGTGGGCAAAAATGTGTGGATAGAGTAAATTATTTGATGATAGGGCTATAGTTTACCATATGTTGATGGCACTGTGTACAAATAGCTACGGTATTTTGGCATCAAATGTATTCTTTGCATATATTTGCAATCCCATGTAAGCATCCACGTGCAGTACAGTAGCATGTCATTTGCCCTTGAATGGTTGTACAAAGAGCCAGCAACAACTCTGTGTGTCCTGCTATGGTTGTTTGGAAAAACTGAATGAAAACTTTGCAGACAGGTGTATTTACCACCGATGCACGGGTCATTCACATCACTGTACACGCCCAGTGACATCCTTGGCGTGCTTACACATTGCGGCCCCGGGGTAAATTAGCGTGTCGTACCGTGTCGCCACCCCATGTTGTGCAGTGTGAAAGGGGCTAATTGTTCCCTACATAGTGCACTTAACAGGAAAACATTTCGAATTCAGCGGATTTAGAGTCTTTCTCCTGATAGCACACGTGTTAACGCGTGACACCTCTGGAAGCGGCAGGCAGTTGGCTAAGGTGTGTACACCACCTTCCTGGTTTGAGTCCCACCAAAGATGACTTCCCCATCCTACCCCATCTCTCTCTGCCCCTCTTCTCTTTCAATCTTTCTCTCTCTCTCTCTCTCTCTGCTACTTATCTCCTGTCAATCTATTCCTCTGTTCTGTCTGATTAAAAGGAAAACGTTAAAAAATACCTAAAGAAACCAGTGCCTGGGATTTGATTTGACTTTGTGAAGTGTTGTTGACACTGAAGGGCAGCCAATTAAATTACACATCACCTTACACCCCCCCCTCATCCCCCAATGTGGATTGACTGGGATTGTTTATGGCCACTGCATTTGTGTCCCATTGGCAGAAGCACAGGTGTAGGTGTGGGTGTGCCTGTGTGTGTGTGTGTGTGTGTGTGTGTGTGTGTGTGTGGGATAGTATGGGAATTGTTGTCACTAAGAAGTGACGTACTGGGCATGGATGTGGGCATAGCATCCTGCACCGAATTCATCCTGCACATTAATCACTGTGCCGTACTTAGCCAAGTCAACAACACGTGTCCAACCAAAGTGTGGTTATTCCAAGAATATAAATAAATAAATAAATACATAAATAAATAAATAAATAAATACACAAATAAACAACCAGAATTCTTAAAAAAAGAAAGAGTAATCAGTAAATGGCCTTAAGAAGAACCTCATCGCTGCATCCTCTCCACACAATAAAAGCTGTAGGGCACCTTTGTTGCTAGGAGTTGCTAAGATACAGGAACAATGTCTTTTGTCTTTTTTTTTTATTATTTATTAATTTTCATTAATTTCACGTAGGGGTTCAGACTCTGTATGCATCTTGCTCATCTGCTTACGCTAAAATTCTGTGTTTGGATGTGACTTCTCTTCATGTTTTTCTTGGTCTGTAGTCTATACCTAAATAGGCTAAACCTCCCCTGTTATAGCACACCCAAATAAACAACACAATCCCACTGGAGCATTGGCACTGCTGGCAAAGACAGAGCACGGCACAAACAAACATCTAAACAACTATCTAAACAGTCTAATCAAACATCTGAGGAAATGACTCTAATCTTGAAAACAGACCATAGGAAGATGTGTTAGACTGTATACAAAGTTCTTCGAAAACTTACAAAGTTCTCAGTGCCTCGTTTTGAATGCCAGGGCCTTTGTTGTACTACCGATGGAGTGTGGAATTTCTTTGAGCTGTGTTAATGGCTTAATAAAGCGCAATCTTCATGATTCGTCTAAGAGCACTTACCACTTCCATTGTCAGGTCCCCACTGATAGCCTTTGAAACACACAGTGATGTAATGTTTTGATATGTAAATTGATGACATCATAGGTCCGCACCAGTACCCCTTTCAAACACACACACAATATTAATTTGCATATCATTTTAATATAACGTCACAAGTCCCCAGGACGGTCATCTACCTGACAGGTCCCCAGCAGTTGGTAAAATGTCAGGTCAGTCTTCTGTGGGTCTTGCTTAAACTTTCAAGTGATAGCAGTTCTAACAGAAGCAGATGGAGTGTGGATCAGTTTCTGCCTTGTCTGTAGACAAGGGGTGCCCACTACGTCGATCGTCGAAGGCAGTGCTGGTAGATCGCAGGTTGTCTAAAACGTTTTGTTAGGTTACCATAACAACTAGAATGGCTACTGGAAAACTGCAGCAAAGGAGTCCTAGCTAGTTCGCTAACTTGTATCTAGCCCATACTGTTCATAAAAACTATGACAGTGACTTCCCCCTGAAAATGTGACGGAAATAAAAATGCAGTCAACAGGGCAGCAGTCACTTGATTATGCGGAAAATGCATGAAAGAGATCGTTGATGTCGCAACCAAAATAACCTGTTGTATTCGAGCGAGGTCTCTTCAAAGACGTCTGTTCCGTGCACAGTTGGAAGAGGCTTACTAACTATTCTGACCTCTTTCTACACACCGACGTGAGATGGCTTAGTAGGGGGAAATTCTTGCAGAGATTTCGACAGCTCTCTCCGTTGATTAAGAAGTTTCTTCTTGTC
>CM050202.1:21711273-21716273 GCA_027475355.1 Coilia nasus
AACACAACACATAGCACAACACAACACAGCACAGCACAGCACAGCAGAATAGCAGGCTTCATTAGAGAAGAGGAAAGCAGAGGACAGGATAGAAGAAAAGAGGAGAGGAGGTGGCAGCAGTAAGGAGCACTGGCCCTTTAAGAGGGCCGGCTCATGAAGCAGAATTGATGGCTGCCGGCACTCCTGGAGGGATTTGGCTATAATGGGCTTGGCATTTGCAATGGTGATTGACACGGGCATTGGAAGTGAGTGAGTCATCCGAATTGATATTTCATACGGAGGAGGAGGGAGGGATAGAGGCTGTGCCCTCTTGTCCCCGGACCTGGCTAGCCTGCGCTACGCTACACTACTCTAGGCTAGCTAAGCTACTAGGTTACGCTACGCTGCGTTACGCTACCCTAGGCTAGGCTATGCTAGGCTAAGCTACGCTACGGTATGCTAGCATCCAATCTGGCTAGGCCATCCAAGAGCATCACAGAGCAGAGGGGAGGAGAACAAGAGAGGACAGAACAGGAGAGGAGAGGAGGGGAGAGTAGGGGAGTAGAGGAGAGGAGAAGAGGATAGGTGTGGAGAACAGGAGAGGATGGGAGGACAGGAGTGGAAAAGACAGGAGATGAAGGGACAGGAGGAGATAGGAGGGGAAGAGAGGAGAGCAGAGGAGAGAGGAAGAAAAAAGAAAAAAAGAAGAGACAAGAGAAAAGAGAAAAGTAGTGGATGGAGAGGAGAAAAGAAGAAAACAGAGCAGAGGAGAGGAGAGGAGAGGAGAAGAAAGGAGGGGAGGAGAGAGACAGAGAGGAGAGCATATGAGAGGAAGGTGAGGCATGAAAAGAGACAAAAAGAGAGGGATGCAGGACAAAGGTGACAGAAAGAGAGAATGAGGAAGAGTAGAGGAAGAGAGATGGATGAAAGAACTGAGGAAGAAGAGAGAGGAGTAAAATGAGAGGTGTAGAGAGGGAGATAAAATGAAGTGAGGTTGTGGGGACAGAGGGAGAACAAACATGTCTGCGAGGCCAAATCTCCTGTCACTTTATTTATTCCATTGCTGTATGTTCACGGGTGTGTGTGGGTGTGTGTGTGCATACGTGCAAGAGACAAGAGTGGAAGTCTCCAAGAGTGGAAGTGTGTGTGCAAGAGTATGTGTGGGTGTGTTTGTGTGTGTGTGTGCATGCAAGACTATGTGTGGGTCTGTTTTTCACATCTGACTCCCACTATACAGCTCCGAGGCAGGTGAAGCAGGCCTTGTGCCTCTCTGTCAGTCAGGAGGAAGACTGCCTGCTGAGGTCAAGAGGTCAAAGCCTCTGGTCCTCCACACTCATTGGCTCAGGGCCTCTAGTCCTCCACACTCATTGGCTCAGGGCCTCTGGTCCTCCAAAGTCATTGTCTCAGGGCCTCTGGTCCTCCAGTCATTGGCTCAGGGCCTCTGGTCCTCCACAGTCATTGGTTAAGAGCCTCTGGTCCTCCACACTCATTGGTTTAGAGAAGGGATCGGCAAATAAGTTTGGACCCGAGCCAAACTTTTTTCTGACAATTCAGAAAGCAAGCCATGCTTTCTTACTGAAAAAAAAAACTTTTTCTCATTCATTCTATCATATACAAAACATAGTTTGATTAAAAATGTATTTAAATTCATTTAAAATGAATTTGCTACTGCGCGCTGTTATTACTGCTACAGCTCTTCACGGCGTCTGTCATGAAACAGATAGGCCTAGCAACCTGCCCTAGCTAATGCCAACTGCCATTTACTGCATCCTGATGGTGTCGTTTCTTTATGTTTGGATCTGACACATTGTGAAACATTAGCTCAAGATTCCTAGCTAGCGAGGCAAAATGTCACTGTCAAAAGCGATGAAAAGAAAAGTTGATGGCGAATGCAGGACGTACAAAGAGTGGAAGGAAAGGTATGCATTCATCCTACCTGCATTTATGAACGCCAAGCCAACATGTCTCATTTACAGCGAGGTTGTTGCCGTTTGCAAATAATATAATATCCGAAGGCACCACGAGACGAAGCATGCCCACTTCACAAAAGCATATCCACTCGAGACAGAGACAGGTTGTAATGCTGTAGTTACGCTTTTTCCATTCAAAACGAGTCATTTCACCAGCGATACAGTGACTGCTAAACGGCCACAGCAGCAAGGGTTCTCACCCAGCACAACAAACCATTTACTGACATTACTGACTTTACAGAAGTAAAGAGGCCACTATCAAGGATGTTCTGGCTGCTGTTTTGTCACTAAACTTACAAGCTACTTTTGAATAAATGTTGTGAAATCTGTGGAATTGTCTTTTTTTAACTCATTGAGTGCCAGCCATTTTCAAAGTTGGTCACGTCCCAGTGCCAGGATTTTTTGAACATTTCAGTGTTTTTTCAAGACCCACAGAAAATTGAGTTCTATGTCTGTGTCAACAAAAAACATACCAAAAGAAACTCCAGACTTTCCTTTATCATCAGAAAAAAAAAATGTTTGTACCTCTTTCCATTCCTTAGCAATTGTCTGGAGAACATGGGTGGGTGTAACTAAAAATGCTGATTTCTGACCAAAATACTGACAAAAATGGCTTTTTGTAACGAGCAACATTTCAAGCAGAAAATGTCTTTGATTACAATTGTTTTTGCTTCAGAGACATCTCAAACATTATGAAAAGTGATCCCATTGTATACTGCACCAAAAATAACGCTGGCAACATTATTTATACATTAAAAAAATACAAATTTATTTATAAAACCATGTAGGCACATTTCATAGATTCTTTGAAGCACAGCTAAAAGCAACACTTCATGGGAAACACTTTGTGCGTAAACATTTCAAAGGCAAAAATTAGACTTTCTAGCAGCTATTTATGTACAGCACACTATGTTATACTGTAACTGTAGTGATTCTAGCTCTCCCCCTGTGTGTGTGCGCGTGTGTATGCATGTGTGTGTACAGCAGAGAAGACCTATAAACACGATCTAAAATACCGGTCCATACATCTAGTATCGGAGTAAGCTATGCAATTAGACTACTGCTCCATGCTTGTAAATGTAATATTTCTGAACGTCACCAAACACGATATAAAACATTGTAACATTTTAGTGTGGGAACTTGGCTCAGAGAGGGGATAGGCAAACCGAAACCGAACTAAATATACAACGCCTTCAGAGCAAAATAACATCGTATTCCACAGGATCCGCACACAGAACAACTAGATTAACACATGAGAATGATAGCACAGGAAATTATGATGTTGGGAGAGTGCAGTGAATCCGTGCGCTTTACCAAATATAGAGAGCTGGGTCGTCAGTGACTTGCTGTCGGCGCAGACGGGTCAGTCAAGTGCAGGTGTAGCTATCTATGAAACAGCACGACAGGCTGCTCATTATGCATTACCTAAAGTGAAATTAATCTATTGGTGGCTTGCAGAAGCTAAACGTGATATGTTGCTAGGAAAACAGTAGCTTCAACATACGTGCTGACAGGATTTATTTTGATCAAGCTAGCAGTGTGCAAAACTGCGAGCAATTGAGCAAGCCAGGTCCAGTGTCTCTTCTTTGAGACAATGTTAGATGATCACATATCCACACTGATACTGGTACTACCCACAGAATGGGTTCCCTTGTGATTACAACTTTGATTTTTTTACACAAGCTAGATCAGATGATTACCCCACCTCCCCTGTAAAAAAACGAAATTGACGCGATAACGCGTCATTGGCACTGGGCGTTACTATCGTAAAAGACGCGTTTTCGCGTCATTGGCATCAAATGAGTTAACAGCAAGTGTTTTTTTTTTTTTTTTTAATCAACGTCATCTAGCGGGCCAGATATAATTGACGGCGGGACAATTGCTGACCACTGGTTTAGACCCTCTGGTCTTCCACACTGATTGGCTCAAAGCCTCTGGTCCTCTACACTCATTGGCTCAGGACCTCTGGTCCTCCACACTTATTGGCTCAGGGCCTCTGGTCCTCCACACTGATTGGCTCAGAGCCTATGGTCCTCCACACTGATTGGCTCAGGGCCTCTGGTCCTCCACACTGATTGGCTCAAGTCTCAAGGCCTCTGGTGGTCAGAGTACCGGTGAGCCTGAGCTTGACCTCCCTTATGTAGGCTTTGCACTACCTGTGATTCCCATTTGTCATTGTGATAACACAACACAACACACCACATCACACCACACCACACAGTGTCTTTAACCTCTGCATTTAACCCATTACACATCTGAGCAGGGGCCAGCCAGCAGAGGTCACACACTCAGACATGGCTAGGCTCCTCCTCTCCGGTCCTCCACTCTCATTGGCTTAGAGCCATGGAAGTCCCTGAGCTTGCCCTTCCTTAGGGAGCTCAGCTCCACCTGCGCAGACTCAGGCACGCCACCACAGGTCACATACAGACACGCCAGCAGAGGTCTCATAACACACACAAACACACACACACACACACACACACACACACACACTCAGACACGCCAGAAGAGATCACACACACTCAGGCACACCAGCGGAGGTCACACACACACACACACTCAGGCACACCACCAGGCCTCGCCATACTACCAGGAACATCCGATCCGGCGGCCAGTGCAGGCTGCAGTTACTGCCTTCACCAGCAGGGGGAACAAGAGAGTTAGGAGTGGTGGAAGCTAAGAAAGAGGGAGCAAGAGAGAGAGGAAGAGAGAGAGAGGAAGAGAGAGAGAAAGAGAGAGAGAGAGAGAGAGAGAGGGGAAGGCAGAGAGAGAGAGAGAGAAAGGGAGGAAGAGAGAGCAAAAAAGAGAGGGAGAGATAGAGAGAAAAAGAGAGAGGGAGGGTCAGAGAGAAACAAGGCGGGAGAGAGAGAGAAAGGGACAGAGAGACAGACAAATGGAGAGAGAGAGAGAGAGAGAGAGAGAGAGAGAGAGAGAGCTAGAGAGAGAGAGTTCTCAGCCCTTCCTAAGCTTAGGCTTACCTATGACCAGCCAATACTGTTATCTTTCTGAAATAACAGAACACACTCACACACACACACACACACACACACA
>CM050202.1:21733773-21743773 GCA_027475355.1 Coilia nasus
TAGACTGGGTAGAGTAGCCCAGGATGAGTGCCTGTAGGCTGGGTAGAGTAGCCCAGGATGAGTGCCTGTAGGCTGGGTATTGGCTGGGTAAGAGTTGCCAGTAGGCTGGGTAGTGGCTGGGTAGAATAACCTGCCCAGGGGTTGTTGCTGCGAGCCGGGCAGGGAGCCCTGGGGCTGTGCCTGCTGGCTGGGTGTGCCGGGGTGGTGGGGAGGCGGTGGCAGTGGTGGAGGGGCGGTGTGGAGGTGTGGAGGTGCGGTGTGCGGGCGATGGCTCCATGATGGAGCACTGCGCTAGACAGCCAGGGACAGGCAGGACAGGTGCCATTGTCTGCGGGTAAGAGTGATCCTCCAGTGTCAGCTTACAGCAGGCAGCACACTGCAAACAGTGTGTGTGTGTGTGTGTGTGTGTGTGTGTGTGTGTGTGTGTGTGTGTGTGTGTGTGTGTGTGTGTGTGTAAAAGAGAGAGAGAGAAAGAGAGGTGTGTGTGAGTGTACTTGAATGTGGGTGTGTGTGCATGTGTTTTTATATGCATGTTAGCATGCAAAAGTGTGTGTGTGTGTGTGTGTGTGTGTGAGAGAGAGAGAGAGACATAGGGAGAGGTGTGTGTCTGTGTGACATAGAGAGAGGTGTGTGTGTGTGTGCGTGTGTGTGTGTGTGTGTGTGTGTGAGAGAGACATAGAGAGAGGTGTGTGTGTGTGTGTGTGCGTGTGTGTGTGTGAGAGAGACATAGAGAGAGGTGTGTGTGTGTGTGCGTGTGTGTGTGAGAGAGACATAGAGAGAGGGGTGTGTGTGTGTGTGTGTGTGTGCTACAGCCACTGACAGAGAACAGCACAGTGCACCACAACACAGTGCAGTAGAAAACAGCATAAAGGACTACACACACACAAAGTAAAAAATTAGGAATATGTAACCTTAGTGTGTGTGTGTGTGTGTGTGTGTGTGTGTGTGTGTGTGTGTGTGAGAGAGAGAGAGAGTGAGTGAGTGTGTGTGTGTGTATGTGTGTGTGTGTTAGAAAGCAGCTCTGACATGTTCCACACAGGCCTTTTGTTTTTTTTATTGTGTTGTTGTTGTCTCTGTGTGTCTCTGTATGTCATGCTGCTGCTACACTTTCATTTCCCAGCTTGGGATCAATAAAGTACATCCGTCCATCCATCCATCCATCCATCCATCCATCCATCCATCCGTCCTTCAATCCATCCATCCTTCCATCCATCCATCCATCCGTCCGTCCGTCCGTCCGTCCGTCCGTCCGTCCGTCCGTCCGTCCGTCCGTCCGTCCGTCCGTCCGTCCGTCCGTCCGTCCATCCATCCATCCATCCATCCATCCGTCCGTCCGTCCATCCATCCATCCATCCATCCATCCGTCCATCCATCCGTCCATTCATCCGTTTATCCATCCGTTCATCCGTCCATCCATTCATCCATACACCCATTCATCTAAATGATATCACACCAAATGGTGCGCGTGGGTACATGTGATGTTATGTCCTCCTGTGCTCTAGGTGTCACTCTCTCTTTGTTGTCTTGGCTGTTCTAACTGTGTTCTAGGTGCGGCTTGTGGTGGAAATGGACTTCAATGGACTTCATGCCATTTATATCAGTGTGGTGGCCTGTGCTCTCTCTCTCTTGTCCTGGGTTTGGGTCCTCCACGCCAGCCTGCCTGTTCCTACTTTTTTTTAAATTATTTTGTTCCCCTCATTGTCGTTAACTTCTACCTTTAATCCATTATGTCTTCATTTTAAATATTGTTTGTTAACAAATCACCCCTCGACTGAACGAGCTCCTTGACTTTTGTGTCATTCATGTTACTCCTGAACATCCAGTTTGTAACAGATGTATTGCTCTGTAAAGCCCTGTAGGTAATCTAATAAGAGGAAACATGCTATATAGCAGGGGTCGGGAACCTATGGCTCGCGAGAAGGTGTGGCTCTTTTGATGACTGCATCTGGCTCGCAGATAAAACAAAATATTCTCACTTGTTTAATCTATCCATCGATTCTTCACTGCTCATGTCCTGTTCAGGGCTGCAGTTTGCTGCAGGAGCAATTGTCCATTATATTTAATTGGATGATACTGGCCTACGTTGGCCGTTGCTAGGTAAACAGGTAAACTCCCCCTTTTGAATCAGCCTGCCCGATCGGTCATTACCTCAAAGCTTTCTTTTGAATCAGTCTGCCCGATGAAGTTGGAAATAACCATCCTGGTCTGCTTTTGCACAGCAATGTGCGTTGGTTGTCACGAGGGAAGGTGCTAAGCCGTTTTGCGGCTTGCCTGAACGAAATCCGGACTTTCCTTGAAATGAAAGGCATCGAGCATCCTGAGCTAGCCGAAACTGAGTGGCTCCTCAAGTTTTACTATCTCGTAGATATGACTGAACATCTGAACCAGCTCAACGTGAAAATGCAAGGCATTGGAAATACAGTGTTATCCCTTCAACAAGCTGTGCTTGCTTTTGAAAACAAGCTAGAGCTCTTCATTATGGATCTTGAAACAGGTCGTTAACTACATTTTGAAAAACTAAGCCAGTTTAAAGATGCATGCACAGCAAGTGAGCCTATTCAAAACTTTGATTTCCACCAGCTAGCTGGCTTCACATCCAGTCTCCTACAGTCCTTCAAAGCACGCTTTGGAGAATTTCGTGAGCACATTCGTCTTTTTAAGTTCATCACCTATCCAAACGAGTGTTCACTGAACACAGCCGACCTGAGTTACATTCCTGGTGTCTCCATCAGAGATTTTGAAGCAGAAGTGGCTGACCTGAAGGCCTCTGACATGTGGCTGAACAAGTTCAAGTCACTGAATGAAGATTTGGAAAGAATCACACGACAGAAAGCAGAGTTGGCAAGCAAGCACATGGACAGAAATGAAAAAACTTCAACCCGAAGACCAGCTGATTCTCAAAACTTGGAACGCGCTTCCTGTCACATACCACACACTGCAGCGTGTGAGTATTGCTGTATTGACCATGTTTGGATCTACGTATGCATGTGAGCAGTCATTCTCACATCTTAAAAACATCAAGTCCAATCTACGGTCACGTTTAACGGATGAAAGTCTCAACGCTTGCATGAAGCTTAACCTCACCAAGTACCAACCAGACTACAAAGACATCAGCAAATCCATGCAGCACCAGAAGTCGCTTTAATGGTGAGTATTATAACAACATTATTTAAAAGAATAAATTCAGAGGCTTATTATACTGACATTTAGTTGAATTTACTTTTAAAATATATTATATGGCTCTCACTGAAACAAATTTCAAAATATTTTGCTTTCATGGCTCTCTTAGTCAAAAAGGTTCCCGACCCCTGCCTTAGGAGTACAGTCATGAGTATGTAGAAATAGCTATGAACACTTTACTTTACATACTTTATGAATGCATTACAAGTCTTCATGAATGTGTTTATAGAGTC
The DNA here is from genome assembly GCA_027475355.1 of Coilia nasus. Taxonomy (NCBI): domain Eukaryota; kingdom Metazoa; phylum Chordata; class Actinopteri; order Clupeiformes; family Engraulidae; genus Coilia; species Coilia nasus. The sequence goes on from CM050202.1 coordinate 21,737,187, forward strand.
TAGCGAGTACAAGCTTCATAGAAAGTGTTACTTAATAATCTTTGCTTGCATTGCACATTCAATAGAAAGGATGTCACCCAAGTGGTTCGACAGTTTGGCAATTGCGGTTCATTTTCCCATTTAGCATACCCTTCACATTAGGGCTGGGCGATTTCCCCCCTCAAAAAAATCTTCGATTTTTAAATGAATGAAATAAATACTGACTGTAAATTTATCTCTAAAATATACATTTATTTTAAGAAAAATAAGTGCTTCAGTCTGCAGTCACTGAATTCAGCAAAAAAAAGTGTGTGTAGTTTCAGACTTGTGCTTTAATGAATTACTAAAGCAACAAAATGCCCGAGGTAACACTTGTAAAAAGAAAAATCTCAAAAGAATAGAATCCACTCTTCATATGGAACAAAGCGTGAAAAGCTTTGAGGAAGAGTACTTTTCTTTGCAGATGATGACGTGTTAGCATTAGAGCTAGGAAAGTTTTCTTGCCGAAGAAGGCAGTATTTCTCCCACTCAGACGGATGTTTGTGCTTCAAATGCTGAAACAAATTGGTCGTTCTGCTACCACTTATGATAACCGCTTTCAGACACAAGTTGCAACGAGGTGTTGTTTGGTGTTTATCAGATGCTGCAAAACGAAACCAATTCCAAATTACGGACGTTGTGGGACTTTTGGGCAGGAGCCCCTCTTTCTCGCCGTCTGTTTCTGTCGCCATGCTTGTTTGTGCATGTGATGTTACTGGGGGTTCGACAGAAAAAGCACTGCAGGAAGTGCAGTAGGGATAGCCTTGGGTCTTGGCAAATGTAAAAATGAAATGCATGCGCTGTGCGCTTGGAATATAAACTGTATGTGGACGGGATTAAAAAAAAAAACGTTTAACTCGAGTTTCAGGGAAAATTAATCGATTTGACCTGCCAACTCGATTTTTAAATCGTATCGATTTTTTGCACAGGCCTACTTCACATACATCCCAGTCAAATAAACATCATTCATTTAAAGCAACACTAAAGAACTTTTCCTTTTCCATCGCCCTACAGGCTGGAGACAGAGTTGTATTTCCATACATCACAGTCAAATATACATCATTCATTTAAAACAACACTAAAGCACTTTTGCTCTTTGGTGGCCCTACAGGCTGGAGACAGAGTTGTCTTTTCTATGTCTCATTCGAACTACAGATCAGCGACCCACTTTTGGCAAACTTCCATTATGCGGTTATAGCCCAAGGAGGGCCGCAAAGCAAATTCAGAAGGGCCTTTCACTCTGTTACGAGTTGATGAACCACTGAAACAATTTTGGAAACATTATCTTAAGGTTGAAAAAACTAAGTGTTGCTTTAACCTCAACCCCCCTCAATTCAGGGCTGCCATATTCACTTCATCAGTTAATCTTCCGTCATCCTTCAAGTATGGTACATTCACACACACGCACACACACACACACACTCACACACACACACGCACACACACCGGGTTGTAAAGCCTAAGGGCCCATTAAGGGGTCATAGTTTGTGGCTGTGGGCATTAATATAATTTATCGTTCCACAAGATGTACGTGGATGAGCTGAAGACCCCAGTGAAGCGTGTTAATCTGATAAGGTCCCTTTAATCTGCATGTAATGATGGATTGGGGACTCTTTGTGTGCTGAATGTTAGATGCAATCTCAATAACCTTTAAGTATTGTGTGTGTACATTTGTACCTACATTGTGTGTGTGTGCATGGTGTGTCAGCCTATACGTGTGTGTGTGTGTGTGTGTGTGTGTGTGTGTGTGTGTGTGTGTGTGTGTGTGTGTGTGTGTGTATGGCGGTGAAACACCTGTGCTCTATTCTACCCCTTTGTGTCTCTCACACAATGAGAGTGACAGTCCTGCACGGCCCCACCCACCCATGCAAACACACACTCTCACACACATGCGGACACACACACACTTCGCCGCTAAAAGTGTTTACACTGGAGTCAGCGAAGCGGCGCACGAGCTTGTGTGGGAGAGTGTGTGTGTGTGAGAGAGAGACTAATACAAAGCAAACAGTGTGTATGCTGTGTTCCAGAGCCGTCTCTGTGGCAGCCGAATGTGTGTGTGTGTGTGTGTGTGTCTGTGTGTGTGTTGTCTGGCCAACCCATCAGTGCTCATGAACGCAAACACCAAACAAATGAGCTGCACACAAGACGCCCTTTCACCCCACTGCGGTGCCTGCACTAATAACACACACACGCACACGCGCACACACACAAACACGCACGCGCGCACACAAACACACACAGACAAACAAAAACACGCACACACACACACACACACACACACACACAAACATACAAACATACAAACACGCGCGCACACACACGTGCACACACGAGCACACAAAACACACTCGAACACACACACACACAGACACACACACACACACACACGCACATACACACACACACAGACACACACAAACACCAAACACACTTGAACACACACACACAGACACAATGAAATGTCAAGATACAAACACATACACCCACCAACAAGAGAAAAATAAGCAGACACAGGCTATACATCTGCTAAAAAAACACACACACACAAACAAACACACACACTCACCCACACAAACAAAGATAAATAAGACTCTAATAGACTCGTATGCCCCATGGACCCCTGAGAGACACAGCCTATGACAAGACAGGTGAATCAGATGGACACACTATTGCACTGGACAAAGACATGTTCACAGAGGGACACACTATTCTACTGGACACACATGAGACACACTCACAGAGGGACACATTATTGCACTGAACACACGAGACATGTTCACAGAGGGACACACTTTTCTACTGGACACACATGAGACACACTCACAGAGGGACACACTCACAGAGGGACACACTATTCCACTGGACAAAGACATGAGACATGTTCACAGAGGGACACACTCACAGAGGGACACACTATTCTACTGGACAGACATGAGACATGTTCACAGAGGGACACACTCACAGAGGGACACACTATTGCACTGGACAGACATGAGACATGCTCACACTATTCCACTGGACAAAGACATGTTCACAGAGGGACACACTATTCCACTGGACAAAGACATGTTCACAGAGGGACACACTATTCCACTGGACAAAGACATGTTCACAGAGGGACACACTATTCCACTGGACAAAGACATGAGACATGCTCACAGAGGGACACACTATTGCACTGGACAGACATGAGACACACTCACAGATGGACACACTATTCCACTGGACAAAGACCTGCTCACAGAGGGACGCACTATTGCACTGGACAGACATGAGACATGCTCACAGATGGACACACTATTAGACTGGACAAAGACCTGCTCACAGAGGGACGCACTATTGCACTGGACAGACATGAGACATGCTCACACTATTGCACTGGACAAAGACATGCTCACAGAGGGACACACTATTCCACTGGACACACATGAGACACACTCACAGAGGGACACATTATTCTACTGGACAAAGACATGAGACACACTCACAGAGGGACACACTATTCTACTGGACAAAGACATGAGACACACTCACAGAGGGACACACTATTCCACTGGACAAAGACATGTTCACAGAGGGACACACTATTCCACTGGACAAAGACATGAGACACTCACAGAGGGACACACTATTCTACTGGACAAAAATATGAGACATGCCCATCAGCAGCACACAGGACTGTTAGAAGGGAGTACAGGTGTCATCACAACGGCACCCAACAGATGCTAGCTTCAGCCAGGGGATTATCAGATTCACCTGTCTCTTACAGCAATAACCAAACATGTATCTGGTAGACAGAACGTCATAATGAACACACACACACGCACATACACACATGCACACACGCACATGCCCACACACATAATATGAACAGCAGTGCAGTGCTGGTGATGCCCTGCCTGCATCAATCCCAGGACTGTAAAGTTAGTATGCATCGGTCCAAGGTCTATGAAGTTAGTATGCATCAATCCCAGGTCTGTAAAGTGAGGTGACAGATGATCTATGCGTCAGACTTATAATAATAACATAATAATAATAATAATAATAATAATAAGAAGAAGAAGAAGAAGAAGAAGAAGAAGAAGATGAAGAAGAAGAAGAAGAAGAAGAAGAAGAAGAGAAGTGTTTGACAGGTAGAAAAGTGAAAATTAGGGAGCTGTAAGAGAGAGCATTGCTGACTAAACACGGCTTGTGTGTTTGTCCAATGCCCCTGACCCCACAAGTCACTGGCGTAGAGGAAGTGATGTCGCGAGATGGCAGAGCAGTCCCCGAGGCGTCATGGTGACAAACTGGCTCCGAGGACGAGGGCAGGCCCCACTTGTCCCTTGGCACCAGGGATCGGTGACAGAAGGGTGAGCCGAGAGTCTCCTGGCAGTGGAGGCCATCTGTTCCAGACCGGGTCGGAGGCCGAGACGCACAAATTCACACACACGCGCACACACACACATACACACATACTCTCACACACACATTCACACACACTTACACACCAGCAAATGGCTGTGAGTTTCCCCAGAGCACAGAGGAATGGCCCGATGAAAATACAGCATCCGTTTACATTGACAACACTAGCTACGAACACTGTAAATATACAAATGTATGTGTGTGTACAGCACACACACAATGCCAGCACCGAAAACACTCTTCAAAACACCAACACTGCAAAAATAGCAACTTCCACAATGTCAACAATGACAATAAGATATCCACTGTGCCAATTCAAAAAATATGACATGCACAGAGCAAATACAGGACATGCAACATCAATAGAGCCAACAATGACAATACAACATCCACAATGCCATCACTGAAAATACATCAACAATGCTAATGTTAAAATCACAATATCCACAATGTCGTCGCTGTAAACACAACAGCTACAATGCTAACGTTAAAATTACAATATCCATAATGCCTTCATTGAAAATACAACATCAACAATGCTAACTTTAAAAATTACAATATCCACAATGCCTTCATTGAAAATACAACATCAACAATGCTAACGTTAAAATTACAATATCCACAATGACGTCGCTATAAATACAACAGCCACAATGCTAATGTTAAAATGACAAGATCCACAATGTCTTTACTGAAAATACATTAACTATGCTAACGTTAAAATCACAATATCCACAGTGCCTTCATTGAAAATGCAGCATGAACAATGCTAATGTTAAAATTACAATATCCACAATGAATTTGCTGAAAACACAATATTCACAACATCAACAGTAAAAGTATAACATCCATAACGTCAACACCAAACATAAAACATCAACTCAAAACATGACTACAAAAAAATTGAGAAGTTAGCACTATACAACAAACTTGATCATACTGGTATGCTAAAAAAACAATATCCACATATGGTCACATCACTGAAAACATTCAGTAATGCCAACGCTGAAACACAACATCCACTTTAAGTGTCTTTAAGACACTCTGACAACACTGTAGTGTAAAAACTAAACTTGCACTAAAGCTGATAATCCAACATGTGTTCATGTTAGAAACACAACGCCCATGATGCAGGCACTATAAGTGCAACATCCACTGACACAGAAGACATTGTCACCACCATACCGATCACTACCAGATCCCACACTTAAAAGCTTCTACACTACACACACACACACACACACACACACACACACACACACACACACATCATAGTGAAAAGCCCACTGCCAGATACAACACTTAAAAGCTTGAACATAACGCTATTTTTAAATCATTAAAAAAGCTAATGGAAAGTCCACACTCCCTGGCATTCAAAGCGAGGCACTGAGAACTTTGTAAGTGTACACATCGTTTATTAAAAAGAGTGTTCTTCCATGTAGCTGTAGTTTCTAGTCGTTGGGAGGGGGTGGGGTCAACCCTGTTGCGTTAAATGTGGTATATCAATGAACTGACTTGACTTAATGAGAATCTCTGTAGTGACACCCAATAGGAGCGACACAGGTCCAAGATCAGGTCAGTGGGTGCGAAGTGGGCCCTGCGAACAGGTGACTGGCTGTGCTGAGTGGCTCTTTCTCTTTCTCGGGAAGACGACCTCTCGGATGCAACCTGTGGGATGGCGCTGGGGATCGGCGTGTCATGTGACCCCAGATCGTACCCGATGCCCTCTGCGTGGACGTCCTCCGGGGAGAAAAACAAGGGGAAATTTCCACTCCCTCTCTTCTCTTCTCTTCTTCTCTTCCACGATCGGAATCTCAGTCTCCATAGGGTTCGATGGGACTGTGGGGTTTTTACCTTGCGTGAGGCCAGCAACAATGACACGAGAGAGGCAGAAAGGAAACACACACACACACATACACACACACACACACACACACACACACACACACTCAGCCCGTCCACCCCACGCCCACTCACTGAAAGCTATACAGATAAACAGGTACACACACACACATACACACACATACATACACACACACATACAAACACACACACACAGATACACACACATACACACACATACAAACACACACACACACACATACAAACATGCACACACACACACACACACACACACGCACGCACACACACACACACACATGCAC
>CM050202.1:21758773-21816273 GCA_027475355.1 Coilia nasus
GTTCCGGAGATCTGTGTTTAACTGCTGCTGAAGCGAGAAACAGCCTGTCCTGACACCAAACAATTCACTGGGTGCGATCTCAGTTGTGCATGCACGAACACACACACACACACATAAACACACACAGCCATGTGCCCTCACACAGAACAAAAATCTCCCTCTCTCTCATTTCAAACTTTAAGCTTTACCTAATAATAAAAACACTCTCGTTCTCATTCTTTCTCTATCTCTCTCTCTCTTTCTCTCTCTCTCCATCACTCCCACTCTCTCGCTGTCTGTCTCTCTCTCTATCTCACACACACACACACCCTGCCTCCTCATAGCTTCACCAATTTACATAAACCTCATAAACACACACACACACACACACACACACACACACACACACACACACACACACACACACACACACACACACACACACACACACAGTCTAATTCCCTTAGCAGTTCGCTTGCATATATTGAATGACACACACAGCCATGCCTCAATAACACACCCACACAAATCGTTATCATTACTTTTTCAGTCAAATACACAATAATGCACACACACACACACACACACACACACACACACACACACACGCACACAGATCCTAACACCCTCGGAGGATGGATTCCTCCCGCCCTCTCTCTGGTTGGAAGGGAACCTCGCGCTTGCTCACCCTGTTGCAAAAGCTCCATCTGTGCCGCAGAGCGGCTTTTCCAACCTCTCATCCCCACTCCTACACACACTCACTCCTACACACACACACACACACACACAACACACACACACACACACAGGCCTGTTGCAATTACCAATAAATCAATTAACTGCATAATGACTTAAAGGAGAACTTCGGTGTAAAATGAAAATTGGCATGTTAAAACATCATACCGAGTTGGTATGTGTACTGAGGAGCAAAATTGATTTAGCCTGTTGCATTTGGAGTTTAACTATTTTTTATCGTTTGTCCCAGAAGGCTAACAATAGAAGTGGTAGGTGGCCTTAGACGAAGCATGACGACTACGCTATTTTTAAACCATTAAAACAGCTCAAAGAAACTCCACACTCCATCGGTAGTACAACAAAGGCTCTGGCATTCAAAACAAAGCACTGAGAATATTGTAAATGTACACAACGTTCATTTAAAAAACTGTTCTTACATGCAGTAGTTTGCAGTTGTTTCTTGTCGCCGCCATGATAAAAGTCCAAACAAATCGATTGTACTACCTCTCCTCCTATTCTTCCTGCTGGTTCGTGTTCGTCAATCGACTTGTGCAGACTTTCATCATGCCGCCGACGAGAAACTACAGCAAGGTACTGTCTGTCAAAACTGTTTTATTATTAAATGTTGTGTACACTTACAATTTTCTCAGTGCCTCGTTTTTAATGTCAGGGCCTTTGTTGTACTACCGATGGAGTGTGGAGTTTCTTCGAGCTGTTTTAATGGTTTAAAAATAGCGTAGTCGTCATGCTTCGTCTAAGGGCACCTACCACTTCCATTGTTAGCCTTCTGGGACAAACGATAAAAAATAGTTAAACTCTGAATGCAACAGGCTAAATCAATTTTGCTCCTCAGTACACATACTAACTCGGTATGATGTTTTAACATGCCAATTTTCATTTTACACCGAAGTTCTCCTTTAAAATGAGCACAATGACTTTACCGGCCTCAATAATTTCCATTTGCATGCTTGTTTGTTTTTCACGTGTCTCTCTCTCTGCCAAGAGACTGGAGCCTAATGGTTCATGTTTTTTTGTGGTTTTCTTTACAGAGACTTGATAATCCATTTTATTTATTGTTTTGGTTTTGTGTGGTTTTAATTTTCATTTATTTGGTGTTTTTGGTTGTTTTGTGTATTTATTTTGGATATTTAACATGGCTTCCAGTTCTAGTGTTAAACATTCTTTAGAAATGAAAGTTTATTGACCTTTGAAAGGGTGTACATGCATTATTATGCCATTATCATTATATTAGTTGAAACAGACAATATTACCGTTTATTGCAATAATTGTTGGGACAATTTATCGCCCAGCAAAGTCTGCTACAGACTTACACACACACACAAATACACACATCCTGCCCAGCACTAAACTATTTCAATACATTCAGAGCATTGAAACTATCCCACTACATTACCCTAGTCAGACACACACACAAACACACACACACACGCACCCACACACATATACACACATACGCACTGCCCATTACTTAATTGGCCAAATGGTGGAGCGGCATCGTGTGTGTGTGCGTGTGCGTGTGTGTGTGCACTAATTGAGCTGGAGAGGTTGGGCCTAGACTGAGTGGAGGCAGAGAGTTCGAGGCAGAGAGTTAGAGTTAAAGGCAGAGAGTTAGAGGCAGAGGCAGGTGAATGGGATAATGTCCAGTCGTAGCGAGTGTAATCTTTTCAGGGCTAATCTGCTAGCAGTTGTAGCGAGTGTAATCTTTTCAGGGATAATCTGCAGGCAGTTGTAGCTAGTGTTATCTTTTCAGGGCTAATCTGCTAGCAGTTGTAGCGAGTGTAATCTTTTCAGGGGTAATCTGCTACCAGTTGTAGCGAGTGTAATCTTTTCAGGGGTAATCTGCTGGCAGTTGTAGCGAGTGTAATCTTTTCAGGGCTAATCTGCTGGCTAATGGGGCCTATCCAGCCTGACTGATTTACACAGCGCCGCGCTCACAGGGGAGAGACAGCTGGAGAGAGAGGCGCTGGAAACACACACACACACACACACACACAAGCACAAACACATACACGCAGACAAACACACATGCATACACACACACACACACACACAAACAGACACAGACCCAGGCCTCACACGCACACATGCTTGCTTAGGCACTCACACAAACAGAAACACATTTGAACACACATAAAAACAGAAAAACAAATGTGGACACAAATACACACAACCTGACAAACATGGTCACTCATACACAGACACAGACAAAGACACACACACAAGCGCTCAAATGCTACACCACTGCTGTAGTGGTTAAGGCATCCTCTATCCATTTACAGTTCTGTCAAATTTTCTCCTAAGATGACAGCTGTGGCCTAATGGTTAGGTAATTGGTCTTGACGTCAGGAGGTCGCAGGTTCAAATCCCGTACCAGTAGGAAGAATGTGGGCTGGGGAGTAAATAACGAATGCTCTCCTGCACCCTCATCCATGGCTGAAGAGCCCTTGAGCAAGGTATCTAACACCACATTGTTTCAGGAACTGTACTCTGTACCTACAATAACTGGAAGTCGTTTTGGATAGGAGCGTCAGCTAAGTGTAATGTAAAATTAGCAGTTCAAACGAATACATTTTTTTCAATTGCCAGCCTTTAACTGGATAGCATGAATAACCTCAATCAACATAATCTCCAACAATATGGACAATGTGCCAATTAAGTCATTAGATGTCGAGGGCGAGATGATTATTCGGAAAGAGAGGCTTTGTGATTGAGGGCTAATTGTAGTTATTACAGGACCGCTCTCACACAGCCAAGCCCCACTGTTCAGCTACAGTCCTCAACGAAGCACAGAGAGAGGCAGGGTGTTAGGGGGGATCCTCTGTCTCACACACACACACACACACATTCAGAGAGGTGTATGCCACTACTTCTGATTCTGATGTAGTAAGCATGTGTGTGTGTGTGTGTGTGTTTGTGTGAGTACGGTTGCAGCAGTTTAGGTGAGTAAGTGTGGGGACTAAAAGCCTGCATTTCCCCACTTTGCCATAATTGCAACGTTTGCTCTCACTCTAACATCTACCCTCTTCACTCTCTTTATCTCTCTCTCTTTCTCTCCCTCCCTCTCCTTCTCTATCTCTCCTTCTCTCTCTCATTTCTTTCTCTCTCTTTGTCTTTCTCTCTCCCTCCTTCTATCCCTCTCTGTCTGTCTCTCTCTCCTCTCTCTCTCTCCCTCTCCCTCTCTCTCGGAAAGTGCCACCAGTCCGGCCCTGGAGAGCAGCCGGCACCGCGGAGCGTCTGATTGCTGCACAATGGCCAATCACAACATGAGTCTGATTGCTGCACAATGGCCAATCACAACATGAGTCTGATTGCTGCACAATGGCCAATCACAACATGAGTCTGATTGCTGCACAATGGCCAATCACAACATGAGTCAGGGTCGCTTTCAGAGAGTAATAGCCCGCCCGCCTCTGGGTTGCTGCCTTTACTGAGGTGCCACTGACACTCTCACTTAGGCCCACTTTGGGGGGGGGGGGGGGTGTACTGTACCAGGTAGAGGTGGGGAGGGTGAGAGGAGAGAGGAAATATCCCGGGATGACAACAGGAGAAGAGGGTGGGAGGGGGGCAGCATGGTGGTGTGTGCGTGTGGGCGGGGTCTACTGTAACACACTGCGTATACTGCGTTTTCTCTCCGTATTCATTTAGAATGCATGTTAACAAATTAGACTGTTCACACCGTGCGCGTCATCTGAGCCTATTCTGCCCGTGAAATATGCTCAAAATACAGGCTGCAGCTAGAAAATAGAAACAGAGTCTATTGTTCTGTGCGTGATGTGAGCATATTCAGCCAAAGGGGTGTGTGTGTGTGTGGGGGGGGGGTTACACGGGTAGCAGAGCAGAGCAAGCTGATGCTGCTTTTTCTTTAACACACTGAGAAACACACACACAACAGACACACAAACATTTTGAACAGGTGATCGTTATGTATTTGTTTACATTTGTTTACATTATGTCTTTGCTTAGCACGTTCTTCTGGCTAGAACCAAACCAGAGCATGTGTAACGGAAGCCAGCTAGCACAGCTCGGCGCAGAACACTAGTAAACCTCCCTCCTGATATCCCAAAAAGGATAAGTGACTGACTAATACTGGCTAATAGGTCGGCTTTTAGCTCACTTGGTAGCACGTCTGTTTCCCATACAGGAGTTGCTGTGAGAGTGTGGGTTCAAGACTGGGTCTGTCTCCCATACCGGAGTTGCTGTGAGGTCATAGGTTCGAGACTGGGTCTGTCTCCCATACTGGAGTTGCTGTGAGGTCACGGGTTCGAGACTGGGTCTGTCTGCCATACTGGAGATGCTGTGAGGTCGTGGGTTCGAGACTGGGTCTGTCTCCCATACTGGAGTTGCTGTGAGGTCACGGTTACACATCCACTTTATGTTTACGTTCCCTCTGTGCCCGAGTCCTGCACCTCGGAGTAGGGAGCGTGCAGGAGGAGAGGAGAGCCGGTGACCTCGCTGCTTAGTCATCCATTGCCCTCCCAAAGGACCCCTGCTTACCCAAACTGGCCTCTTGCCCTAATGACAGTACGAGACCCATACAAGCCACTGGAGGGTGAGAAAGAGAGAAAAAGAGTGAGAGAGAGAGAAAAGAGAGAGATATATAGAGAGACAGAGAGAGAGAGAGAGAGGAGAGAGAGAGAGAAAGGTAGGGGCGAAGAGAGGCCCTCTCGAGGGCTTTTTTTGGATAATTTTAGACAGGCACTTTGGCAGCCTTCCGCACACCAGTTGGCCCATGGGCGGCAGGCTGGTGGTGAAGTTTGTCATAGAGGTGCAAGTTTGGGCGGCAAAGTGATGTCTCCTCTCTGGGCACCGCTCACTGTGTGCACGTACACACACACACACACACACACACACACACACACACACACACACACACACAAAAAGTGATGCCTCCGGCCACCGCTCAGCTCACACCACGTTTTCCTCAGCAACAACGTCCACAGATCCTTCTGCTGAGTCAGCGCACTGACCCCACACAAATCTCCCTCTCGACACATACACACAAATCTCCATCGACACACACACACACACCAATCCCACAAAACAGCCGAGATCGTGTCCGCAGGACCTCAGTGGCCTTTGTGCCTGTCTACCTTCGTCCTCTCCTCCTTCTTCCTTCTCCTCTCATCTCCTCTCCTCCCTCTTCCTCCTCTCCTCTCCTCTCTCCTCCTCCTCCTCCTCTCCTCTCCTCTCCTCCCTCCCTCCCTCCTCCTCCTCTCCTCTCCTCTCCTTTATTGGGCCACAGTTTACCTCTTGTTATTCTCTTACCCACCCTGTCCTCTCCAACAGGTCTACCTCCTCCTCTCCTCCTTGCTCCTCTCCTCTCCACTCCACTCCACTCCACTCTACTCCACTCCAGTCCCTCCCCCTCTCCTCTCCTGTCATTCTACCTCCCCTGTCCTCTCCTCTCCATTAGGGCACGGTCTACCTCCTCCCCTCTTCTCCTCTCCTTCCCTCCCCCCTCCTCTCTTGTCCTCTCTTCCTCCTCTCCTCTCCTTCCCTGTCCTCTCCTCTCCTTCCCTCCCCCTCTCCTCCCCTGTCCTCTTCTCTCTTCCTCCTCTCCTCTCCTTCCCTCCCCCTTCTCCTCCCCTGTCCTCTTCTCTTCTCCTCTCCTGTCCTCTACTCCCGCCTCCTCTCCTGTCCTCTTCTCTCTTCTTCCTCTCCTCTCCTCTCCTCTCCTGCCCTCTCTTCCTCCTCTCCTCTCCTCCCCCCTTCTCTCCTCTTCTTCCCTCTTCTACCGCGGCACGGTCTTCCTCAGCAGAAGGGCCTTTGACTCACGCCCATCTGTCTGCACTCACACGTAGCGAAAGCCAAGCTCTGTCCAGCCAGGCTACTTCCCCCTAAACAGCGGCACGGCCGATGACTCGCACGCCACACACACAAACTCTCCAAAGTTTGACAACAAACTTTGCGGGGTTTTTTTCCTTGCTTGTTTCCTGTTTGACAACTTTAGGACTGTGTGGGCCTAGTTCCTGAAGTGTGTGTGTGTGTGTGTGTGTAAGCTTGGCTCTTGATCATAACAAAGCTGTTCCATGAAGCTTATTCAATGAATTGGATGAAAACAGGAAGCGTTTCCACACCAAACACTGCCAATTGCACTAGTGCAGACTTGTCTGATGAGAAAAATGAGGGTCAAATGTTCTTCACTTATCTTTTTATTATACACTACTCTCTCCACAGGCTTCTGAGCATGTGTTCTTGCTAGTCTCCCAAAAGTACCTCACTAGGAATGGCTGCCCCCAGCGAGTCTGTGGCCCCCTCACTAATTAAATTAATAAGCATGTGGTTTTGAGCACTGTGAAGACAAACATGTTCCTATGTAAATGCCTGTGTTTACATAGTCTCAGATCAAGAGGGTAAGTTACTGGAAGCAGACACGCTTCAAACAAGCATCATGCCCTGCAGCATATGTTCCCCTGATACACTTGCCTGTTCTTTTCTGTTTGTTTTGATTTCATTTGTTATACTATCTCACAGGAATTGTACATCAACATCAGGTTAGAGTGTGTGTGTTTGTGTGCGTGTGTGTGTGTGTGTGCGTGTGTGTGTGTGTGTGTGTGTGTGTGTGTGTGTGTGTGTGACACGCACCTGCACTGACAGGTGTGTTCTGTTTTAGCAGCACCAACAAAAGAGAAAACATCCTGTTTCAACAGTACTCTTTCCCTCTCTCTCTCTCCCTTCCTTATCATTCCCCTCTCTCTCCCTCCCTCCCTCTCCTCCTTCCCATCGTTCTCTCTCTTTTCCTCTCCTCTTCAGCATCCCTCTCTCCCTCTATCTCTTTCTCTTTACCATCCTTCTCCCTCTCTCTATCACTCTCTATTCCCATCTCTCTCTCCATCCCTCTTTCTGTCCATCTTTTTATTTTCTCTTAACCTTCCTTCTCCCCCTCTTTTCATCCCTCTCTTTCCATCCTTCTTTCTCCCAATCTCTCTTTCCATCCCTCTCTCCCTCCATCCCTTTTTCTTTTCTCTTAACCATCCTTCTCTTCCTCTTTCCATCCCTCTCTCTCCCATCTCTCTCTTTCCATCCATCTCTCTCACCATTCCTCACCCTCTCTCTCTTCATCTCTTTCTCTCCATCTCTTTCCTTCTCTCCCTCCAGCTCCTACCCTGCAGCTGTGTCCTCTGCCAACCGTGGTCTGGATGTCCTCACCACTGCCTTCCTGCCCCCTACCTCCTTGCCTCTCCTCACTTCTACCCCTCTTCCCTGGTGCCCATCTGCTTGTCTGTCCCTCCTCACTTCTGCCCCTCTAACCCCCTGCCCCTCTACCCCTCTACCCCACTGCCCCCTGCCCCTCCTCACTTCTGCCCTTCTACCCTTCTGCCCCTCTGCCCCCCTATCTCTCCTCACTTCTGCCCCTCTACCCCCCTGTCCCTCTACCCCCCTACCCCTCTACCCCCCTGCCCCCCCTCACCTCTGCAGCTGTGGGGCATCAACAGCTGTTTGGGTTGTCCCCCTTCCGTGAGGACATATTCCCCCTGACAGCGCGGCCTGCCTGTCAATGTCCCCATGGATTCGCCGGGTGTGATTGGCAGGTACCCTCTGGGTCAGACTAGCAACACAAGGTTCCTGACACTTCCTGTCCATTTCCTGCTTGTTGTGCTGTTGCTTCCTGTACTGATCTATAATGCATGCATAACCCACAGGTGTAATTTAAACGCACATTAGGGCATCTTATAGATGTCTGTTACAGATCAATAGATGTCAGCGCTTCGCATAAATTATTCAATTAAAAATGGCCCATCTACAACACAAATGCTAGCAGCGATGCCGGTTAACACTTGTCAAAACCAATGACAAATTAGAAGACAAATGAAATGGGGGCTATCCAGCATTGCCCTGAGGGAGGCACAGGAAGCTTTGTTTCCGACACACCATTCAAGAAGTCGGTGTCATTAGTGGCCTACATAAACAGACTAAAAAGACAGCGTGAACTCTGATTTGATTTATTGCTGTCTACGACTAGAGTGTGAGAAAAGACGGGTGATTAATGACACTTCACCTTAAAAGGCATACGCCGCCTAAGTAAAAAAAAAGGCAAGACAGCAAGTCTTGTGTTAATTAAGGGCAACAGCAGCAGCAGCAAAAAAACATTTAACAAGTATTGACATAGCATACAGTATGCTAATGTCGTGTTACTATCTATGGTGCTTTGACTGGTAGCTGTTACTGAGTAACAAAAACAAAACAAGCAACAGATTCAGGATGTGCCAATGAGGAGTTGGCCAACCAAGCTCTCCTTATATGCAAATATCTCCCTTAACAATGGGATTCCTCTTTCAGGTTGGCTAATGAGGTGGGCATTAACTTTCTATAACTGGCTACCTTTGAAGTAGATCTTAAAATCACCGTTCCATATCAACGCGCTTATGAATGGTAACCATAACAACTCCATGAGATGCCTGAATGTGTGGATGCAATGTGATACCAAAGATCTTAGATTCTACAAAGATGGGCCAACATTACACGTTACTATGGGACCAAATGTGAACACGTCCGGACTGCATAAATGGGCGTCATATGACGTCATATCATAAACTTTTTAAGCTGTTAAATAATATAAATGTAATTCTGTGTAGTATAGTATTGACTAGGATGATGTATGATGCCAACAAATTCCTATTTCGGACTCTAAGAAAATAATTTAGTGTGTCTGTAAAGCGAGCTAGCAAGCTAACAAACTAGCTAATTCAAGTGAGTGGTAGTAACTATGACAACAACACCAATGTGCTAAACACTCCCTCAACACTCTCTGGTGATACTGTGTGAAGTGGAGAGTGCTCGAGGAAGGTGTCGGCCTGCGCAGCCTACCACGGCCATCTCGTTCACTAGGACGGCACCTCAAACAGCCCGGTTTCTAACACGGACTCTAATCCGCTCAGACATGTCGCTGCACTTAAAGCTGGTCTCCTGAGCTGCATGCAAGCTGGCGAAGCAAAGTGCCCCGTCACTCTGTGCAGCAGCTCAGCCAGCCTGGGGGGACAACCACATTTCAGATAAAGCAGTACAACTCCTTTGGTCATTTTAAGAGGCAGACAAAGAGAGAGGGATAAGGAGAAAGAGACAGACAAACAGAGAGAGGGATGGATGGAGAGATGGAGAGAAAGATGGCTAGAGAGAGAGGTCCGGGGTTAGACAGAGAGCAAAACCTATCGGAAGAGAAAGGTAGGTTTCTGACCCACTCGAAGCCGCACATAGTTTGGCACACTCTGCTGTTCTAATCTAGTACATTTGTGTGTGTGTGTGTGTTTACATGGGGTTGCCTACCAGCACAGTCTTTGTATTGCTGTTTGACACACAACATGCTTTGAATATTTGTCTGCTGTGTTGTTTTAATCGGTATTGGTCATTCCAAATAAAATAATCAAATGTGTGTGTGTGTGTGTGTGTGTGTGTGTGTGTGTGTGTGTGTGTGTGTGTGTTCCAAACCACCAGTACACTTAAACTCAGCCCTGACACTGAGAACGGGATTCCCCCATTTTCATAACATCAAAAAAAAAAAATCATGAATGTTTACAACCTACACATGCACCAAGTTGTAATTTTCAATTAGTTCCTAGGATGGATCTGTTGCATTATTACTACATTATTACTTAAAACAAATTTTCCATTCTTTTTCAAGATAGGTTAGGCTATGTCAATTTACATGGACATTAAAGCAAAGTACATTTCAATACTTTTTAGCCCTGAAATGGTATTCCAAAATTCGATATTCGACCGTGTGGACATTGCATACATGGAAAACAAACACTCGGGCTCATAACAAGCCTCTGACAACTCCAGCCAAGACACAACAAATAAACAACAAGAGACGGGCAGCACAACAGATACCTACAATGGACTACAGGCACAGCTGTGTAAATGGGAACTGTCTTGGAGCAAAGAAGCTGTCCAAAATGTATTTCTTTGTCTCAAGGAGACAAGAAGATGATGGACCCTGTACACAGGTCATGGTGGTCTGGTGGTCCCTGATCAGGATCACCAGATGGTTGCAAGTTCGATCCAGTTCCGGATCTGACCGTGAGAGAGGCGCTTAACCATGACTTGATCCAGGGGAATTGTCCCTATGGTTAGGTCACTTTAAATTGCGTCTGCTAAATTACATGTAATTTAGTCAGTAGGCAAGAAAATGGCCTAAGCTTCAATAGAACCATATGTATCTCCCTCATGCACTTCATTTCGCATTAATTGAAGACCATTAGGTTAAATAATTAGGTGGCAATGTATCACAGCTAGGACATTAAGAATATTGCATTCAAATGCATGTTGTATTTTTCCTGACAAAATTAATCGCAAGAAACAGTGTACAAGGGAGGCTGACAAAATGACAGCACAAGAGGAAAGCAAAAGAAGGATGAGCAAGGCATCACTAACCTGTCCTGGCTGGACATCCAAGCTCTCCAGCACTTCTTTGACCATAACAGGTGTGTGCAGGGGGGGCTGGCCTGCGCCTGCGCCTGTGCCCGTGCCAGGGCCGAGGCCGACAGACGAGCTGGCAGCGGGCCTCGCTGGCGCGGAGGGTCGCAAGAGGGTCGGCCGGGAGCACAGCCTGGCAAGTGAGCACAACCTCCTCCAGCTGTGCCAACGAGTCAGAGGGCATCTGGGTGTGTGTGCCGCGTCTGCCCACGAACTGCCTGCCAGCCTGCACGCCAGGCGAGACCAGAGTCCATTACCAGGAAGATGCATCTTTGAACCCTGATCAGAATCTACTGTTTGGAACAAACAAATGGATGGTGAGAGATAAGCAGGTAAAGGTGCCATAACATATGACACATATTTTAGGCATGCAGTTCTCTTGGCTATCTGTAAGCCATTTAGAAAGCACAGCAACAGACATGTAAAGCCAGTTAACAGACTTAAAGCATGATTTCAAAAGACTTGGGCAGTGCCAGCTGTTTAGAACAGATGATCAGGAAAAGAAGAGTTAAAAGCAGCTGTGATTAAATGTCAAAAAGACAGTGCTCTATGTGGGGGGTTACGTCGGTATTTACAAGGGAATTTTCAGTATCTGCATAAATGCAGAACCCATTGTGCCTGATATCACAGACAGTATAGGCCTATGTAAAAATACCAGTATATTCAGACATATGCATAACCTATGACAGAACAAGTTAGCGAGCAAACACACGACCAGACTGTATGTCTTGTGTGGTGCATGTTTGGGATAGTCAAGGAATCACTTACTAACCAGACACGTTCTATATTGTCAAGACTCCAAAATACTCTGCCACATACTGATAAACTAGTATTTTCTACCTAACTTCAGCTGTCACAACAATGCTGCTTGTTCGGGTACATCGCTAAAGCAGC
Organism: Coilia nasus; assembly: GCA_027475355.1. Taxonomy (NCBI): domain Eukaryota; kingdom Metazoa; phylum Chordata; class Actinopteri; order Clupeiformes; family Engraulidae; genus Coilia; species Coilia nasus. The sequence goes on from CM050202.1 coordinate 21,770,816, forward strand.
CCCACTCGGAACGTTAAGTACAGATAATGTGTTCCGCCCAAAGAGTAAAGCTCGACAGACTTCTTGACTTACGGTCTTGTCTAACAGCTTGTTTTTGTATAAAGATCTGTTTCTTTGTTATTTACCACCGTTAGTGTGTTAAAGCACAATGCGGTATAACAACCGCCTCTAGTCGTTGCTGAACGATAAGCGTTTTCCAAATCCCCCGCTCTGTGTTCGTCAATGTGGTCTGACGTCATGTGACGAAGCTGCTCCCTCGTCCAATCTGTTATTGCGACAGGAGTGTGGCTTGTGTTTGAAATTTTTCGCGCTGGGGACTTCCTCCTGCCAAGTGCCCATTGAACAGGCTTTGCATTTAAAATATCGGTATTTGCAGAATCTTACCATATCGGTCGATTCACAGTCTACCAAGGTATGTCGATTTCATTATTTTGTCTGTAGTTTTGGTTTTGGTTGATGATGATATTATGAAACTATGGCGCTAAACTCTAGTCAGCTCCAACAGTTGCTTGGCTGACATGAGACCTAAGCACTAACGTAGCTTACAGCTAAAAGGCTAGCCACTATTAGTTATTTAAGCAACTCGTATCTTGTGGCAAACTGTATTGTGGCCGTGTGCCCTGCATGTGTTTCTGGGCTAAATAGTTGGATAGCGGATACGTATATTCTTGCAGATACGTTCATTTAAAGTTTATGCACGTGAATCCACTAACGTCAAGCCCTACGTTTGCACTGAGTAGCTAATGGTTGCTAACTGTGCCAGTTTGCTAGTATACCCAGCAAAGCTTAACGAACTTACGGGCGGAAAATGTTTACTGACTCGGTAGTATTGTTGCTAAATGCAAATATCTTTTTAAAGCACACCCTGCGAAATTAGGTTTGTGTACACGTTAGGGATGTTGCATAATCTAGCATACATTGCACTTTTGCTGTCAACACAAAGATTTCTTAGAGTGAAGAAACAACAACTTTGCCTAACGTCGATCAGGCTGCATATTAATTGCAGTCATTATTTCTTTTGGCTGACAAAGTGTCAAGCACAAAAAAGAGCAAAGCGAACGGTGGCGGGGTGTATATACAGGGGCATAATAAATAATACTCAAAAAAAAAAGAACTAGAACATTAGGTGATGATAGTATAGGAATATTTATGACAATAGACAATCAATTGCCTTCCATTCATATCATATGAAAGTCAAATGAAAACTTAAAACAACCATCATGCAAAGGACTAATGGGTCATTTTTGAGTAATATATTTTTGAACCATGACTCTGCACCTCCCCAAATAACCACCACATTAACTAACAAATTTCAACACTGAATGTTACATAATTACTTGCATATATCTAATCGTAGAGTTTTAGATCATCTGACTTTGTTCATCTCTTTTTAACAGTCAAGGCCACTTTGGTCTGGAAGGTTGTGAGCTTGCCAGCAGTGAAAATGGCAAGCCATGTGTGCAGCCATGTCAAGGTGGTGGTCCGTGTGCGACCCCCCAATGACCGCGAGCAGACGTCCGGATTCAAAAGGGTGGTGCAGGTGGTGGACAGCCACATGCTCATCTTTGACCCCAAGGAACAAGAGGTGATGTTTTTCCGTGGGCAGAAAATCGCCAACAGAGACGTCCGCAAAAGGGCAAACAAGGACCTCAAATTTGTGTTCGACAGCGTCTTCGGTGAGACCAGCAGGCAAGAAGAAGTGTTTGAGAATACCACCAAAGGGGTTGTGGATGGCGTCCTAAACGGTTACAACTGCACAGGTGAGAAGGTCAAGCTTTCACTTTTGTTTGGCTTGCAAGGGGCAGTGGTGGCCTGGCGGTTAAGGCAACAGACTCGTGACCACAGGATGGAAGGTTTGAATCTACCAGCTGCCAGGAGTGCCACTGAGGTACCCTGCCGTGCTGTGTAATCACAATGACAATGTGTGTTTGTTAAGGTTTCTGTTGATTATAGCTACAGGCTAATGTTTAATTGCTGACTGTGACTGTAAAGTCAGGCTTTATTTTCATCTGGCTTCATCAGCCAACAGCAGTGGCTCTCCAGAGTCCTAACAGTTAAATGGCGGTGACGACCTGTGGATAACAGTGGCAGTTTTTGTCACCCTGGACCTTGGAAGGCGAGTTCAGCCTGTCCCGCTGACAGCCGAGGTGACAGAAAAGAGTATGCTGACCTTTACTTGTGACAGATTGTTCAACACATTGCATGCAAATTCCCCAGGTCTTCATTTTCCCCCGCTACGTCTGACAGAGGCTTCAGTCCCTTTGGTAGCCAGGGGTCATCACTTTGTTCCCCACGATGAGTCACTCTCGCTGCCCCCGAGCCTTCTCTTCTTATCTACATGAACAACGAGGAGGTGTTTTGTGAATGCCAGGCTCTCGCCTGTGTGAGGCTTTTAATTTTTTAGCAGTATTACTTTAACAAAAAAAAAAAAAAAAAACTTTTTTTTTTCTCCTCCATCACCATCTTGTGTCATCGTATGACGCAGAGCAGGTGGTGGCCGGGGCCTGTTCTGTGCTCCTTTTGTGCGCCTCAGACAGTCAGCTGAGTCCTTGAATGAATGAATCGTTTCAAACAGCTAAATCCCTGCATGAATGAATCATCAACAGCTCGCCAAGGTCACACTGTAGCACACCGGCATTTTTAAAGAGTGACTACTGCACAGAAGCATGGCAACAGGTTTATGTGTGTCCTTTCTGTTGAGGTTTTTGTTGAACTGAGGAAAGATGTCACTCTTCCATTTGGTCGAAAAGGCATTCTTGTTTTGGTGATTAATAATTAGCCCTCATCTGAGCACTGCACATTGCCATCGCAGTCTGTGTACAGTGCTGCCATCGCAACCTTTGCTCGACCGCCATCACTGCAGTCAGGTCCTCCTTAAGTGTGAATCATATTTTAAGTGCCACGTAATCTCCTGGAAATCTTCCATCTCAGATAGCCTTCTCGTGCCTCCGAAGGTGCAGTCAGTGTGTGTGTGTGTGTGCGTCTGTGTGTGGGTGGGTGGGTCTGACGTAAGGTAAACATTTAGTCTATGAGCTGCTCTCCATGTTATTATACTGTATGTAGGAAAGCGCGCTCTTCCTGGTAACGGTTTTCCCCTTGGAGTATTATGCGCCTCTCTAATGATCACATTTGGTCAGCAGTAGCTTACCCGTTGTGTGTGTGTGTGTGTGCGTGTGTATCCGTGTGTGTATCCCTGACTGGGAACCACAATGACTCAGATGTTCCCAAAAGTTCCACTGTCACCATAACAGCAGTCCTGCTTTCTTGGTAAGACTGAAGTAGAGCTGTGTGTGTTAGTGGTGGGAAGGTGTGTCATCTTGGTGATGTAGCAAATTAAACTTATTTATTTATTAATTAATGAAAACTTCTACTGCCACCGTATTCCTTCCTGCCACACAACATAACTTGCCCTTCATCAGGGCAGTAGAACTCAGCAAATCCCATCAGGGCTTCAATACTCAGAATGCCTGAGTAGTTGCCTTACTGACTTGACCCTGTGTGTGTGTGTGTGCGCGCGTGTGTGTGTGTGTGTGCGCGCGCTCGTGCGCCTGCGTGCGCGTGTGGGTGTGTCTGTATGTATGTGTGTGTGCATGCGCGTCTGCCTGTATGTCTGTGTGTGTGTGTGTGTGTCCCCTCCCCCTGCAGTGTTTGCGTACGGAGCCACGGGGGCGGGTAAGACCCACACCATGCTGGGCAGCGAGGGTGACCCCGGGGTCATGTACCTGACCATGAAGGAGCTGTACTCGCGCATGGAGCAGATGAAGGAGGAGAAGGTCTTTGAGCTGGCCTACTCCTACCTGGAGGTGAGACAAGACAGGGTGACGCAGAGAAAACACGCAAACACACAAAAATGTTGTCTTAGTGCTGAATGTGAATGTGTCTGTGAAGATTCAGAATCTGAGAATTCAGTCATTCTTACTCACCCAGGTCATGGTAGTCAAAGGAGCTAAGTGGAACTTGAATTCAAGCAACAGAACGAAGTCCTTTAGTATACAATTTAGGTCTTTTGACGTTGTTGTGAATTTTTTTTTTTTTTGTAGGCAATTGTTGTATTTTAATATTTGCTTTTTTCTTCTTTCTTTACTGTGTGTGTGTGTGTGTATATATGTTTGTATGTGTGTGTGCAGGTGTATAATGAGCAGATTCGGGATCTGATGGCTAATTCAGGGCCGCTGGCGGTCAGGGAGGACAGCGCCAAAGGAGTCGTTGTGCAGGGGCTCACACTACACCAGGTGTGTGTGTGTGTGTGTGTGTGTGTGTGTGTGTGTAGGGGCTCACAGTAAACCAGATAAAGCCCCACACCCGTGTGTGTGTGTATTTTTAGTTTATTTTGTGTGTTGTGCATGTACTTATGTGTACTTAAGTGTGTGTATACAGTACTGTGTATGTGTGGCATACTTCTGTGCACATGTGTTTGTGTTATAGTGTGTGTGTGTGTGGTGTGCGCACACGTATACCTTTCGGTGCGTGTGTGTATGTATATGTTACTGTGTGTTTGTGCGTGTGTGCTTGTGTGTGTGTGTGTGTGCGTGCGCACATTTGTATGTAGATGCTGTTATTGTGTGTGGGTGTGTGTGTAGAATTTTAGACCAAGAGACTCACCTAAGGGCGCTTTCAGATCTATAGTTTTATTGTTTTGGTCTGCACTAGTCAGAAAAATGTTACAATGTAGCAAACAGACGAGGGTATTGTTTGCTTTCACATATGCATAGTTCTAAACTAACCAAAATCTCCACCGGAACTGGTCATGTTTATGGAAGTATTCGTTGTAACAGCAGAGTAAACCAAACAAAAAGTCAGTCAGTGAATTTTTGTATTTTTATTTATGTATTTATTTAATTATTTATTTTGGGCAACTTTGGCCTTGATAAACTCTCAAGATCCTGTAGAGATGAGTGTGTGTGTCGGTAGGTGGGTGCGCACGCATCGGACAAGATATTGGGGTGTGGGATCGGAAGGGCTGGTGTTTGAATGGCTTAGGATCCTGGTGGAATGAGGTGGGAAGGAGGATGAGAATGGGATGGGAAGGCAATGGCTTGCGTTGGAATCGCACCCTTGTACTTCCTCTGTGCATTCATGATTCATGCATCAGCATGCGTTAGCGTGGATGTACAGCATCTCTCAGATGAATGACTCTCTCTCTCTCGCTCTCTCTTGCTCCCTGTCTCTCTCTCCCCCATTTTCTCTCTCTCTCTCTCTCTCTCTCTCTCCCTCCCCTCTCTCTCTCTCTCTCTCTCTCTCTCTCTCTCTCTCTCTCTCTCTCTCTCTCTCTCTCTCTCTCTCTCTCTCTCTCTCTCTTTCTGTCTCTGTGTGTCTGTCTCTCTGTCTCTCCTTCCCACATTCTCTTTCTCTCCCCTCTTTCTCACTCTCTCTCTATCTCTCTGTCTGTCTCTCTCTTTCTCTGTCTGTCTCTCCCTGTCTCTCCCCCCTTCTCTCTCACTCTTCTCTCTCTCTCTCTCTCTCTCTCTCTCTCTCTCTCTCTCTCTCTCTCTCTCTCTCTCTCTCTCTCTCCTCTCTCTCTCTCTCTCTCTCTCTGATCTCTGTGCTGTTTGTAGCCTAAATCTGCAGAGCACATCTTGGAGGCGCTGGATTACGGCAACAAAAATAGAACCCAGCACCCCACAGACATGAACGCCACCTCTTCACGCTCCCATGCTGTCTTCCAGGTACTCTCTCTGACACACACACACACACACACAGCCTCGAACTTCACTCTGAGCGCCATGACACAGCAGTAAGTATGACTGAACCTGAAATGCTTACGAAAGGCCTCCCCCAGTGATGAATATATTTGGACACTAACACACACACGCACGCACACATTTCTTCTCTAGTGCTAACTATATGTTGCTGGTGACTTCTATTTCGGACTGCAGGGGTTCCTAAAAATACTCCCCCAGTGATGAATATATTCGTACGCTAAAACACACACACACACACATTCACACACACACACACACTTCTTCCCTAGTGTTAGCTATATATTGCTGTTGGCTTCTATTTCGGAGCGCAGGGGTTCCTAAAAATACTGCACCTCAAACTCCCCTGAGACTGCATAGTCCACGTACACCTGGGAAGATGCATGACTCACGCCCACAACGCGGCTTTGCCTGCCTGTGGTTGGTCTGCGTGGAAAAGCATAGACTTGGTCAGAGCTTCATATTGATAATGATGGCAAGCTATCCCCATAAACTGATTAATCAGATTCATGTGTAATCGTGTTATTGCATGTCTCAAAATCAGAGTTGCTTTATTAGCATGACTGCTGAAGTATAGTTGAACACCACATATTTAGCAAAATAACACTGGAGTATTAAAACCACTGTGGAGGGGGAGAAAGGATGGCATCTGGATGCTTTATATGTAGCGTAAGCAAGGCTATTATCGGGTGGTGAGAGACATTTGGATGCGGAATCAGTTTAAAAATAAACGTTATAAGTTAATTTACGCAAACCAAGCTTGTCTATTTTCACAAGGATAACTTCTTATTTACGGGGTGAAGTATAGGATTTTCAGTGGAACGGCAACAGAAATGGCTGAGAACAGGCACTATGCCGATAATGCGATCACTTCCGCTAATCGCATGTCTCCCCACAAGCCGTATTGATGGTAAGTACTTAGGCATGTCATTCCCTCTCCTTCTCCCTCCCTCTCTCCCTCCCTCCTTCACTCGTCACCCCTGCGTTTCGCACAGGTGTACCTGAGGCAGAAGGACAAGACGGCGAGCCTGAACCAGAACGTGAGCGTGGCCAAGATGAGCCTGATCGACCTGGCGGGCTCGGAGCGAGCCAGCGCCACCAACGCCAAGGGGGCGCGGCTCCGCGAGGGCGCCAACATCAACCGCTCCCTACTCGCCCTCGGCAACGTCATCAACACGCTGGCCGACCCCAAGGTACGACACGGGGAAGGGCAGGGGGGGTAACCCTCGGACTTCTGGGGCGAGTAGAATCGGCAATGGTAACAACGCCGAATGTACAAATGGGTACATTGCTGGTAGGGTAATGGTCAACACCAGTTTGACTCCTGACGTTACAAGGGGCTTGTTTAAAATTGCTGGCTGGCTGAGAGACTGGCTTAAAGCAATGCATTCTGGACTTGAAATAGTCGTCACCAAATTACATGGGAGGGTACAGTGTGGTATGGTGACGTTTGGACGAGATGTTCCAAAAACGTCACTGTTTAAATTCCAGAGTGCATTGCTTTAAGCCAGTCACTCCGCCAGCCAGTCATTTCAAACAAGCCCAAGGCCTTGTTGCTGTGGAGGGTGGGGTGGTGGCAGTAGCAGGTCTGGTGACAAGAATTGTAGTTCTGCTGAATTATCAGTGCATTGGGTGCATTGCTGTGTGAATAACGGTCATCACAGGTTTCACTCTCGATGTTACAAGGGCCTGTGGCTTTCAGTAACACCATGTGCCCAATCTCATCACCGTTCACTGTAGTTTCCCGTTTCCCGAAGCTTGTGTGTGTGTGTGTGTGGGTGTGTGTGTTAGGGTAGGGTAGGGTAGGGTAGAGTGGGGGGGGGTTATGGTCTCTGTGGTGATTGTCGATGATTTCGTGGTTTTGAATGCAAGCACGTTTGATTTCCCACAGGATGTGTTGAGTTGTGCACAAGGGGGATGGGCCCATGACTGAGACAGGAGAGTTTTGATTGGTGCAGCCAGCGGTGATGTGAGTTTTGATTGGTGCAGCCAGCGGTGATGTGACACGCAGAGCCTTTGGCTTTGCCCCTGCTGTTTTTCGGAGATTAAGCTCATCGACTGTGCAACGTTTGTGCTCATATCGGGGCCTGTGTTTGTCGGACTTGCCCAGAAAATAAAAGCTAATGAGCGTGTTAACTTCCCTCAGGCGTGCAGGATGCCACCGCCACGGCTAGACTTGCCGCCTCAAATGCAATTTTTGGGGAAATGTTCCATTTTATGTGTGTGTGTGTGTGTTATTTATTGTGAAAAGGGTGTGTGTGTGTTATTTATTGTGAAAAGGGTGTGTGTTATTTATTGTGAAAAGGGTGTGTGTGTGTGTGTTCCCATCCATCCTGGGGGATGGTGAGCACAGTGAGCTTCCTTCTGCCCCAGGACCCACAGTACAGTTGGCCCATCTCCATCACCCTGAATGAACCCCTCTCTCTCTCTCTCTCTCTCTCTCTCTCTCTCTCTCTCTCTCTCTCTCTCTCTCTCTCTCTCTCTCTCTCTCTCTCTCTCTCTCTCTCTCTCTCTTCTCTCTTCTCTCTTCTCTCTCTCTCTCTCTCTCTCTCTTTCTTTCTCTCTCATTCTCACTCTGTCTCTCACACACACACTCACATAGAGCCTTAGAATAGTGTACATACAGTCTGAACCTAAACCACTCCAGGCTTGTACAGTCACACTTAAGTGAGTTATGACAGGGTTTTTGTAATTGCTGTAATATTTGCTCTTTCTGTCTTTATCTCTCTCTCTCTCTCTCACACACACACACACACACACACACACACACACACACACACACACACACACACACACACACACACACACAGAGTAGTGTCTGGGTAGGGGTAGGCGAAGCTGTGTGAGGTCCCGTTTGGCTCCGGAGCTGGCGGGCGGGCGAGCAAGTAAGCATCACTGTGTGTGTGTGTGTGTCTGTGTGTGCATGTGTGTGGGAATTGCATGCAGGCTAGACTGCGCTCCGACGCTCGGCAGGCTGGGTAATTTACAGTGGAATCCCATTAGCGCGTGACCGCAGCAAGCCACACACACACACACACACAACAACAACATAAAGCTCCATGTAAATCAGCCGTAAATGCCGATAAGGCGTTGTAATCTGTCACCAAAGGCATTTTCCCACTCTTGTCTTGTGTGTGTGTGTGTGTGTGTGTGTGTGTGTGTGTGTGTGTGTGTCGTGTTTTATCTGTTGTTTTTGCCTCATCTGCTCTGTCGGAACCCCGTGTGCAGTAAGGTTTTGAGTGTTTTTGTGCTAATTTGGAGATTGCACAAGGCCCCGTTAGCGCTGTTTTTGCCTTAGCATCACCCACAGGGCTGTTTGCCATTACATCCCCACTGTGTCTACGACTGAGACGCACACACACACACGCGCACACACAGGCATTTGACTGCACACAGGGCGAGAAGCGCTGTGGCGTCTTGTTTAACTGGTCGTGCCGTAAACAGCCATTTGTCTCGGGGCATAATAGGGCATTTAGGGAGGGTGTGGGGGGCATTTGGGAGGGTGGGGGCGTGGAGTGATGCGAGGGGTGTGCAGCAGAGGGCCTGCTCTCGTTCTCGTTGGGTCTGTGATCTACAGTATGGGTTGGCCACGGGCCATTACCTCGCATGAACCACACACACACACACTCGCAGCACATGCGCACGCATACACACACACAGCACATGCACGCGCACGCACACACACACACACACACACACACACACATACAGTGGTAATGCAGCCTAGTAGATGCTGACTCCATTTCCTTCTCTCTCGCGCTCTCTCTCTCTCTCTCTCTCTCTCTGTCTCTCTGTCTCTCTCTGACTCCCTCTCTCTGACTCTGTCAGAACTTTGTTACACACATACACCTAGCTTTGGATTCTGCAGGAACTCACCAACAGATATGGAACATAAAAGCGTCTTCAGTAGTGAAATTCGCCCTCTTCCATTTTAGACACCAAATACCCTATCACACACATAAACACAGACCCCACCCCCCAATTTTGATAGGTCATTACATACTCATCATCACCTACTTTTCCAGGCGTCCGAGTGATTGTCATCGCTATGGTTACCTCACTATGGCTCGTTTTCACTCGTTCCCCAAATTGCGTTTGATGGTCACGGAATGCTAGGGGATGTCTAGGGGGATGCCTGTAGTCACAGCTTGGGCTTGCTGGGGTGCTTGGGCATATGTCTGCCTGTGGTTATCTAGTTGCCTTTATAGTCACAGCTTGGGCTAGCTGGGCTGCTTGGGAATGTCTGTGGACTCCTGCAGGGTGCTTGCGCAGGTATTAAAAATCTTAAAAAGCATGGAATTTTAAAACTTTGTTTTTCAGACCGTGAAAAGTCTGGAATATTGTGTGAAAGTCTTAAAGTATGGAAAAGGGTTTCTCGCATAGTCCAATTTTAGAGTATGTTCAAAGGCCCATGATCTAATCTAAAGAAGCACATTAAAATGAAAAACTGCTTACCGGTCAAATGTACTGTATTGATTCATTCATACATTTACTAAAATGAAGTGGTTGGATTTTAACAGAATGTATTTATTAACTAAATTAAAACAAACCATAAGATAGGTTAAAGTCAGTCACGAGTAATGGATGCATGTTGTTGGACATGAGATGTTCTGAGTGCTGTGTTGCTGTGTCAAAATCAAAGTAAAGATGGCCCCAGAATGGGAGAGGCAGCAATCTTAAGCTAATGAGACACATGGAGTAGCTCACCACTAATTAAGTCCAGTTGCTTACAACTTAGCTCCTTTGACTAACATGACCTGTATGAATGACAATCTACACAAACATCTTGCTAAAATGAACTTTTCAACTAAACAGAACAGGTAAAATCTTTAGCAAAAGAGTACGCACACGAGTATAAAAGTGTGTAAAATCAAGGTCTTGGGCAAAAAATATTTGTTTTGAAAAAGTCTGAAAACAGTGTGGAATTTTTATTTAGAAAAAGAGCAAGCACCCTGTCTTGGCCGTATGTCTGCTGGACCCTTGGCCGTATGTCTGGTGGACTCCAGTTATATAGTTGCTGCAACAGAAATGACTTAACTTCAATGAATGGCACCTTTTCATAAATTCATTAAAGTGCTTTCACCTTCTGCTTCATTCCCTTAGCAAACCCAAAGCCACAGGGCTTATCTGTAAGGTAGTCTTCCCCTTGCTTTAAGTTATGCCTCATTCACACCAGAAGCGGCAACTTAAACTATATAACGCTGCATTTTTTTTATGAATGGAAGAGTTCACACCTCAACTGTAACCAGAACAGTGTTGTTGGGATCATTTTCAGAGCCATTTGAAAGGCCTACCGATCGGAATCCATTACAGTTCACAGAATATTATTTCTGTCAGTTGTTCCCTTTCGTGACAAGAATCTTGGCATTAGAATTCTTTGGTGTGGATGCTCACATGATTATAGCTATACGAACAGGTCTTTAATTCCCCCCCGAGTGACTGAACCTGCTGTCTTGGAATTCCCCGTTGGAGTATGTGTTTGCTTGCCTGTTTCATTAGCGTGTTTTGGTACCTGTTTGTCTGTAGCTGTAGCTGCTGCGGTCTTAAACACAGCTGCTGGTGAGCGGGGCTAGCCATGGCTCGTCTGACCGTACATCAGGCCACTGCTGACTGCAGATGAGGAGTCTCTGCTCATCCGCCTGTTGGGGCTAAAGGGATGGGGGTGCTCATTACAGTGATGGGGTGCTTGGGGTGTGTGGATGTGGTGATGGGGTGCTCGTCTGTGTTTGGGGTGCTCGTTGTAGTGATTGGGGGTGCTTGGGTGTGTGTGGATGTGGTGATGGGGTGCTTGTGTGTGTGTGGATGTAGTGATGAGGGTGCTCGTTACAGTGATGGGGTGCTTGTGTGTGTGGATGCAGTGATGGTGGTGCTCGTTACAGTGAAGGGGTGCTTGTGTGTGTGGATGTGGTGATGGGGTGCTCGTCTGTGTTTGGGGGTGCTCGTTGTGGTGATGGGGTGCTCGTCTGTGTGTGTGGATGGGGTGCTCGTTACAGTGATGGGGTGCTCGTCTGTGTGTGTGTGGATGCAGTGATGGGGGTGTTGTTATGGTGATGGGGTGCTCGTCTCTGCGCACATGTATTGTATATAGTATGAATATAGTAAGTATATAAATTCTAGTGTGTGTACCTGCGGTAAGTGTGTGTGAATGTGTGAATAACAGGTGTGCATCGGTGTGTCATGTATAGGTTGTGTGGTGTGTATTAGGGCTGGGTATCGATCCAGATTTCCTGAATCGATCCAAATCTGATTGAGAAGGTCACAATCCGATTCGATTCTCGATCCGATCCGATTTTGAATTATTTAGAGATTTCTTTGTCACTACTAGTTTTGCTTGGTTATAAATTGACTTCAGTGGAGTATATCCCTTTGTCGATGCCTGGACTGTACTACAATATTCTGTAGACAGTAAACTTTTCCAATAAGCAGTTATTTAGTACAATTTATCTAATCCAACATCATAGTACTGCTGGGTTGTCAATTTTAAATTAAAATGACTTCTGTACATGAATAACTGTTGGCAGAAACTGTCCCATATGTGTGTATGTGTACAGAGAGAGAGAGAGTCAAAGATTTAAAGAATTTAGGAATTAAAAAAAGCTCCAGGTTTTATTTTAATTTCAAATCCACATTGCAGGAGTAAAGGCCTCCGAACACCAGCTCCGACAGTGCAGAGCACTGTGCTTCCAACATTCCATTCCATTGGTTTCAATACAACCCCGCACACCAGCACCGAACTCTGCCGCCGCTGCCGTGCCGATACGATTGAGCTCTATTTTTGTCGGAGCAGCTGGTTGTTTATCCATGCTCTATTGTGACAAAATTAACCATTTCTGTAGGTCCATATCATGGGTAAATGCATTAAAAATACAAATGATAACCTTATGATATATTCTGACAAATTCTAATAGATTTCCTCTCTCAAAATAGGCTATAGACTCGGTTGTCATTGCCTTGATTACGACATTTTAAACGATCGATTGATATCAGTGTGACAGCCAGCCTAGGCTTATAGACAGCTTAGTATAATGTCTAACCTGTAATTTATTGTCTAAACCAGGGGTCGGCAACTTTTTTGACATGTCATGCCAATAAGAAATGGTCTTATTTGCACTTTGGGAACATGTTGATCTCGTTAAAAAAGTAAAAAATAAAGGAATCATTCCAAATGAATCATTCTAAATTTCATACATGAAAATGAGCTACAGGCATATGAACAGCACAATGACTCACTGTGCTTTAATCATGCGTCTCTCATATCTAACAGTTAGGAATTGGGTATCCTGTCCTTCATTAGGCCTACCTTTCTCTGTCCTTACTGAAAGGAAACACCATATTTTAACAGGTAGCCTATTTAGGAAAGGACAGGTAGCCTATTTTTTTTTATGTGAACTTGAAGCCTTGAATTCTGAACACTCCTATGTTTGATTTTGTGTTCTGCCTCAAAATGAAGATGGCTGTTAGACAAATGCAAAAAAAAAATTTTTTAAATACAACAAGCACACAGCACTTTTACCCCTAATATCCAAGAAAGATATGCCCAAACCGTCGGGCCAACATTCTGCAGTCATAACTGCTGCGCAACCTGATGAATGGTCTTAGGCCAGGGGTGCTCACAAATGTTTGGCTCGCGAGCTACTTTTAAAAAGGCCATGTCGCCGCGATCTACTGAGGAGGATGATGATGAAGATGACGATGATAATGATGATGAAGATGGTGATGAATCACTCAGTATGTATTTTAAATGTACCTTTATGCAGTTTGTTTATTGATATAAATGTTACATTACATATGCAGCATAATAAAATGCATCCATGCATAAACGGTCATGCATGCACAACTTTAATACAACTGTATTATGATATAATAAACGTTTCCAGCACAATTATAATACATTTGTATTACTTTCCAATGAACCTTTAGAGCACAACTGTAATTATCTATTGCCAGGATTTATTTAATCTGATTATGACCGGCACTGGAGGGAGTCAGACAGGGTTACATAGTCTGGGGAGTAGCTGCTGGTAGCGCCTGAACATGTTGTATCTGCTCAGTGTAGCGCGCAATGTCAGTTTGGGCACACGCCCTCCCTTGTTTCTCCAGCTCCGACGCGAGATTTCTGAAGTTTCCCAATTCACGGCGCTGTAACTTTGCGGACAGCGATGTCATTTTTAGTCTGAGTCTGTTAACTGAGCTGATCATGTCGAACACATTTTTGTCTTTGCCTTGCAGCTCCAAATTAAGTTCGTTCAGCATGTTAGTGAAATCAGTCAAAAACGGCAAGTCTAGCAGCCACTGGTTGTCACTAAGTTGCTTGTGTTCCGCATGTTTAGTGACACGAAGAAACTCCTGTACAGAGCTCTCGAAATCGCTCACGTCTGTGTGTAGCAGAGGTCAGAATGGTCACAGGCAGCCTCTTCCAACTGCACACGGAACAGATGTCTTTGAAGAGACCTCGCTCGAATAGAGCAGGCTATTTTGGATGCCACATCAACGATCTCTTTCATGTTTAGGTGAGGTGTTGATTGCCCATCGGAATATAGGTACAAGTTAGAGCACTAGCTAGGACTCATTTTTGTTACAACACGCGATCTACTGGCAGTGCCTTCGCAATCGACTGGTAGATCGCGATCGACGTAGTGAGCACCCCTGTCTTAGGCCAACTGCTGCGCTGGGACGTATTTCGTAGCGAACTCTTTTAAGCCACTAGGCTGCATTACTATCAGACAGTCACACTACAGAAGACGCACGCCGTACCACACCCAAAGACTGTATAAGACGGCCAAACTTTTTTTAGCGTGCAGAAATAAAGGCTGCGCACCATCGCTGGTGTGCCAGTGATAATCCCTTTGCGTGCCAACTTAATTGCCAAATTAATCTGAAACCCATATAGACCTGAAGACAACAGTGATACAGTGACCGTTGATAATCCTTGAAAGACGGTGATTCCAAAAAGACTACTATGACGTCCACGGCTACGCAGTGTGCCGCCAGTGTACGGGAGCAAGCGAAATTGTCGAATTCGAAAGTGCTGCACAATGCTGTTGGAACAATGTGCGGAGGCACATAAACACAATTGTTGTGATGCCCTACAAACGGCTACACATCTTAACAACTGGTCAAAGAAAAGAAACCTACAAGAGTAGCTCAGCAACCACAGTGTAACAAGTGTAAGAAATTATGCTTGACTGATAAGTCCATCTTAGTCATCAGGAATTAAGATTTTTTTCTGGAGGAAAAGGAGCTGGTCTACGTGCTGTGAAGTGAGGCATCTCTGTTGGGCAGTCACAATATCACCAGCAGTTGAAAACACTGTCCCAGGGTACACTAGTCCCAGGTACGCAAAGGTACCGTTTTGCTAGGTCTGCCAGAAGAGGAAACTCCCCTGCATGCACCTTCCACCACATCAGTGGATTTTAAGAAAAAGGAATAGATGTCACTTCCCTATATCTGGTGACCTCATCCCGAGCATTTTCAGTAGGCGTTTTCCTTAGCGGTGAAGTTTCTGGTGTGTACGCTGACCCCAGTAAAGCCATCAGAGCAGATGAGTCCTTTGGTCACTTTGGTTGAGTTGGCGCAGGCACAGCCACATCGGCTGAACGTTGGGAGGTGTCTTCTTGCTGTGCAGGTACAGTTTCCTCAGCTTGTTGCTAATGTAGAAAAATATTAGAAAATAAAATGAAAATTCACATGAATTTATTTGATTTGCTTTTCCAACACAATAAAACACTATTTAGATAGCAAGTTTAAATATTGTCATGTGCAAGTATATACTTACATCAGTCGATTGGTTCAGACAAGCAGCTTCAGAAGTCAGCTTGAGGAATACAGCATCACATGCCTCATCAGACAGGAATGGTAGAGTCTTGAAGCATGGATCCAATGATGATACTACACATAGGTTGTCCTTCAGGGCTTCATATATAGAGGAATAAATATCACTCATACATTGTACAGTATACACATGCATGCATTGTGTATCAGTATACACATGCATGCATTGTGTATACCAAGGTAGGCCTACAGTAAATGCATACAGATGGAACAGTCAGTCATGCAAACACACACACTTTTATTTAATTGTACAGTATAAAATTACAGAGGTTAAATGTTTTTTCTGATTAAGAAATTGTCAAACCAATCATGGACATGCCAGAGAGAAGTGTATTTGTTTTAAGACATTGCAACTCAGTGCTACTACACAGCTTTGTACAGTATGTTAAATGAGCATACCTTGAATTCAAGTTGTTGTAAATTGCTGTTTTGAGCAACTTGATCACAGAAGAGTCTTCAGCAGTACATCTCATCTGAATCAACAGCTGGGACTGCAATGGTGCAATCATGGATAAAGTTGGAGAAGAATCAGAGATAGCTAGGTTGGCTGTCTTCATTGGCCCAAGACATTTCACCACGTCCTCTGCTGTGGTTACGTCAGTCTCTGTCAAGGTGCAGATCAGATGACAACAGAGCTGCAGAGATCGCTGGTTGTCGTTCCAGGACATAGCGTGGTTCCAGTCTCTTCATGAGTAGTCTCAAGCCAGCATTTTCCACAACACTCCTACGGGCGAATGTCTTTGCTAATAAAGATACCAACTGCCTCAGTTATGTTAAAGCATGAGGAGAATTAGAAGGCAACTTAACTCCAAATGCTTTCTCCAGTGCGGTTTGATTAGCCCCTGACGTTTTAGCTAAAGCCATGGGTGGTGTCTGGATAAATTGTTTGGGAGATTTGTGGTATTTCCACTGTCTTTTACCTCGATTTGGCACAGTTTGCAGATTGCTTTAGTTTTGTCCAGTTCCTCTCTGTCCTCTTTTGAACGTGTTGCCACACATCAGCCTTTAGGCCAGGCGGTGATTTTAAAGGTGCAGCTTCAGCCATGGCTTGCACTCCTCTCTCATGTTTTTTTTATATAGTTCTCTTTGCGCCTTCGCGAGAAGTAGTGCCAAAAAGTAAAAGATCGATCTGCAAATTTTTGAATCGATATCATATTTTTGGAACGAGAATCGATATTGAATCCTGAATCGATTTTTTTTTTTTTTTTTTTTTTTTAAACCCAGTCCTAGTGTTTCACAGAGGGGTTGTGTGTATTGGGTTCACGCCACAGAGGGATTGTGGGTATTAGGTTCGCCACAGAGGGATTGTGGGTATTGGGTTCACATCACAGAGGGATTGTGGGTAATAGGTTCACGCCACAGAGGGATTGTGGGTATTGGGTTTATGCCACAGAGGTATTGTGGGTATTGGGTTCACCACAGAGGGATTGTGGGTATTGAGTTTGCCACAGAGGGATTGTGGGTTTTGGGTTCGCCCCTGGGGGATTGTGGGTATTGGGTTCGCCCAGGGGGATTGTGGGTATTGGCCCCTCACCACAGAGGGATTGTGGGTATTGGGTTTGCCACAGAGGGATTGTGGGTATTGGGTACCGCACTCGCACCATCTTGCCTTACCAGCACCTCATCAGAGAATCTCTCTCTCTCTCTCTCTCTCTCTCTATAGGGGTAAAACAGGGATTCCTCGTAACCCAAGTCATTTTAGTGCCATTATGACCAATTCTCATTTGAAAAAAGCAATTTCACTCTTACCCATGCGACATGTGTCCCATGGACATTCAGATCATTTGATTTTATTTAAGAAATAACACTTTGCAGACGAATGGGGAGCCTCTAAAGTTTGCACAGGTTACGAGGAATCCCTATTTTCTTGCAGCCTCAATGGTAAGAGTGAATAACACACTTTCAACAGCTTTGGAAAGCTAACATCAGTATAAAACATCTAACAATTATGGTCTTTGAATTCTCTCTGAAAAATAAAAAAATTGACAAATTTGGAAGAAAAAATCAGGTTAGGGTCTATGACTTCAATACCGTCTATTGTGTTAATCAGAGCAAAATGTATGATCAACAAAACTTGCCTTGTTTTCATCGCAGAAGTGCATTTTTTAATGTGCACTATTCTAGTGCCATTGTAGTTTAGGAAAATGAGTTTCATGATGTTTCGGTGGTTATTTTCGGAGATATTAACTTTTCATATATCGATGGTCAGGTTACGGGAATCCTCGTTTTGGCTTTTTCATATTGGCCCTTAAAACGACTTCTTAATACAAGTTCTGTGAGAAAAAACATTTGATAAGCATAGGATTAATATCAAAGATGAGATATATGAGACACGTATGGGCATATTTTGTCTTTTGCCTGTTGTACTGATAAAAAAACTGAAATAGGGATTCCTCGTAACTTACTGTTATCGTTGTAAAAAAACACATTTAAAACAGAGTTTGACACTTTTTGTTTTTGTAGACTGTTGAAAGATAACCTCACTTTCCTTTGTGAGTTCATGAAATCACTGGTTGTAGTTCACACATGAAGTTTCAATAACATTTTACTAAAAAATAGGGATTCCTGTAACCTCAGCTAGGGTTTATATCTATTAAACAAGAACAGTTGGACTAAAACACAATGCAAAATCATGTTTCAACTGGCAATGATATGATGGGTTGGTACATGAAAAGATGAAACAGAGAGAGATTTTTTCTCAATTGACCTTTCTCTAAGTTCTCCTGCTAGAGAGGTTACAAGGAATCCCTATTTGATTGCACAAAAAAAGGGAGACATGATGCCACATTTAACAATTGATTCACTGCATGTGTGGGAAGAACAGACATAGGGCTCTATTGTCACGATCATATGCGCATTGTCTAAAGTCTGAAGTGCAAGTTGCTTTGGGGGGGTTCCCGACACAATTTGGTATTTTGACGGCGCCAAAAGTGAACATTGCGCCAGGCGCATTGTTCAAAAGGGTTGGTCTTAAATTACTCCATAAGTCATGGGTGTGTTTTGGGCGTAACATACAATTAACAAATGAGAATATATACTCTCATTCCCTTTAAGAGCCAGTGGGCGCATTGTCCATGGTCTGTCGCTATTACGATGGAGGATTTACCCGGACGGGAGGAGCTTTTCGGTGGAGGAGACCGATCTGCTCGTGCATGAAGTAAAAGCGCGTGAGCAGTTCATATTCGGGGATGGAAAGAATCCCCCCAAACCTCCGTGGGTCAAAGAAGTATGGGAGGAAATATCTTCAGTAATTTGGCAAGAAGAGAACTTTCGAACAGTGCCGAAAGCGGTACAACAACGTTAGAAGACAGGGAAATAAAAGCTTTAAACTCAAAGGAAACATAAAAAAGAAACGGAAATTGTACATTTTCTGAAAGCTCTTGATGTGTAGATGCCATTTAATATATGCAAAGCCATGTCCCACCCTTCTACATGGTAATTACATGACAACTTTTGTACTAACTGGGCGTTACATACAGACTAGTTGAACTCAAAGCCAGTATATTTTAGGGGTTACCTCAGATATACCTACACAAAAGTACCTCACACTATACATTTTCTGAAAGCTCTTGATGTGTAGATGCCATTTAATATATGCAAAGCCATGTCCCACCCTTCTCTATGTGAATTACATGACAACTTTTGTACTAACCGGGCGTCACATACAAACTAGTTGAGCTCAAAGCCAGTATATTTTAGAGGTTACCTCAGTTATACCTACACAAAAGTACCTCAGACTATACATTTTCTGAAAGCTCTTGATGTGTAGATGCCATTTAATATATGCAAAGCCATGTCCCACCCTTTTACATGTGAATTACATGACAACTTTTGTACTAACCGGGCGTCACATACAGACTAGTTGAACTCAAAGCCAGTATATTTTACAGGTTACCTCAGTTATTACTACACAAAAGTACCTCAAATTGTACATTTTCTGAAAGCTCTTGATGTGTAGATGCCATTTAATATATGCAAAGCCATGTCCCACCCTTCTCCATGTGAATTACATGACAACTTTTGTACTAACCGGGCGTCACATACAGACTAATTGAACTCAAAGCCAGTATATTTTACAGGTTACCTCAGTTATACTTACACAAAAGTACCTCACACTATACATTTTCTGAAAGCTCTTGATGTGTACATGCCATTTAATATATGCAAAGCCATGTCCCACCCTTCTCTATGTGAATAACATGACAACTTTTGTACTAACCGGGCGTCACATACAGACTAGTTGAACTCAAAGCCAGTATATTTTAGAGGTTACCTCAGATATACCTACACAAAAGTACCTCAGACTATACATTTTCTGAAAGCTCTTGATGTGTAGATGCCATTTAATATATGCAAAGCCATGTCCCACCCTTCTACATGTGAATTACATGACAACTTTTGTACTAACTGGGCGTCACATACAGACTAGTTGAACTCAAAGCCAGTATATTTTAGATTTTGCCTCAGATATACCTACACAAAAGTACCTCAAATTGTACATTTTCTGAAAGCTCTTGATGTGTAGATGCCATTTAATATATGCAAAGCCATGTCCCACCCTTCTATATGGTAATTACATGACAACTTTTGTACTAACTGGGCGTTACATACAGACTAATTGAACTCAAAGCCAGTATATTTTAGGGGTTACCTCAGATATACCTACACAAAAGTACCTCAAATTGTACATTTTCTGAAAGCTCTTGATGTGTAGATGCCATTTAATATATGCAAAGCCATGTCCCACCCTTTTCCATGTGAATTACATGACAACTGTACTAACCGGGCATCACATACAGACTAGTTGAACGCAAAGCCAGTATATTTTCCAGGTTACCTCAGTTATATCTACACAAAAGTACCTCACACTATACATTTTCTGAAAGCTCTTGATGTGTAGATGCCATTTAATATATGCAAAGCCATGTCCCACCCTTCTACATGTGAATTACATGACAACTTTTGTACTAACCGGGCGTCACATACAGACTAGTTGAACTCAAAGCCAGTATATTTTCCAGGTTACCTCAGTTATATCTACACAAAAGTACCTCACACTATACATTTTCTGAAAGCTCTTGATGTGTAGATGCCATTTAATATATGCAAAGCCATGTCCAACCCTTCTACATGGTAATTACATGACAACTTTTGTACTTACCGGGCGTCACATACAGACTAGTTGAGCTCAAAGAAAGTATATTTTAGAGGTTACCTCAGATATACCTACACAAAAGTACCTCAAATTGTACATTTTCTGAAAGCTCTTGATGTGTAGATGCCATTTAATATATGCAAAGCCATGTCCCACCCTTCTACATGTGAATTACATGACAACTTTTGTACTAACTGGGCGTCACATACAGACTAGTTGAACTCAAAGCCAGTATATTTTAGATTTTGCCTCAGATATACCTACACAAAAGTACCTCAAATTGTACATTTTCTGAAAGCTCTTGATGTGTAGATGCCATTTAATATATGCAAAGCCATGTCCCACCCTTTTCCATGTGAATTACATGACAACTTTTGTACTAACTGGGCGTCACATACAGACTAGTTGAACTCAAAGCCAGTATATTTTAGATTTTGCCTCAGATATACCTACACAAAAGTACCTCAAATTGTACATTTTCTGAAAGCTCTTGATGTGTAGATGCCATTTAATATATGCAAAGCCATGTCCCACCCTTTTCCATGTGAATTACATGACAACTGTACTAACCGGGCATCACATACAGACTAGTTGAACTCAAAGACAGTATATTTTCCAGGTTACCTCGGTTATATCTACACAAAAGTACCTCAGACTATACATTTTCTGAAAGCTCTTGATGTGTAGATGCCATTTAATATATGCAAAGCCATGTCCCACCCTTCTACATGTGAATTACATGACAACTTTTGTACTAACCGGGCGTCACATACAGACTAGTTGAACTCAAAGACAGTATATTTTACAGGTTACCTCAGTTATACCTACACAAAAGTACCTCAAATTGTACATTTTCTGAAAGCTCTTGATGTGTAAATGCCATTTAATATATGCAAAGCCATGTCCCACCCTTCTACATGGTAATTACATGACAACTTTTGTACTAACTGGGCGTTACATACAGACTTATTGAACTCAAAGCCAGTATATTTTAGGGGTTACCTCAGATATACCTACACAAAAGTACCTCACACTATACATTTTCTGAAAGCTCTTGATGTGTACATGCCATTTAATATATGCAAAGCCATGTCCCACCCTTCTCTATTTGAATTACATGACAACTTTTGTACTAACCGGGCGTCACATACAGACTAGTTGAACTCAAAGCCAGTATATTTTAGAGGTTACCTCAGTTATATCTACACAAAAGTACCTCAGACTATACATTTTCTGAAAGCTCTTGATGTGTAGATGCCATTTAATATATGCAAAGCCATGTCCAACCCTTCTACAAGGTAATTACATGACAACTTTTGTACTAACCTGGCGTCACATACAGACTAGTTGAACTCAAAGCCAGCATATTTTACAGGTTACCTCAGTTATATCTACACAAAAGTACCTCACACTATACATTTTCTGAAAGCTCTTGATGTGTAGATGCCATTTAATATATGCAAAGCCATGTCCCACCCTTCTACATGGTAATTACATGACAACTTTTGTACTAACCGGGCGTCACATACAGACTAGTTGAACTCAAAGCCAGTATATTTTACAGGTTACCTCAGTTATACCTACACAAAAGTACCTCAAATTGTAATTTTTCTGAAAGCTCTTGATGTGTAGATGCCATTTAATATATGCAAAGCCATGTCCCACCCTTCTCCATGTGAATTACATGACAACTTTTGTACTAACCTGGCGTCACATACAGACTAGTTGAACTCAAAGCCAGCATATTTTACAGGTTACCTCAGTTATATCTACACAAAAGTACCTCACACTATACATTTTCTGAAAGCTCTTGATGTGTAGATGCCATTTAATATATGCAAAGCCATGTCCCACCCTTCTACATGTGAATTACATGACAACTTTTGTACTAACTGGGCGTTACATACAGACTAGTTGAACTCAAAGCCAGTATATTTTAGGGGTTACCTCAAATATACCTACACAAAAGTACCTCAAATTGTACATTTTGGCCCACAGGCCTAGGCACAACTTGAAGGAAACAGAAAGTTGAAGGTCCATGTTACAGTGACAGCCCCGAAACATCAATTCACTTGACCGCCAGAGACATATTCGCATTTGTATCAACTGCTGGCACTCTGGGATGAAAAACATTCTCGCAGCGAACTTAGTTAAAGAGTATTTTTGCATGACGATGTAGATTTCACGGGCACCGCACAAACTACATAATCCTACATTGTGTCCCTACCATGGTTTGCTACTTGTGACCCTTTGCACAAGTTAAAGGAGTCTCTAAGGAGTTACAGGAATCCCTATCACAAGTTACGGAATCCCTATGAAGTTACGGAATCCCTATGAAGTTACAGGAATCCCTATTTTTAGGTTACGGGAATCCCTATGAATCTCCAAATTTCCCAAATAGGGATTCCCTGTAACCTACAGGTTACAGGAATCCCTATTTTCAGGTTACGGGGAATGTCTCACCCATAGCTCTCTCTCTCTCTCTCTCTCTCTCTCTCTCTCTCTCTCTCTCTCTCTCTCTCTCTCTCTCTCTCTCTCTCTCTCTCTCTCTCTCTCCTCACATCTCTCTTTCTCTTCACATCTCTCTTTCTCTTCACATCTCTCTCTCTCTCTCTCTTTCTCTCCTCACATATCTCCCTCTCTCTCTTTCTCTCCTCACATCTCTCTCTCTCTCTCTCTCTCTCTCTCTCTCTCTCTCTTACTCTTACTCTTACCAATTAATTAAATGCTCCAACACAAAAATAAAACGTTAGTCACCTGTGGGACATACAGGACTGAAAACAAACCATCCAATCATTTTAAGCGACCCGTTCGAAATGATTGGATGGTCATATGTCTATCAAACTCAATTGGCGTTTCTCCCTCCCGCCGTCCCGCGTGCACGAATCCGGAGCCGTGACTTTGGGGGACAAGTCTGAAGAAAGGGGTTTGGACTTCTGCTTGCTCGAAGTGTTTCTCCAAGATATCCTACCCTACTTTTAACCCGGAAGTAAAGTAAGATGTGATCTTGCAGCAACAAACTAATTTCCTGGGTGAAAAAAGAAATACAGCAGTTGTACAGTTTCCCCGAAATGCACAATTAAAAACCATCATACATGAGTCCGTCTATACACACACACACACACTGCACACTGATTCCTCCTGATGCGTCAGCATCCAATTCTGTGTGTTCGCTTTGGGGCCATTTCCTGTGTTACAGCCCCACTCCCAAACATCTGAGGCGTGTGGGCGGGGGGGCAGTGGCCCCTGGAGGATATCCCAGACTGATTTGCAGACTCCGTCGCTTGCTTCTGAACTCACCTTCTTCTCAGGGATGTCTGGAAAACATCTGGAATGTTGCATTACTTTAAGGATCCCTGTGCTCCAAACCGCAGTGCAGCTAACCGACACAAGACATGGCTCCACACTGGCGCTGCAGTACCTGTGTGTGTGTGTGTGTGTGTGTGTGTGCTTGCGTGCATTTCCATGCAATTGTGTTTTCACCAAACTGTCCACACCGCAGTGGAGTTAATGGGCACTAGGCACGACTCTAAACTGCAACTATAGTACCTCTGTGTGTGTGTGTCTGTGTGTGTTGCTTGTGCTTGTGTGCGATTGCATACAGTGTGTGTGTGTGTGTGTTGCACTTTGCATGCGTTTGCATACAGTACCTATATGTGTGTGTGTGTGTGTGTGTGTTGTCTCCAAACACCCCAAACCCTGGCAGAGCTAATGGGCACAAGACGAGGCCTCACGCTGCTTTGTAGGGAAGAAAAAGAGGTGAAAATGGTCGCTGGCAAGTGTGTGTTCTCGCCCTCGCTTACGGTGGGCGAGCGACTTTGATTAGCTCTGCTGCTTTTTTTTTTTCTTTCACACTAAAACTCCATCCACATGGGGCCACATATATATATTTAATTATGTTGGATGTGGTTTCTGTGGTTAAATGTGCAAGATGCTGTTTTGCTTGGCATGAAAAAACCTGTCACTTAGTGCACTGATACAAATTGTGTGTGTGTGTGTGTTTCAGAGTAAGAAAACACACATCCCGTACCGGGACAGCAAGCTGACTCGCCTACTGAAGGACTCGCTCGGGGGCAACTGCCGCACCGTCATGATTGCCAACGTCAGCCCGTCCTCCGTTTCCTACGAGGACACACACAACACGCTCAAATACGCCAACCGGGCCAAGGAGATTAAGTCTTCAGTAAGTACCCTCACACACACACACACACACACACACACAAGTCCACAACACACTCATACACCCACTGGTGTGAGTCCTAAGTGAATCATTTGCATTTAGAAAGCTTTGCATCATAGCTGTACATGCAAAAGCATTGTTACTTCTAAAAAAAAAAAAAAGCCACTGAATATGAGGGGTTCACAAGTTGAGGTAGGTGAGAGAGGTAGAATAGGCGAGACTAAAAAAGAGTAGATGTGATTGGATAGAATATAATACAATATAGTAGAGTAAATACAAGCAATAAAGGCTTTTTCACCGATGCACACAACAAATACAACGTCCACATGCAGAGACACACACACACACACACTGCGCTCAAGGTAAGCAAATGCAAAAGCCAGCTAGAGACAGCTAGTTAAAGCTACATCAGGACATTACGAGTTAGACCCAGCACCCCTGCTCACCGCTAAACCTGGCATACAAGCCCTGCCGATTAAGAGAAGCCAGAAGTCCTCCCGCGTGTTTATCTCTGCCGTTTACCGAAATCAGGATTTTAATTAGCACAGCTCGTCAGTCAGGCGAGCATGCAGGTGGACTGGGTGAAGCGTGTCGTCATGAGACTTCACCCGGATGGATGGAGAGGCTCAGGAAGAGATCAGTCTAAATCATCTGGACTGCTGTCTAAACACAGCCACAGGGGCAATCAGGAGCGCTGTAGGAGTGAGCCACAGGGCCAATCAGGAGCGCTACAAGAGTGAGCCACAGGGTCCAGATCAGGAGCGCTACAAGAGTGAGCCACAGGGCCAATCAGGAGCATTATAAAGAGTGAGCCACAAGGCCACTGATCAGAGCTGTGGTCATGGGAAACCTGATCCGCCAAAGGAAATCACACACGCGCCCACACACACAGACCACCACCACCCCCACATCCATCCCACACATGACATGAATCAGGAACTATAGAATGATTTGTGGCATTACCACAGTTCAGCAATCACTTAGGACACCATAGATATTATGGTTTTCGCACAGTGACGACGTAGGACACCATAGACACTACACTGCTCACCCAGCAATTACGTATGACACCATAAACGTTATGCTGTGCTAGTCTCCCAGTGATCACGTAGGACACCATAGACGCTACACTATGCTAGTCGCCCAGCGATCACATAGGATTTCATAGATGCTATACTGCCCTAGTCGGCCAGCGATGGCGTAGGACACCATAGACGCTACGCTATGCTAGTCGGCCAGCAATCACGTCAGACACCATAGACGCTACGCTAGTCAGCCAACGATGGCGTAGGATACCAATAGACGCTACGCTATGCTAGTGGTCCAGCGATCACGTAACACACCATAGATATTATGGTATTCAC
Source organism: Coilia nasus (assembly GCA_027475355.1). Lineage (NCBI taxonomy): Eukaryota > Metazoa > Chordata > Actinopteri > Clupeiformes > Engraulidae > Coilia > Coilia nasus. The sequence continues at coordinate 21,797,045 of CM050202.1, forward strand.
ACAGCGACGAAGTAGGACACCATAGCCGCTATACGCTATGCTACTCGCCCAGCAATCACATATAGATACCGTAGATGCTATGCTATGCTAGTCGGCCAGCGATCAGTTAGGACACCATACACAGTGCGCTACTCTCATGGCAATTACGTAGGACACTATAGACGCTACCGTAGTCGGCCAGCGATGGCGTAGGACACCATAGATGCTACACTATGTTAGTGATCAGGCAATCACGTAAGACACTATAGACGCTACACTACACTCGCCCAGCAATTGCACAGGACACCATAGACGCTACGCTATGCTGGTGGTCCAGCGATCACATAAGACACCATAGATATTATGGTACTCGCCCAGCAATCACATAGGACACCATAGACGCTACACTACACACACGCCCAACCTAGCTGTGAAAGTGTGTGGGGGGGGGGGGTGCTCCAGACTTGACACAGGTGTTATCTGACGGCCCAGGAAACGTTTGGGGGCATTGCATAACACCAGTCTCCATGGACCGTATCCACGAAGGGGGGGGGGGGGGGGGGGGGGGGGGGACCTCTTTCTTCCTTCCTTTCTAGCTCTCAGGCACAGAACTGCCAAGCAGTTTGATTAAAATTGGGAGCACATTAAAATCTGGAGCGTGTTCTCTGCTGAAACAAGACAAAGACAAATGTGTTTGGGGCTCCTATGGGGGTCGGCATGTTTGACATGGTGACAGTCCAAAGCACGCTGCCAAAAATCACACTGACTCACTGGAGAAGAAAAGAAGTTAAAAAAAAAAAAAAAAAGACAGAGAAACTTGTCTCCCAGCCAAAATTGTGGCCTGCCTGGAGTCAGTTAGAACACCTCTCAGGTATTTAAAGAGGAAGGTGGGGCAGCACACCCACTCTGGCAAAAACACTCCATCTCTCAGGTGATGATGCACGAGTGTGTAGTCACATCTGTTGGACAATGCACGCACACACACATAGACATACACACACACACTTAGCATACATAAAGGACTTGATTATGTTAGCGTAGCCAAGTAGATAAGTGCTTGAGTGAGTTTGTATACACACACACTATTTTTGCAAGAATAGACTACATTAGATAAGAATAGGATAGACAAGATTGAAATAGAGTAGAGTACAATACAGTACAATAGATACCAACAATAAAGGGTTTTCCACAGATACACCAAGAACAGCACGTGCGCTTGCAGACGCACACACATACACACACACACACACACACACTGCGCTCAAGTTAAGCAATGAGCGCACACCCACACAAACACGCTAACGTGTGATTGGTGGCCCAGGGTTCTAGAACCGTGATCCTGCCCGCTGGCCTGTGGTTGTGCGTTCCGTGGCGGGTGCTGCTATTTTAGAACAAGTCACGTTGCTGTGCGGCGCATTGTGGTAGTGCTGCCGGCCTGTAGCCCCTCCCCTGAACTGCACTTAGAACCAGCCGCCACAAATAGATCTCTTCTGCTTAACATCACTATGTATAGCGCAACATGCGGTTCCGAGTCCCGGACAGCAAACCCTCTTTTTCCTCATACCCAACCCCACCCCCACCCCAAGCCCCAAACACCCCCTCCCCTTCCCTCTTACCCGCCCCCTTTTTTTCCCAATGACCTCCATTGTTCTGCGGAGTTTGGCGGTTTCTGTCTTGGTCTTCGTCCTCTCCTCGCCCCCTCTCTTCCTGTTCCTCTTTCATCCCCCCACCCACACCCCTCCCCACACACTCACACACACACACACACACACACACACACACACACACACACACACACACACACACACCCTGGCTGGCTGAGACAGCGGCGGGATCCGGTAGCGCCGGGCCCTGGCTTCCTCTGTTCCTCTGCCAGCGGTTCTGGCGGCGGGAATCAATACGGCCACTCGTTTTACACTCTTTCATCAACATGTCTGATCAGGCTGATCAGGCCTTAACACAGGGGCAGAAAGGGGGTTGGTGGTGGTGGGGATGGGGGGGGGGGGGGGTCGGGGGGGGGGGGTGTGATGGTAATGGGAGGGTAAAGAGAGACAGAGAGCTGAGAGAGAAAAGGGTGGGGGGGGATATATAGCATTGCCTAGCAACAGTCATCTGAGGAGGATAGACTCCAGACCGCAAGAGTTAGCATTCTTTAGCACGGCAGTGTTAGTGCTCGGAAGAAAGAGGACTGGACCAGGATTCTGGAGGGGGGGGCTGCTCCATCTCACATTACTCTGTGTGTGTGTGTGTGTCTGTGTGTGTGTCTGTGTGTGTGTGTGATTATGATTGGCTGTCTGCACGAATGAGTAAGTGAGTAAGTGCTTAATGGTTGTGTGAGTCTCTGAGCGTGTGTGTGTATGTCTGTGTCTATGTGTGTCTGTCTGCACAAAAAAAGTAAGTGTGTACTGCTGGTGTGTGTGTCATGTATGATTGGCTCTCTGCAGAAATAAGTGTGTAAAGGCTGTGTGTGTGTGTGTGTGCATTTGTGTTTGTGTGTGTGTGCCATGTATGATTGGTTCTTTCCACAAATAAGTGTGTAATGACTGTGTGTGTGTTTGTGTATGTGTGTGTGTGTGTTTGTGTGTGTGTGTGTGTGTGTCATGTGTTATTGAACTCTGCACAAATAAGTGTGTAAAGGCTGTGTGTGTGTGTGTGTGTGTGCATGGGTGCCATGTATGATTGGTTCTTTGCACAAATAAGTGTGTAATGGCTGTGTGTTTGTGTGTGTGTGTGTGTGTGTGTGTCAGTCATGTATGTATTGGCTATGAGGGGCCCCATGCGAGAGGCTGCCAGAGGAATGAATAATGTGCTGTGGGCCCGGGGAAGCAGGCTGGGTCAGTGGTGAGTAAGCAACTCTGAGGTGGGGATCTAATATGGCGCAAGCGTTTTCATATGTGTGTGTGTTGGGGTGTGTGTGTGTCTGTGTGTGTGTTGGGGGGTGTTTGTGTGTGTGCAACTCTGAGGTGGGGATCTAATATGGCGCAAGCGTTTTCATATGTGTGTGTGTTGGGGTGTGTGTGTGTCTGTGTGTGTGTTGGGGGAGGTGTTTGTGTGTGTGCAACTGTGAGGTCGGGATCTAATATGGCGCAAGCGTTTTCATATGTGTGTATGTTTGGGGTGGGTGTGTGATGTGTGTGTGTGTGTGTGTTGGGATGTGTGTGGGGGGGTGTTTGTGTGTGTGCATGCACACAATTTTGCGTGCATGTACTAGTGTGTGTGCGTGTGTGTGTGTGTGCACGTGTGTGTGTGTGTGTGTGTGTGTGCACGTGTGTGTGTGTGTGTGCACGTGTGTGTGTGTGTATGTGTGCGTGTGTGTATGTGCTTGTGTGTGTGTGTGTGTGTGTGTGTGTGTGTGTGTCAGCAGGGATCTCAGCGTCCTTGTCCTCACCTCTGCAGGGGGAGGTGGAAGTTCACACTGCTGTTCAGATGACTGAGCTCATTTAGATGGAGCTGTGAAGAGCAAAGCAATTCTTGCGTGCGTGTGTGTGTGTGTGTGCGTGTCTAGGTGTGTGTGTGTGTGTGTGTGTGTGCATGCTCTTGACCTCTGGGCTTGTGTGGGGATTTGTGTACAGTCTCACCACAGGGTGTGAACAGAGCCAGGCCAGCCTGCCTGTGTGTGTGTGTGTTAGTGTTCCTGCGTTTGTGTTGTTAGCTGTGGCTTGACGTTTTTTTTTTTGTCTGTGCAGTTTTATGCGAATCAGTTGGAGCTGCCCGCAGTCTGTATGTGTTTGTGATGGATTTTCTTTGTGTGTGTGTATGTGTGTGTGGGGGGTGTGGTGTGTGTACTTGTGTGAGTAAGAGAGTGCTCCACAATACCCATTTATTCGAGATATTGCTCTTCTGTTTATTTGTACTCTGTAATGGGTACTGGCAAGGGTGTGTATGTGTGTGTGTTTGTGAGTGTGTGTGGGTTTGTGAGCGTGTGCGTGTACCTGGGTTTGTGGGTTTGTGAACGTGTGTGTGTGGGGAGGGGGGTTTGTGAGAGTGTCTGTGTGTGGGTGGAGGTATGGGATTGTGAGAACACACACGTGTGTGTGTGTGTGTGTGTGTGTGTGTGTATGTGCGTGCTTGTGTGTGTGTGTGTATGTGTGTGTGTAGAGGGGATTGCAGGTAAGGAGAAGGAGAGAGCAGGGGAAGGGTGGAGGTGTGGGAGGAGTGAGAGCAGAAAGGAGACACAGTGCTCTGCTTAAATGGAGCTCTTTTAGCACCCCTGTCTGCCTGCCTGCCTCCCTGGAGAAAAGCACCCTAAATGGGCTGGCAGGCGTGCGTGTTTGTGTGTGTGTGTGTGCGTGCGTGTGTGTGTCTGTGCGTGCGCCTCTGTGTCTGTGTGTGTGTGCACCCATGCAAAGTTGTTTGTGTCAAGGTGTGCATATCTGTAAAGTGTGTGTGTGTGTGCGTGCGACTTGTGTGTGTGCTCGCGTCTTCAGAGCAAATCGATTTCTGAGTAACAATGAAGGGAGGCAGGATGAAAGAAACAAAAGACCGAAACGGGCGAAAGGAATCATTTCATCTCTCTCTTCTTCTTTCCCTTTATCTCTCTCTCTCACTCTTTCCTTCTCTCCCCCTCTCTCTCTCACTGTTTTACTCTCCATCTTTGTCTGTCTGTCTGTCTGTCTTTCTCGCTTTCTCTGTTTCTGCATCTCTTTTTTCCCTCTCTTTTCCTGTCTGTCTGTCTGTCTCTCTTCCCCCACCTCTCCTTCTGCCAGACCAAATCCATAATAACTGAAAATTGTCATGAAAATGGAGAGGTTTCATTTGTTTTCTCGATAGGGGTTGGAAGGGGGTGTTGAGGGCAGGTTAGTGAGCTGCAGTAGGAAGAGCAGGAAATGGAACTCACAAACGATACCAGTGAACTTTGGGCACACAACCTAAAAGAGTGCTCTCTCTCTCTCTCTCTCTCTCTCTCTCTCTCTCTCTCTCTCTCTCTCTCTCTCTCTCTCTCTCTCTCTCTCTCTCTCTCTCTCTCTCTGTCTCTCTCTCTCTCTCTGCCTCTCTGCTGTCTCTTTCTTTCTCAACTTTCTCTATCCCTCTTTTCCTCTCTCTCATCCTCTCGCACTCCCCCTCTACACTCCCATTTACACACATTTATCCCAAAAGCATCTTTGTATTTCTCTCTCTCTCTCTCTCTCTCTCTCTCTCTCTCTCTCTCTCTCTCTCTATCTCTCTGCATGACGGCCTCCTGTGTGACCTCTAGCCATCTGGGTAGGCGTATCATTACCGTGTGTGAGTTGCCGTCGTCTAGCCAAATAGGTTGCCGTTATAGCTGAGGCTCAGGTGTGCGCAGTTTCTATAAACTCCATGGCTTGTTCCGGCGTTTCTGACTCTGTCAGGGAGACTCTTGACTCTCGTTGCTTGACTGTGCCCACTGATAACGATGTCATATCCTGTCAGATAACCCCCCTGTGGCGAGTCGTGGGAGGTGAGCTGGTTCACGGACCTGCAGTCAACAGGAGCTAATTTCATTTTCTAACATCAGATCTGTTTCCCGCAATCTCATTGCCTCAGCACTCCTAAGACTCTTTGACTCCTTGTGGCGTAAACACGTCTTATGTGTGTGTGTGTGTGTATAAGTGTGTGTATAAGTATGTGTAAGTAAATGTGTGTATGTAAATTATGCATGTGACCCTCACCTTGAGAGTGAGCGTACAGTAAGTGTGTTTGTGTGTTGTGTGCCCATGCAGTTGTGTCTATGTGTAACTTGAGTGTGTGTGTAGATGTGTGCGTCAGTGTGCACGTACACACTTCTGCCTTTGTGTGACTGTGTGTGACTGTGTGTGTGTGTCTGCTTTTTGTCAGGGTGTGCATGCCCTTGTATTTTTGTGTGACTGTGTGTGTGTATGGATGTGTACACGTGTGTGTGTGTGTGTGTGTGTGTGTGTGTGTGTGTGTGTGTGTGTGTGTGTGTGTGTGTGAGAGTTGTGTGCTCCTTTAAGGCCCTGAGGTCTGGAACTGTGGAATGAGTGTGTGCCTCTGTGAGTCCACCAATCGGCTTTGCTCCTTGTTCCCTCCATCCGGAATGCACACACACACACACACACACACACACACACACACACACACACACACACACACACACACACACACACACACACACACACACACACACACACACACACACACACACACACTCAGTGTTTAAGCTGAGGCCTTAGGCACACCACTGGAGAAGGGTGTGTGTGTGTGTGTGTGTTGGGGAAGGGGGAGAAACAGCGATGATGGCGGGGGTGTGGTTAGAGAATGAGCCTGTTGTTTTAGCTGTGTATAACGGAGGGGGTTGGGTTGTTTGCTTTATGTGAGTTCATTTTGCTCTGCCTTTCCTTTGGCAACCGAGAACACCGCAGTGGCTGCGTGCATGACCTCTAAATAGCCAAATGTCTCTCTCTCTCTCTCTTTCATGTCACTATTCCTCCCTTCTTTTCCCCTTACCGACCCCCACTCTCTATCTCTTTCTTTCTCTTTCTTCTTTCTTTTCCTCTCACTTTTTCCTCTCTTCTCCCCTCTCCTCTCTCCATGACACATCATTTCTCGCATGTGTCCACCTGATTCAAGCTGTTCGTCTGTTGAACAGATGGAGTCTGGGCCTGTAATGACTTGCCATGTGTGTGTGTGTAAGAGTGTGTGTGTGTGTGTGTGTGTGTTTTTTTTTGCGCTCATGTGTTTGTGGGTGTGTGGGTATTTTTTTGTCCAACCGTCTCAAATCGAAGGACTGGTAGAACTTGGCTCACACCCTAGGACACCGTAACCTAACTAACCTGCAACCCGACCAAAACCAAAACCAGCTCAGCCCGACCCAGAACTGGGGAAGGACCACGAGTGCTCTAGCAGTCTTGTGTTTTGTCCGTGACAAAGGGGGAGGACCGTTGTCTTACCAACTTGTCCTCATCAGCTCTGACCAATCAGCTCTGGCCACCACAGCTCCCACCCAATCAGTGCCCAGTGAGGGGAAGTGAGGGGGATCAATCGAACACAATATCCACCAATCCCCTCGTCCCGTTTCTGACTTTTGTCCCACCCCCCTCAACTATCCAACCCCTTTTTTCTCCAGAGTTGAGCGAGGACCCGTCCAACACGGGCGTTCTGGTGGGCGCCATCCTGGGCGGCCTGCTGGCGTTCCTATTGGTGGTGGCGCTGGTGACGGTGTTGGTGATTCGCAGGCGTCGGCAGCAGCAGCAGCAGCGGAGCTACGCTGGCGACGGGGAGGCGGGCGCGTACGGCAACAAGGTCCGCCTCTTCGGCATGGGCGGCAACGGCAACGGCAGCGCGGGCAAGGCCAGCAAGAACGGCGGCGGCGGCAACAACAACAACGGCCCGGCGTACTCGTACCGCGAGGGCGAGCCCGACACGCTCGACGAGAAGCCCAACGACCCGCACGCCGGATGCCGTGGCGACAGCCCCACCCCGCGCCACATCCTGCTGAACGAGCGCGAGGAGGGCGGAGCGACGCAAGCTGGAGGCCATGGACGACAGCCAGGAGGAGTACGAGGAGGAGGAGGAGGAGGAAGAGGAGGCCAACAGGTATGACGGCTACGGGGGCTACCACCACCCGCACCACCAGCAGCACCCAGCCATGCCCTCCCACCCCCACCACCACCAGCAGCAGCACCAGGACTCCCAGATGGGCTACCTGGACGATGACATGGAGTCCCAGCGCGACGGCTCCGTCATCTCCAGGACCGCCATCTACGTCTGAGGGGCGTCCACCACAGGACGAGGAGGACGGGAGGAGGAAGAGGAGGATGGGCGATGGTGAATGGGAGGAATAGAAAGGGTGAATGAGGGAGAGGCGAAAGAGAAGAGAGAGAGAGAGAGAGAGGTCAGGCTTCACCCACAGGAGATTAATCATCTGAGTCCTGCTATCTTCCAGCCACCCCCACCCACCCACCAACCAACGACAACACCCCCCTCCTCACTCACTCTCTCAATCCCTCCATATGTTTTTATTTTATTTTATTATTAAATGAAGGACAGATGTTGTAGAGGTTTTATGGAAATGAGATTATCTGGTCGGATGGATAGATCTGAGCTACAGACAGAGGACACGCCCACACTCGCTCTTCTGGAACCTCGACACGCCACCAGAAAGGAAAAAAATAAAAAAATAAACAGAACAACCCACAGATACGCAAAACGTAGGAAAACAAAAAAATACAAATAAAAATACAAATGAGATGCATTGACATTGTGAGGTTCACTGAATTCACTTCAGCAAAAAAATAAAAAAATAATAAAAAAATAATCAGACACGGAAAAAAATGGAGAAAAACAAACAAAAAAATTAAAAAAGGACAAAGTGATGTCACTGCACACCATGAAATCACAAGTCATTGTGTGGTTGTCATGGGAACAGGACTTTGACAGACGTTGACAGACAACCTCCCGTTGTGGTCTGGCGGGGGGCTCGGACTCTCGTCACCGGCACCCGCCTCTCTGTTATGACTGTAGATAGTGAGCTGTGTGACGGGAGTAGGTGTGTGTGTGTGAGGGGGTTGATGGTGGTGGTGGTGGTGAATTGGAGGGGGGGGTGGGGTGGTTGGTGCTCAGTATTGTCTCTCACTATCAACACTATAAACCCCTCCCAACCCTCCCTACAGTCACCACCACCACCCAAGCCCCCACTCTCACCCCCACCCCTCTACGGGAGGAGGTATGTACCGTCACCACCACCGTCACCACCACCCCGCAGGCCTCCACTCTCCCCCCCACCCCTCCATGGAGCGGCCCAGAGGGGGCCCAGCTGTCAGGGAGAGAGAGCCGATGATGACTCATGCGCTCTTCCATTTAAGGGGCAAAAGCGAAGCTCACGGCCCCCGAGAGTGGCTGCAGTTCCTCTCCCTAATGGCCACCTAATCCGCTCTGTGTGCATTTGTGTGTTTGTGTGAAAGTGAGTGAGTGAGTGAGTGAGTGAGTGAGTGAGTGAGTGAGTGAGTGAGTGAGTGAGTGTGTGTGTGTGTGTGTGTGTGTGTGTGTGTGTGTGTGTGTGTGTGTGTGTGTGTGTGTGTGTGGGGGGCACTTTCTCTGGCTGTTGAGCTGTGACATTGATGGAGGAGAAATGGATAGTAGGGGGGACAGAGAGAGAGAGTGGCATTGTTGGCTCCTCTTCTCACACATCTCTGTGTACATACAATATGTGTTTGTCCACATTTCGTAGTAGGAAGTAAGTGACTTACATGGAAGACCATGTATACAATCCAAATATACAGAGACTTAAAAATGAACTTTTGCTAACCTGTTAACACAAGTGCCATGCACATGCTTGCACACACACAGAGACAAACAATCAGTCACACATTCACAGACACAGAAACACACACACACACAAACACACACACACACACACACACACACACACACACACAAAACTGCATACTCACAGACACAAACACACCCATACAAGCACTGACATTCACACAAACACACTTTGGACTTTCAAACTGGGCCTGAAATTGCAGGCTGAGCAAATCCAGAAGGACTCCACTGCCACAAATGGTTCTTCCCATCCTGAGGAGATTGTAACAATGTTGTGTTTTTATTTTTGGTGTTGTTTTTTTTTTTTGGGGGGGGCAGTGAACTGATTAGCTGTGTGTCTCGAAGGAACGTCAAAGGAATTTTTCAAAAGCCGACTGTGGCATTTGGGAGCAGAGGCAGAAGTATTCTTTCTCTTTCTCTCTCTCTCTCCATTCCTCTCTATCTCTCCATCCCTCTCTATCTCTTTTGCTCTCCTCTCTTTCTCTCACACACACACACTCACACTCTCTCGCTTTTCTCTCTCTCTCTCTCTCTCTCTCTCTCTCTCTCTCTCTCTCTCTCTCTCTCTCTCTCTCTCTCTCTCTCTCTCTCTCTCTCTCTCTCTCTCTCTCTCTCTCTCTCTCTTTTCTTCTAAGTGTCCATCAGGCCTGGCAGGCGGTGTACTGAAGTCACGCTGAGCTTGAATGTTTAATTCAGAAGGAGGCATAGATGGCGGCACGTTCGCCCCTTAAGAGTGTGGAGGATATCCAGAACACCCCTCTTGTTAATCCTGTTAAATCAGCGCCGAGGATTTGGGGACTAGTCGCCTCGGACTTAACAGCTCTTCGCGCAGACATTCAAGGCTTCTGGACTTCTGTAAACATCTTTCGTCGTGATGGGTTTTGTAGAAATGTTTAGCTGTTTTCAAAAATAAATAAATAAATATGTATGTGCTCTTGTACGATGTAAACCACTTTGTGAAAAGGAGATGAGGGAGAGAAAATTAAGCCGACTGATGCTAAAGGTCTTTCAAGACGGATGGGGAATCGTAGCTGACCATGTTATGAAAAGAAGCACTGAGCAAAACTTTTTAGATTTATAGTGTGTGTGTGTGTGTGTGTGTGTGGTGTCATACCAGGCCTGTCCTCTTAAGGTCCTAAGCCAGGCCGCATATGCCATTAAGGTCCTCTGAGTCCATGGACTTGACAAGCTGCCAGGCGCGGAAGGAGGTTAAGGGGCTAAGTCCTCATGCAGGATGTTGGCCTGAAAGATTAGAGTGGCGCCCTCTAAAAGTGCGTGTTCGTGTGTACATTTATGTGTCTGTCTGCAGAAAGAAACCATTAGGAAAGTACCAAGCTTTTTTTTTTTTTTTTGTGTGTGTGTGTGTGTGTCTGTTCCTGTAAGTGCCTGCTGAGGGAACAAAGTCCAGACACACACACACAAAGTCCAAATTATCTTTTTTTTTTTGTTTTTTTGTTCTTCTGGGTAATTCTTTGCAGTTGTGTGGGTGTGTGTGTGAGAGAGTAAGTGATGGTGCTTCAGTTTTGTTAACTAAATATGTGCACACATGTCCACACACACACTCCAAAATGCTGATTCACTGCCTGTTTAGTCTGACAAGTGTGTAGAAGTGGGTGGGTGGATTGGGTTGTGGGATGGGTTTGGGGGTGGGCTGGGAGTGGGGTGTGTGTGTGTGTGTGTGGGGGGGGTGCTTTGCATAATGCCATGCGTATGGATGGCTGCGTTCATCCTGACTTTTTCCACCGTCTCTGACTCACGTCTGTGTGTCAGTGCGCTGATGAGGGGAGTTTGTGTGGGTCGCGTCCCATTCACGCTGCTTGGAGCTCAGCACCTATAACGAGCTCACACGCACAGATTACACTACACAGCGCACATATATATCATTCACACACACACACGTGTACACATACACACACACACACAGTGCACACATGTATTCACACACACACACACACACACACACACACACACACACACACACACACACACACACACAGGTGTACACATACACACATGCACAGAGCACACTACACAGCGCACACACATATATTATTCACACAGACACACACACACACGTGTACACATACACACACACGCAGTGCACACATGTATTCACACACACACACACACACACACACACACAGGTGTACACATACACACATGCACAGAGCACACTACACAGCGCACACATGCACTATTCACACAGACACACACATACGTGTACACACACACACACACACAATGTGTACACACATACTGTATACACACACACACACATTTATAGTGGATTACATACACACCCATGCATAGTAGATTACGCACACACTGACACACACAAACACACAGAAGAACACAAACACGTGAGCACTGATTGTCGCTGAGATGTCTGATGATGGCCCTGGAGACGATCGCTAAGGCTGGTGCCATGGCGACACAGTCAAACAAGAGCTTTCTTTCTTCCTTCCTTTCTGTGTTTTTTTTTTTTTTTTTTAATGGCGAGCTCTAATCTGAAATGAGATCATCACCTCACAAATGAGCCGCGCTCCTCCATTGCATAAAGGACCATGTCCTGTTAATCTCTAACCACCCACCCACCCACCCACACACCCCCCCCCACCCTCCACTCCTTCGCACACACACACACACACCGCTACCACTGTCCAACTGTCTTACCTCTCTCCATACCCAACCCACCCCCAAAACAATACCCAGCATCCCGACTGAAATCATTTCAGGCACAAGTGATTCATCTGAAAGGTCAGGGGATTAGTGTAATAGCTTCTGTCGGTACGCAAATCAAACAGGTAGGCCCCTGCTGGAGCTGGAGCTCTCTCAGGTATATAATGAACTTCAACACGCCAATCCGCAGCACGGCAAAGCAATTAAAAAGTGGGGCCGGTGGCTCGTTTGAAACAAAGGAGATCAAGATAGAGAGTGTGTCTGTGTGTGTGTGTGTGTGTGTGGTCGGTGAGAGGGATGGGGAAGATGTGGCTGACATGCAAGGATAATGAGAGAGCGCAGGAAATGTCTAGGGGTGGAGGGTGGCTGGGGCGGTGGGGTTGTGGTGGAGGCGTATTGAATGAGGGAAAGTGATGCTTTTAGCCCGGGTAAATAAGCTGCAGTTTTCTAGCTGAGCAACCATAAGCAGCGAGGCTAATATACCACTGATTTGTATGTAATATGGGAGCAGGCAGGCGGCAGAAGGGGGGAGGGGGGCGTTTGTAGTTTGTGACTATGGAATTGAGCTTTGGAATTAGACACAGTTATCATGCTATATGCTACCATGCTGTGCTACCATGCCAAGCATTCAGTCATGGTGACAACCCATTGAAATTATTAAGAAGAAAGGTGCGTCAAAAGAAAAAAACAAACAACAAAATGCTAATGAAGCTATGGCTAACTTTTTTATGTTGTTGTTCTGACGTTTAAAATGGTATGTTACCTCTCCCAGCCACATTTGGTTCTCATTTCACCCTTGTCATCTCTGGAAATATACACTATGTGGATAGTGCGTACACAAAACGTAAAGCTAATCTAGCTTGTTATGCCTTGTCATCTATGGAGTAGATAGCAGTTGTTTTTCTCCTATAGCAGTTAGTTCCCCCTTAAGTGGATCTCCTGTTGTGTTAAAAAAAAAAAAAACGACAAAAAGAAAGAGGAGAAAGTGACGTACGCCTACGTTTTCCATGTGCGACTGGCTGCCAGTGGAACGATGTTGCTATCGCTATCACTTGCTTTAGCAAGGGCGGAAAGGTCGGAAGGCTCATTCACACGACATGAGCGCTGGGATGTGTGTTTGTGTGTATGTCAGTTGCTCGGGAGTTGACAGACCGCATCCCTTATCTCCTGTCATGGTCAGCTACGGGCAGTCTTGGCACCTGCACACCTACAGTATACTCAAATGTCAACTCACACACACACACACACACACACACACACAGAAATAAACACACACACATTGATACACATACAAACATCTCAACATACAACATTGCATAAAACACATACAACATATAAGGGGAAAAAACAGAATGGGGTGGGAGGGGTGGGGATGGCCATGGCGATGTTGCAAAGCATTGTGGGTAAAGTGCCATTTTGTTGATGCCTTGCGGCCATGATTGTGTTGTTGGGCAGGTGCTCTGTATATAATGTACACAGTAAGGGTTGCTAGCCCTTATAACAAGCCAATGTGACTGACCGATCATTGCATTTCCTCTCCTAAGCTGTGTAATAAGCATCTCTTATTATCCCCCTTCCTTTTGTGAGCTCGTGCAGATGTTAACCTTGATGTGAGGTGTCCATGTGTGTACATTGCTATAAATATATGATTACATATATATATGTATATGAATATGATGTACCTATTTATCGGGCCGAATTTCAGTGAAAAAAGGTGTTATTTTTCAAGTGCTGTAAGATGACAGGCGTATCACTTTAGTGTTCCCAACACCCCATGCTGGCTTCGCTTTAGAAAAGTCCCCGTAATGACAGGCCGGAGTGGATTTAAATGCTGCTACACACAGGTAATTATCTTAAGGAGAGGGAGAGGGACAAGCAGAGAGAGCCAGGCACTTAGAGGGGGCTTGAAGGAAAGCGGAGTAGTGTACATAAACACTGACATGCTCCAAGAAATCACCAAATTACGGATGCACACCCACACAGATGTTAAAGCACTCACACACACACACACACACACACACACACTCACATGCACACACGTGTTTGCGCTCTCATACACAAATGTGCGCAGGCTCTTAAATACTCGTAAATAAACACGCGCTCAAGCGTTTATGTGCTTAGACGAATCTTTCAATGAATCATGCGTGTATTTAACTTTCCACGTGTGCTAATTGAGAGCCCTGTACGTAGAGCGCACGCACACACACACACACGCACACACACACACACACACACACACACACACACAAAGACTTTCTCTGTTAGTTTATCATTGTATTTCGGAAAAGAAACCCAAGGAGGTCCGTCAACAGCTCAGCATTGGAACCTACTGTAAACCTCCACACCGTCACAAACAAAGACCGAGCCAAACAGAATATTTCACACTGTCCCTCTCATTGCACCCACCACCTCTCTCTCTTTTGTTTCCCTCTTACTTCACCTTCCCTCCTTCCACTCGTTTGCCTGACTCCCCCCACGGTGCATTTCTTTGGGTGAGGCCACGATTGCAGTGGGGCGGTCGGTAGTCACGCAGATGTGTGTGTGTGTGTGTGTGTGTGTGTGTGTGTGTGGCACGTGGAATAGTGCCTGATGTTCCAGCCCCCTTTCTCTGCTTTCTCCAGGGTTATTAAAGATAGAGGGATGAAGGAAAGAGAGGGAGGGGAGAGAAAAACAAATTAATAAAGATGGCTCGGAAGAAAAATAAAAAAAAGGGTGGTGGGGGGTGGGGTGGGGTGGGGTGGGGGGCAAATATGGGTCATGCCACCCTCAGTTCCTGTCCTCTGCACTAATCCCAAGACAAGCAAACAAAAGCCTTAAACCCACCATCCCTTGTGCTTGTAACACGGCTTCTCTTCTGTGTGTACACAAATATAAATAAATCAGTGTAGTGGCTCTGAGCGCATCACTAATGTATGGGGGCCCGCTTTAGCGCCCGCCCTCGTTCGCTCACTCGCTCGCTCGCTCAGCGCCGGGGCGAGAACAAGAGGATTGCAGATTTCTGTGCCTCTGGTTCCGCTTTATTGTTGATTCTTCGTTTAATATTTCATTTTTGAACGGGTGTGCGTGTGTGTGTATTGTGAAGATTGTGAAAATGTTGATCTAAACCCGGTTGGGGGGGGGGCTTTCTTTTTCTCTCTTTTTTCCTTCAGCTGGCTCTCTCTCTCTCTCTTGCTCTCTCTGTATCTGTTTGTGTGCTGATGGTTTATATATACACACATATATATATATATATTCATACTGTTGTTTTGAAGGACTAGATTTTAAGCTCCAGTTTTGTCATGTCACATTATTTTTGTATTCTGGTTGTAATTAAAGTTTGTGGGGATTTGTACAAACGATTCAGCTTTTGTCATTTTTTCCGCTCTGCTATTCCTCTCTTTTATTCTCTCTTTCTTTAGCCCCTTTCTGTCTCTCTGTCTGTGTCTGTCTTTTGTCTCTCTCTCTCTCTTTTGTCCTTAATATAAGGAGCACACACACACTTCAACTTGTAGCACCAGATACCACTCAACCTTCAAAATTAGTTCTCAACAAATTCTCATTCCCAAGATAGCGAGTCTTTGTTTCAGAGTCTTTGTTCAAACGTCATGCCCGATAGATACATGGCAGTGTTAGTTGGCCGTCCCAATTGTCGTTAAAAAGCACTCAGTGTCTTTCAAGGACACATACTACAGCTGAAACACTCACTGCAGCACTCTATTGCATTTTTATATCATTTCAGTGTGACCTACAAATAAGCAGCCGTGACGGGAGTCAGATGCATTGTTGTGTGCAGTGTGTGTAGGTGTGTGTGTGTCTGTGTGTGTGTGTGATGCTCTATTACACTGACGATTAGATTTTTCACCAAGGCACATATTTTGCAGGTGCTCTACCAACATTTCTCGAGACGAAGGAAGCTTTTGACAACAGCAGTCCTATTTTCTTTTAGTGGCGTAGTGTGTTTGTGTGTGTGTGTGTGTGTGTAGGTGTACATGTGTGTGTTTGTGTCTCTGAATTTATGTGTGTGTTTGTATATGTATGTGTGTGCTTGTGTCACTGAATGTGTATGTCTTGTGTTTCTCTCTGTGTGTGTGTGTGTGTGTGTGTGTGTGTGTGTGTGTGTGTGTGTGTGTGTGTGTGTGTGTGTGTGTGTGTGTGTGTGTGTAAGCCACTCATCTTCCTCAAGGGTCCTTTAGCTTACGTCTGTCGCCTTGACGACGGCTTTTTGCCCCATTACATCGGGGCTCTGGTCACCACCACCACCACCCTTTCTTTGTCTGCAGGGGCAAGGACAGTAAGCCACAGCTTATGGTGAAGTCAGTGTGTCTGCTCACACAACAATGCACACACATAAAAACAAACACATATATATACACACACACTCAACACACAAACACTCTTGACATACACACTCACACACTCCACACACAAATATACTTGAAACACAAACACGCACATACCAGACATGCTCAGCACACCAACACACCAGACTCTCAAATACACTTCACACACAAATACACCCCAACACAAATACACACACACACACACACCACACATACTCAGCACACCAACACACTCGAAATGCACGCACACACACCACACATACTCAGCACACCAACACACTCGACTCTCAGCACACCAACACACTCGACTCTCAAACACTCTCCGCACACAAATGCACTAAACACAAAACACAGAAACACACACACACACACCACACATACTTAACAAACAAACACACACACACACACACACACATGGCCTTGGGTATCGTCAGGGCGCATTATGAGGTTAGAATTCACTTTCTGATTTCACGTTTGCTGATTTGCGCGTCAGCTTTTGTTCCTGTCACAGTCCGCAGTGCCAGTGCAGTGGTGGGGGCAGCCACCTGAGTTGGCCTCAGCTGCTGACACAATGCACCAAGGCTTGAGTAGAACCACACACACACACACACACACACACACACACACACACACACACATATATATACATTTGCAAACCCACACATGCTCACTGGCACACACACACACAAACACACACATCAAGGCAGTCCTTTGCTCTAGCATGACAAAATGAACCAAAATCGGTGTGATGCTGGCCTTGTGTGCACACGCACACACACACACACGCACGCACACACACACACACACACACACACACACACCCACACACACACACACACACACACACACTTCTATATTTATGGGGTACTCCCAGTGACTCCCATTATAATATAACTAAAGAATGCTAAACTGTGCCCAGATCCAACACATTCCTAACCCTAACCTGTCAGCAAAGCAATGTTTGCTGCCAAGCTTTTTGTTTTATTAGTGGCAACAACATAACCAAGGAAAACACTGTGAGATTAGTTGGAAATGCAATTTGTTTCCAAAAATCCCCTCTTGTCTTCTTTTCCTATCATAGTGGGAAAATTTGTTGGTCCAAATGTATAGCTTTGCCAGGTACAGACAAACACACGCACACACACACATACATACAAAATCTCTTGCTCTCACTCTCTATCTCTCTCTCTCTCTCTCTCTCTCTCTCTCTCTCTCTCTCTCTCTCTCTCTCTCTCTCTCTCTTTCTTTCTCTCTCTCTCTCTCTCTCTCTTTCTCTCTCTGTCTCTCTCTCTCTCTCTCTCTCTCTCTCTCTCTCTCTCTCTCTCTCTCTCTCTTTCTTTTTTTCTCTCTTTCTCTCTCTGTCTCTCTCTGTCTCTCTCTCTCTCCCACTCAGACACACATACCCCACCCCCACCCCTGCCTAAAGCACTGTGAGCCTCATTGCTGCTGTGTAAGAGTAAGAGTTCCCTGCTTATTTCGCCTCTCCTCTCTAAGCTTGCAGGTAAATCTCAGCCTGGCCCCGGCGCCCCGACATCAAGTATTCATAAGCTGCTGCTGCTGCTGCTGCCGCTGGTGCTACTGGTGCTGCTGCTGCCGAAAGCTGAGGCGAGCAGAGCGGAGCAGAGCAGATATTCCTGGACAAACACACTGCACCATAAATCCGCACAGTACTCATAAAGCCGTCCATCTTCAGCCGAAAGATTCCTCCTCTCTTCTCCTCGCCACACCACACCACACCACACCACACTACACTACATAGCTCCATTCGTCTTTTCTGAGGGGAGGGAGGGAGAGGTGGGGGGGGGTCTGATACAGTGTTTGTTTTTAATGGGGGGGGGGTCTGATACAGTCTTTGTTTTTAATGGGGGGGGGACGGGGGGGGGGGGTCTGATACAGTGTTTGTTTTTAATGGGGGGGACGGGGGACGGGGGGGGTGGGGGGGGGGTCTGATACAGTGTTTGTTTTTAATGCTACGTTTTACTCGCTCTGTTTTGCTGTCAGGCAGCCAAGGATGCGGGGAAGTCTTTTGCAGCACTTAGAGGGCATAATGAATGTTTTATGGTCCTGCCATGTAGCCGTCTCTGTCTCGTTTTACACGCCGCAGTTAGCCTGGCAGTTAAACGTGACGAATGCGACGGCGGAACCCTTAAAGCTCTTGATGGCTCTCAGAGTCAGGTACGCTTTTAGTGTTGCTGTTGACAGTGGTACGAGCTGTTGTGGATGTTTGTTGGTCTCTTTTTGTTTGAGTTAAGGCCCTGTCTTCCTCGCCTGGTTTCACTCACTCTTTCGTTTAGTTGCTTCATCCCTCTTCCTGTCTTCCTTTTTGCTGATTCAGTGTTAGCTTCACTGTCCTGTTGTTTGTTGCTCTTTCACTCTCTCTTTCTGTTACTCCCTCTGTCTCTCCTTCTCACTCTCTTTCTATTTCTCTCTCTCCATCTCTCTCTCCCTGTTTTTCTATTAGTCTTTTTTCATTCTGTCTCCATTTTCTGTTGTTTTCTCTTCTGCTCTTCCTCCTCCTAGTTCTTTTCACCCTGTTGTCTTCAGCCAGGAAGTCCCTCACAGGAAAAATAGAGTTATTTCATATTTACTTATTTATCTCTTCATGCTTCTACTCTGTCTTGCGTTTTTTCCCCACTGTTGTCTCGCATCCCTCTGTGCCATATCTTGTTGTGTATCTCTTATTTAGACCTCCATCTGTTTTACTCTTTCTCTTTCCCACTCTCTCTCGCTCCCTCTTTCTCTCCCTCCCTCCGTCTGCTTTTCTCTCTTTTCTCCCTTTCTCTCCCCCCCCCCCCTTTCTCCCTCTCTCTCTCTCTCTCTTTTTCTCTCCTGAGGTTCTATTTCTCAGTCATCATATTTGTCTCTCCACAGTACACAGACAATTCCAACCCAGCCTTCATCTCTGCTGACTTTACCTTCCCTCCCTCTCTCCCTCCCTCTCTCCCTCCCTCCCTCCCTCCCTCCCTCCCTTCTTCCATATTCGCCCTCCCCCTCCTGCCTCCCCCC
>CM050202.1:21823773-21828773 GCA_027475355.1 Coilia nasus
ACTAATATCTTCACCCAAAACACACACACCTCTGCACCCCACTACGCAATGAGGCTCTACCCACCGTACCACATTACCCGCTGAGGTCCAGTGCATGGCTCGTGCCGCACTCCAGGCACACCCTGACACTCTCAGGAAAAGATGAGTGGGCAGCAACTGAATATAGTGATCCTCTGGTTTTATTTTTTTTATTTTGTTTTTTAGAGCGTCTTACCTTTTTAAGTGTTTTTAACCCAATAAATAGTTTCTGTTTCTCTGTTGGGAACACAAATTTTAACCTTCTAAGGTCCTGTTTGTCTGTGTTTTGTCTGTTGATCCCTAGTCATGCCTTTCAATCTGTCATGTTGGTTCTTAGTTGTATATGTGAACAAATTAAATATGTCTATTCCGAGAACAATTCTGAAACGAGATCTGAGCTTTTGTTTGCTTGCTTGCTTGCTTGTTTGTTTTGTCTTGTGCAGTGCAATGTCTCTTCATTCACTGACTCAGTAAAAATGGGAAAGTGAGAAGGGGACGGTAATATAGGTAATAATCTGAAATGGCCGCCTTTGGAAGACTGCGGGCCGGGCGGCACCAAACTGTAGCGAAACGCTCAAATGGGCAAATTTTGCTGTCCGGCGCGGTCTCTGCTGACACGGGCAGAATAGCGCTGACCTGGCTCTGACGCCACCTCCTCTGCGACGCGGCGGGAGCGATGAGGGAGCGTAGCGTATGCTAATGTACCCCAGCAAACGAGTGAAGCAGACGAAGGGGAGGGGAGAGCCCTGGTGGCCTGGGGCTGTTTTGTTAAGTGCTTTGGCCCCATACTCCTCTAGCCTGGTAAACCAGCCCCTCATACTTCATTGCATTTTGTACAGAGGGTCTGGCAGTGCTGTATTAGCCTGGTAAACCAGCCCCTCGTACTTCATTGCATTTTGTCCTGCCCAGAAACATCATGCTTTTATGCCTTCATTCAGTGGTGAAATATGTCTATTGTTCTGCTGGGCTCAGACTAATCAAGATGATGTTTAACGAGAGATAGCATTAGCAGCTAACGCTAGTAGTACAATAATACAAAATTGAGGTAGCCACATGGTGGATATTTGCAGCCTTACCATATTTGTGTTTGCTAGATCGCATGCATTGTGTAATTTGCAGCAGCAGAACAGCAGACCCCACACCAAATGTGCAGTTATTAATAGCATCGCATGTTTTTATCCAAAAGTCAGTTATTTGAGTTTTATTGTACTTGCTTTCATTCGTTGGTGAATGCTGCTGGGCTCAGGCTAATCAAGATGGTCTTTAGCGCGAGATAGCATTAGCGGCTAACGCTAATACGTTAACACAAAATGGAGGTAGCGACATGGTAGATATGTGCAGCCTTCCCATATTGGTGTTTGATCAAGATCTAGATCAAATACATGGTGTAATTCGCGACAGCAGACCCTACACCAAATGGCATTGCTTGTTTCTGATCAAAAGTCAGTTATTTGAGTTTTATTGTACTTGCTACAGTGTTACACTTCACTAAAAACTGGTAGTTTCGGGTTTTCGAAATTTTGAAGTCAATGTAAATAAAGACGGCTCACAGCTGTTTTGCGCACACACACAGCACAGGCTGGGTGAACCCATGGCAAGTCAGGGGTTAAATGAGGTCAGAGAGTAAGGGCTGATTTCCACCAAACACTCTGCGTGTACAGCGCGTGCCTGTTTTCTGTCCGTATTCGTTTCGAATGCACGTTAACAGGTTAGACCATTTCCACCGCATGCGTGATCTGAGCGTATTCTGTCCCTATACAAACCTATTGAGCACTGTACACGCTCAAGTCGGTGGAAATGAGGCCTAATTGGGTAACTCGTTAAAGGTGTAGTCCTTGATTTCAATCAATTACTCTTTTCATCAATGTCAATTACACTCCGCTCAAATTCCTTTAGCTGTCCTCCCACTGAGCACGCGCCAACCATCTCTAGTGCTCGGCCCAAGTTCTGCGGAAGGGCAGGGCCGAGTCTTCCATCCCTCCAGCCAATCAGCTATGAGGCTTCAGAGTTAGTTATTCGTTTATTTGCTTGTGTGTTTTAGTTAGGTAGCTTCAGAAAAAGGAATTAAAACTGCTCACGGACCATTTGGGATTTCTTGTGGACCACACTTTGAGGAACCTTCAGCCAATCAACTATGTAACTTCAGGGTCCTTAGTCTAAACTGTTTTCCATTGTTTTCTCTCAATGGTGGAACAAGCTACCAGCTGCTACAAGAGTAGGGTCATCCCTCTCGACCTTTAAGAAGCTTGTGAAGACTTTTCTTTTCCAAAAGTGCTTCCCTTCCTAACAAAACTAACCTCCACCCACCAACACTGTCCTCTACCCTAGCTACACTAACACAGTATGCCTTTGTTTACTCTGTGATTCTCTGCATGTCTGTAGCTTGTTTATGTGCTCCTTTTGTAAGTCACTGGATAAAAGCATCTGCTAAGTGTAATGTAACGACTATACAAACCTCTTCTATAGTATAGAAGGCTAGAGCTTATAGGGTTCCTATAGTCTTTGCTGTAGTTATTATTATTGCTGTATATTATTATTATTATTATTATTATTATTATTACATTACAGTTAGCAGATGCGTTTGTCCCAAGCTGCTGAAATCAGGCTAGTTGATTGGTGGAGCCAAAACAGGGGCCTAGTAAACGGTCCCTCTCCCTCGTTTCCTGCGGGGAGTCTGAGTGAAAACAGGGTGGCGCTGGGCGACACAGATATCTCTTTCACGTCTTTCAGACTTTTCTGTCAGATCTGACGGATAACGTCTAGCCCAGCCACTCCGTGCCCCTTAAGCCCAGCTCTGTCTGCACCGACAGCAGGTGTGCAGCCCCACGCACACAATCTGTGTAACCTAAACCTGAAACGCTTGGCACAGGCTCTTTATTCCTACTCACCTCTCCAAATGTCTGTGACAGTATGGCAAGCCAATTGAGTATTTATTTTGCTGTCTTGATATCAAGGGGTAGGTGTCCTATTTTGTGCAGAGGTGGACAAAACGGATTGAGGAAGTGAAAGTTCTGCCATATATTCCTTCTGCCTGTGCTCTCAACACAGGTGATTTCACTAATTAGCTCATCTACCTAGGATCAGCTGGATGAGTGAATTGGCTGGAACAAACATGTGGCAGTACTTTTACTTTCTGAACCTGGGATGTCCACATCTGACTATTTTGTGCTAAACTATTTAACTATGTAGTAAGGTAAGACACCACATTATACCCTCTTTATAAGCATGTTGGCCCTCACTTGGTTAACTAGTTGACAGAAAAGACTTATTTGTGTAGGACACATTCTCCTGATATCAAGACATCAGAATAAACGCTCAATAGGCTTGCCATATAAGAGGACCGTGATGGAGCCTCCGTTGTCAAAATCGTTGTCCAAATAAAAGGTTTAGGGACCCACATAACGTAGACTTAGTGGTACACTTCCTTGTAAGTGTTTTGTGGCTTTATTCTCCTTCATTGCAGGAACCATAGCAGTCTTCTTTTAGCGTAAGCAAGTCTATTTATTGGCCGGGTGGTGACACACATTTGGATGCGAAATCAGTTTGAAATAAACGAAATATAATACGTTCACTTACTAAAACCAAAGGTTTTACGCAAGGTGAATTTGTCTATTTTAACAGGGATTGCTCCTTTTTCACCAGGTAAAGCCTCATTTTGAATGGAACAGCAACAGAAACGGAAAAAATAGGATCACTTCCGCTAGGACGTTTGCCCCTTACTCTGCATGATCACCCCCCAACCAGCCACCCACCCGACACACACACACACACACCAGCATATATGCCTTAGCATCCTGTTTAAATGCCCTGTCTTTGCAGAGCGGAGGCCAAGTGACCATCTGTTCTTTGTTCCTCTGATGGACATTTATGCACAGGGCCAGGAAAAGTCCCTGAGAAGTCCCTAAGTTGCCCTGTGTGTGTGTGTATGTGAGGGATGGGGAGAGTCCCTGTCAGCTCCGACGAGGCCGTGTCACATGGCATGCTAACGCCACAGCGTTTGAACTCAAATAACATTGATCGCTGTTATTGAGAATCGCTACACTCAGACTAAACAGTAACCCGACCCTGCTCTGCCTGACCCCCCCAGCACCACACCTCACCCCCCCATCCCATCCTCTCCTCTCCCCACTGTGTCTCTGCTCACTTTAGCTGCCTTCACAATAGACTGATGTTCAACATGCAACCGGATAGCTCTTCCCCCTTCACACACATACACACACAGTGAGACAGATAGACCTGCACCGTCTGATCTAGCCCTCCTGGGCCCTCTTTGAGCTGCTGTGGCTGCTCTCCGTCTGTGAACGTTGTTTGTGTCTGTGTGTGCATGTGTGTGTGTGTGTCTGTGTGTGCATGTGTGTGTGTGTGTGTCTGTTTGTGTGTGTGTATGTGTGTGTGAGTCTCCTCCTGGCCACTCTGGTTTCAGGCACGCAAGTCGCAGTTCACACAGCGCTCCGTGTCGTCTTGTCTTTTTATTTATATTTTTAGTAGGCAGCCAAGCAAGCAGGCAGTGCAGAGAGCTTAAAACATACATCAACACACCTGCGTAAGCACAGACACCCTCTCTAGATCTCTTTCTTTCACTCCCTCTCTCTCTCACTTTCTCTCTCACACACACTCTCTCTCTCTCTCTCTGGCTCTCTCTCTCACACTCTCTCTCTCTCGCTCTCTCTCTTGCTTTCTATCTCTCTCTCACTTGCTGTCTCACTCCTTCTCTCTCATTCTTTCGCTCTCTCCCTATTTCTTAGTCCCCATCCCCCCTCCTCTTTCCTTCACACTCATTCACAAGAATCTTCACTGGCTTCTTTTTTTTCTCCATTTCTTTTTTTTCCTCAAAAGAGGCAGGTCTTCAGTAAAGTTTATTAACTGTCTCTCAGCCAATGAGATGACGGCAGCGTTTCAGCCACAGGCCAATAAGAAGGGGCGAGAGGTTGGAGGTGGATGTTGCTTAGCAACTGCAGGTAGAATCTGGGATCATGTTGACC
>CM050202.1:21833773-21836273 GCA_027475355.1 Coilia nasus
GCAAACAGCTGGCTCGATGAGTAGTCCCCAATAATGTAGGGAGGGCAGATGTCCCCAGTAATGTAGGGGGACCAGATGTCCCCAGTAATGTAGGGGGGGCACATGTCCCCAATAATGTAGGGGGGGCACATGTCCCCAGTAATGTAGAGGGGCCAGATGTCTGAGATAGACGCTGGGCACATTGGGCAGTCAGTATCATTACAAAAGTAATATTTAGCTACAAAAAAACAGGAACAGTCTGTTTTGCATGT
Organism: Coilia nasus; assembly: GCA_027475355.1. Taxonomy (NCBI): domain Eukaryota; kingdom Metazoa; phylum Chordata; class Actinopteri; order Clupeiformes; family Engraulidae; genus Coilia; species Coilia nasus. Next base: position 21,834,025 of record CM050202.1, read on the forward strand.
TTTAGTTTTACAGAGGACCCTTATAGTATTTTGGAACATTTTACTATATAGCAACATAAAATTGTACAGTACTACAGGAACATTATAGGGTGAAAAACATTATTAAGTATAAGTATTATACTGGGATGGTAGCAGTACTATAGATATTAGGTATTATGAAACTATTATACATATTATAGAGATCTAACAGGATTCTTTTAGGACCTTTTTCATTTGGAATCATTAGTTGATCAACATGCAGGAGCCTGTAGGTGTCTCTAATTGGACGTTCTGGAGCTGGGCACGTTCTCGTTCAGAGTGCACCAAACTCCTGCAGAATTCTACAATGGAGAATGCAAATACAAAATGCAGTGGCTAACCTAACACATAACCACCTACAGTATCTAGCTATCACTAGCCTGGGAAGCTAAACAGTAGTCAATATCACTATAATGTGTGCTAAGGTTAGCCAATCAAGGAATGGTTGTCTTGGACCAATAGCTTTTATTCATTTAGCCTTACGTGGATGCTAATCTCTCAGGCACAAACTAGAAAACTAGTGGAATGAAATAGCAGTGTCTGTAGTTCCCTCTTTTCTCTAGTAGGCTACTCTGCCACATCGTGCTGTGGATGTCCCCATCTCTGTTGGCTTGAAATGCATGCTGGAGCTTATTGTGATTTAATGAGGGTTTATGGAAATGTGTGTGTGTGTATGTATGTACGTGTGTGTGTATATGTGTGTGTCTGTGTGTCTGTGTGTGTGTGTGTGTGTTTCTTTGTGTGTGTGTGTGTGTGTGTGTGTGTGTGTGTGTGTGTGTGTGTGTGTGTGTGTGTCTGTGTGTGTGTGTGTGTGTGTGTGTGTGTTAGTGAATGAGTGAGAAGTGTCCCTGTGTGTATGTTTGTGTGTCTGTGTGTGTTTCTTTGTGTGTGCGTGCATGTCTATGTGTGTGTTTGGATGAATATGAAGCCTGATGCTCTAATATGAAGTGATGGGCCAAGGGATGCTAAGGAATCACTGCCACTCAACGCCACCCCACACACACACACACATACCCGCTCCTCTCAATTCTGGATGGAAAATATTCAAATGTCGCATATGGAAATCCCTGGACGAGCAGTGCATTTGAAATGTAAAACAGGAGGGCCAGGGAGACATCTTCTGCCCCCCATCCTAACTCTCCCTCCCGCCATCCATCCCGCCATCCATCCCTCCATCTCTCTCCCTCCCTCCATCCACCCCTGAGTAGCCCTGTCCATTTTGGGCCAGTTCGTCCGAACCCCCGGACACGCTCTCGACTTACTCATACACAGGCACACTGAACAGGCTTGGCACACTTGAGTGTGTGTGTTTGTGAGAGTGTGTTTATGTCCCTGTATGAAGAGAAAACTCCAGATGCCAGACTGAAGGACTGATGATGTCCATGTGAACACAGCAGAACAAGGTAAGCAGCCTGCAGCTTACATACACACACACTCACATATGCACACACAGACACACATACACACACACACACATATGTTCATCCATCTTTCGATGGCCAGCTTTGTCCATGTGTTTCTGCTCAGGTGTAGTGAGGGTGTTTCACTGACAGACTGACTGAGCGACCAGCTGAGCTGTCTCAGCCACTATAGCATTGGCAGCGCATGGGAACGAGATCTGTGTCGCAATGCCACAGGTGGCCTGGTGGTGGCGCTGTAGGCAAAGCTGGCTGCTCCGCTGTGCCCTCTGTGCCTACCGTGCGTGCCAGCGGGGCTTGTTTGCATAGGTCGGACCAGCGTGTGTCCGTACAGGGAGCTGCCGCCCCACGGACCGATCACACACCCTTCGCCCGCAAACACACAAACACAAACGCCCTTTACCCGCAAACACACACACACACACAAGCACACACACACAAGCACACACACACAAACACACACACATAAACATACACACATGCCAGTCAAATGTATTCAAAGCACAGAGGCATTCAGAGCGGCTCTCCTCTCCACTCCTCTCCTCCTCTCCTCCTCTGCTCTCCTCTCCTCCTCTTCTCTCCTCTCCTTCTGCTCTCTTCTCCTTTTCTCCTCTCCTCTCCTCTCCCCTCCTCTTCTCTCCTTTCCTTTCCTCTCCTCTCCTCCTCTCATGTCCTCTCCTCTTCTCTCATCTCCTCCTCTTCTGCTCTCCTCTCCTCCTTTTCTTTTCCTATCTCCTCTTCCTCTTCCTCTTCTGCTCTCCTCTCCTCTCCTCCTGTCCTCTCCTGTCCTGTCCTCTCCTCTCCTTTCCTTTC
>CM050202.1:21843773-21851273 GCA_027475355.1 Coilia nasus
AATACAAAGGCTGGTTGGAATATCAAAGGCTTTTATTAGCATTTTCTTTTTGTCAAATTAAGTGTTTATCTTTTGTTTGTGTGTGTGTGTGTGTGTGTGTGTGTGTGTGTGTGTGTGTGTGTGTGTGTGTGTGTGTGTGTGTGTGTGTGTAAACATCACTATGTATAGATGAGACACCCACACTCATTTGCTGCACACACACACACACACACACACACACACACACACACACACACACACACACACACACAAAGAGAGAGCTATGAGACACCCACACTCATTTGCTGCACAAAACACACACACACACACACACACAAAGAGAGAGCTATGAGACACCCACACTCATTTGCTGCACACATCACACACACACGCTAGAGCCTAAAGAATTAATCGATTAATTTGAATAATTCGATTAGAAAAACTGATCGATTCATTTTTTCTCGAATCGATGTGTTGTTTAATTCGCTGTATTTAATTACTATGTTCAATTCGTTTGTGTTTCACACGGACCGTGTGAAGTAAGCCATTTAAAACAATGGACAATCTGCTAACTTTAGCCTGCTACATGTAACTACCAGCCTACACATCTTTTCCATTGCTACACATAGGCTAATATTGCTGGAAATTCACAAAAATACAAGCACCGACCAAAAACATTTAGGATTTTGGATTAGCATTTAGGATTCTCTCTCTCTCTCTGTCTCTCTGTCTCTCTCTCTCTCTGTCTCTCTCTCTGTCTCTCTCTCTGTCTCTCTCTCTGTCGGTACATACGGTATGTATGTGTATCAGTATGTGTGTGCAGGTACTGTATGTGTGTGTGTGTGTGTGTGTGTGTGTGTAACCGGCATATCTTCCACATCACAACCGGTGTATCTTCCACATCGGTTCTGCTTTGTTCCCGACAGAGAAAAGAGAGGATGTTCTGTGTGTGTGTGTGTGTGTGTGTGTGTGTGTGTGTGTGTGTGTGTGTGTGTGTGTGTGTGTGTGTGTGTGTATGTGTGTGTGGTGGGCTAGGTTAGAGTCTGAGAGGTTAAAGGGTTTGGGTTAGGGTTATGCTGTGTGTGTGTGTGTGTGTGTGTGTGTGTGTGTGTGTGTGTGTGTGTGTGTGTGTGTGTGTGTGTGTGTGTGTGTATGTGTGTAGGGTGGGCTAGGTTAGAGTCTGAGAGGTAAAAGGGTTTGGGTTAGGGTTATGCTGTGTGTGTGCGTGTGTGTGTGTGTGTGTGTGTGTGTGTGTGTGTGTGTGTGTGTATGTGTGTGGGGTGGGCTAGGTTAGAGTCTGAGAGGTAAAAGGGTTTGGGTTAGGGTTATTATGTGTGTGTGTGTGAGTGTGTGTATGTATGTGTGTGTGGTGGGCTAGGTTAGAGTCTGTGAGGTGAAAGGGATTTGGGTTAGGGTTATGCTGTGTGTGTGTGTGTTGTGTGTGTGTGTGTGTGTGTGAGGGGTGGTCTAGGTTAGAGTCTGAGAGGTAAAAGGGATTTGGGTTAGGGTTATGCTGTGTGTGTGTGTGTGTGTGTGTGTGTGTGTGTGTGTGTGTGTGTGTGTGTGTGTGTTTGTGTGTGTGTGTGTGAGGGGTGGACTAGTTAGAGTCTGGGAGGTAAAAGGGATTTGGGTTAGGGTTATGCTGTGTGTGTGTGTGTGTGTGTGTGTGTGTGAGGGGTGGACTAGGTTAGAGTCTGAGAGGTAAAAGGGATTTGGGTTAGGGTTATGCTGTGTGTGTGTGTGTGTGTGTGTGTGTGTTTTGTGTGTGTGTGTGTGAGGGGTGGACTAGTTAGAGTCTGAGAGGTAAAAGGGATTTGGGTTAGGGTTATGCTGTGTGTGTGTGTGTGTGTGTGTGTGTGTGTGTGTGTGTGTGTGTGAGGGGTGGACTAGGTTAGAGTCTGAGAGGTAAAAGGGATTTGGGTTAGGGTTATGCTGTGTGTGTGTGTGTGTGTGTGTGTGTGTGTGTGTGTGTGTGTGTGTGTGTGTGTGTGTGAGGGGTGGACTAGGTTAGAGTCTGGGAGGTAAAAGGGATTTGGGTTAGGGTTATGCTGTGTGTGTGTGTGTGTGGGGGGGGGGGGTGGGTAGTGGGGGGGCCTGCGGTGGGGATCTGGGGCAGTGTATTACATGGCAGGGCTTTTGTGCATGCTGCATTTGGCTGGCCGGAGCACAATGGAGGCAGTTTGTTCGTCCCGACTGGCGTGCTTTTATGCGCCGTGGTGCTTTGATGTATAGAGGGAGAGAGGCCAGTCGCCTGGGACGGCCCTCACAGCACAGCACAGCACAGCACAGCTCAGCACAGCACAGCTCAGCACAGCACAGCACAGCACAACACAGCACAACACAGCACAGCACAGCACAACAGCACAGCACAGACAAACACAGCACAGCATAGCACAGCTCAGCACAATACAGCACAACATGCCACAGCACAGCACAGCACAGCATAGTACAGCACAGCACAATACAGCACAGCACGGCACAGCACAGCACGGCACAGCACAGCACAGCACAGCACAGCACAGCACAGCACAGCACAGCACAGCACGGCACAGCATAGTACAGCACAGCACAGCACAAAACAGCACAGCACAGCACAGAAAAATACAGCACAGCACAACACAACACAGCACAGCGCAGCACATAACAGCACAGACAAACACAGCACAGCACAGCACAGCACAGCACAGTACAAACAGAGGTGTATTCACCACTGCCGGGGCAAAGTGTATGGATGTGTGTGTGTTTGTGTGTGTTTATGATTGTGTGTGATTGTGTGTGTGTGGGTGGGGGGGTTAGTAAAGAGGGTTGCTATGGAGGGCTTCTAATTCTTGTTATGATTCTCAGGAATTGTCTGCTGCAGTCTTTCAGTGGGTGTGTGGCACTGGGGCATTCGGGGCATTTTAAGGCCTCAGAACGTCCATGCAGTGCCCCTCATCTGCCCCGCCGGGGTAATTAGACACCTGGGGCAGGGGCAAAAAACATGCCAGAGAGAAAGAGAGGTAAGAAGACATAGAAAGAAAGAAAGAAAGAAAGAAAGAAAGAAAGAAAGAAAGAAAGAAAGAAAGAAAGAAAGAAAGAAAGAAAGAAAGAAAGAAAGAAAGAAAGAAAGAAAGAAGAAAGAAAATCCAGCTAAATAAAAGGTTAAGTATAAAGTGTAAGTTGTGAAAGCTGCTTACTACTACTAACCACAAGAACAGCAATAATAATAATAGTAATGTTTATAATTAGAATACAAAGGCTGGTTGGAATATCAAAGGCTTTTATTAGCATTTTCTTTTTGTCAAATTAAGTGTTTATCTTTTGTTTGTGTGTGTGTGTGTGTGTGTGTGTGTGTGTGTGTGTGTGTGTGTGTGTGTGTGTGTGTGTGTGTGTGTGTGTGTGTGTGTGTGTGTGTGTGTATAATATGCTATTTGAACACCTGAACACCTTGTGGTAGGCGGTGGTCTGCTCGGCACCTGTTCTGTGTCTGTAGGGGTGAATGATGCTGCTGTGTGTGTGTGTGTGTGTGTGTGTGTATGTGTGTGTGTGTGTGTGTGTGTGTGTGTGTGTGGAGGGGTGAATGATGCTGCATCGCTTCACAGTTTCTGATGGCCCACACAAATCACATCTGCTGACGCTGCCAAACACAAACATCCACACACACACGCACACACACACACACTCACACACTCAGTCAACACCCCATCAAACACACACTCAACCACACACACACTCAACCCCCCCACCACACACACACACACACACAGCCACTAGTGTCACAAACTTGTCTAAATACTTGGCCCTGAAGAAATATGTAATTCAACAGAGGCATCGCAGCTATTGTGGAGCAAAATTGTTTTATGGATGTACTTGTCATTTCTCTAAAGAAAAAAATATATTATTTCTGGTTTGTTTCCTTGAAGCATTTCCCATCTTCTTCTACAGCAGTCCTGAAACAGGAGAGGGGAATGCATAGCAGGGCCTAAAGTATAACTTCTGAATCAATTTCACACACACATTTAACCCCACACACACTCAACCACATACACAGGCTTAAAGGTGTACTTCCATCCTGTTTTCAATAATTTTGCGGTGGTCTCTAGTATTAATGTATGCCCTGTGAGCCGGTTTTGGTGAAAAAATTCTATAGTGGTTCTGTTTCAGGCTGTTCTAGTTTGGTGGAGGAGATGGAGCAGGGAGAAGGGAGAACAGGTTTTTGGCTATGCCAGTCACAGGCTACAATCATTTGAAGCTCATTCGGTCATAGCGAACCAAATGGACGCTTGAAACGTTCTACACAAACACACATACTTACCTATACTTCGCTAAGTGAATGTGTGCTGCAACAAAACTTCTCCACTAATCACAACTGTGGCATAGCTTTTTCTCATTTACAAGCCTACGTCACTTTGTTGGCCTTTTTCTTATGCACTTTCTTTCACTGACTAATGGAGGCAATCGGGTTAGAAGAACATTTTCACGTGCAGCATGCATATGCAACTCGACTCGGGGTGACCTGTCGTATTTCAAAAGAGCAAGTACTAAACGGTTTCTCATGGAAGTACTCCTTTAAGGTATAGCTTCTGAATGAATTTCAAACACACCCTCAACCACATACACACTCAACCACACACGCAGGCTTAAGGTATAGGTTCTGAATCAGTTTGCAAACACACACTCAACCACACACACACTTAACCACACACACACACACTCAACCACACACACACAGGCTTAAGGTATAGGTTCTGAATCAATTGCAGACACACACTTAACCACACACACACTTAACCACACACACACTCAACCACACACACACAGGCTTAAGGTATAGGTTCTGATTTGCTTATCAATTTGCTTATTTTGAAGAAATCAAGTGTGACACTGCCTTGGGTAGCATTTTTTAAAACTATGTGTGAACCACAGGAACTGAGCACACTAAGAAACATGATATGACACCCTGTAGAAATACTATGTCCATGTTTAGTGTCACCTCAGGTGCAAGGTGACAGCCCCACAAGCTCACCCCATCTCACTCCAAACGGATGCACTAAGCCGCTCGTTTTGATGTCAAATAATGTGGCCAGGTAATGTTTAGGGTGTCCATAGCTTTCGGAGGACAGCTTTAATCTTGCCAGGGTCTGGGATTAAGTCTTTGAAAGAAACGACAAAAACGCCCTATAACGTATGAAGAGGATCAGAGAGGCTCGGAGCACAATGGACATTTGATAGCACTTAACTTGGAGCTCTCTTTGACATGGGAAACATACTGAATGCATTCATCACTGAATCATTATGACTCACGACGATGCACTTGATATACAGCTATAACCTTTCAGACCTTAAAGAACAGCATCTATTCTTTCCTCTAAACTATACATACACACACACACACACACACATATGTATATATAGGGATATCACGTCTCCTCATATCTGAAGTAGTTAGTTTCAATCCATTGTAGCTTTTTTTCGGTCACAACTAAGTAATAATGGAATCATTATTACTTAGGATTGTTTCATTTTGATAGAAATGTCAGTGTCATTTGTTAGTGTCAGTCATCAGTGTCAGGTGTCAGTCGTCCAAAAAAAAAAAAATTAAATACATAAATATTCTCATGGTAACCAGTTTTAAGGTTTGTGCCTTTCATTTAGGTACTTGTAGAGACACAAACCCTTCTTCTTCTCAGTAAATCTACCTTCATTGTTGGCCTTTGTAGATTCACACACCATCACCCCAGACCCCCAGCACATCCCACCACCACCACACACACACACACACACACACACACACACACACGCACAGACACACACCCATATACACATACACACCCACACACACACCCCACCCCGCATGCCTGCTGTGTAACTTGAGTCCGTGGAGAATTTGCATGAAAACTGGACTTCCACGACTTCCACGTACTTATCTGCGTCCGGCCCTCTTTGGCTACCCCTGTGCTGCCAGTCTCCTGTCCCCAATGCCACAAAGGGACGCCACATGTGATATCGTCCCCCCTCCCATCCCCAGACCTCCCCCTCCCAGGGCCTTGGGACAATACCAGAGACACTCACCTGCGTCTGAGCGCCTGTGCAGTGGTCAGACACACTCTCTTGTGGGGGGGGGGGGTCTTATTGTTATGCCTTATTGAGGAGCACTGTACTCAGCCTAGTGCTTGTTTATTTATTTGGCTAATTGTTTGTGTGTTTATTCGGCTGTTTGTTTGTGTGTGTATTTGGCTGTTTGTGTGTGTATTTGGCTAATTGGTTGCAATAGTCCTGGCTTGGCCATCCTTCTTGACCTATATGTACATGATACTCTCGTCCACACAGACTCACTTACACACATACACACACACACACACACACACACACACATCTCCTGTGCTTACATATACATGTATACACACTTTGGAAATAGTACACCTTTTATAGAAGTCCGCAGACACACGTACACACACAGCTTTACATGGTAAAAAAAGTGATAGAAAATTGGGAGAGAGAGAGAGAGAGAAAGAGACTTCTTTCATAAATGAGAAAGTCATCCAATCGAAACGACTGGGATTTCTACAGGAGGACTTTATTTAGTGTTTGCCTGTCAGCAAGGAGGCGTATGAGCTAAAATGGAGAGGAACACACACACTCTACGCCACAAAGACACATCCATGTTTGTGCTCAAAGTCCACACAACCACATATACGTGTTCATACACACACACACACACACACACACAAGCACACACAGGCGTACGTACACATGCATGTGTACACACATACACACACATGCACACGCACACAGGTGCATGCACACACACACATGCATCCACACACACATATCCTCTCCACCTCCTCCTCTCCATCTACACCCATATCCTCTCCACCTCCTGCTCTCCTTCTACACCGATATCCTCTCCACCTCCTCCTCTCCACCTACACCGATATCCTCTCCACCTCCTCCTCTCCACCTCCTCCTCTCCATCTACACCAATATCCTCTCCACCTCCTCCTCTCCACCTCCTCCTCCTCTCTACCTTCTCCCCTCCATCTACACCGATATCCTCTCCACCTCCTCCTCTCCATCTACACCAATATCCTCTCCACCTCCTCCTTTCCACCACCTCCTCCTCTCCACCTCCTCCTCTCCACCTCCTGCTCTCCATCTACACCGATATCCTCTCCACCTCCTCCTCTCCACCTACACCAATATCCTCTCCACCTCCTCCTCTCCACCTACACCAATATCCTCTCCACCTCCTCCTCTCCACCTCCTCCTCTCCATCTACACCAATATCCTCTCCACCTCCTCCTCTCCACCTCCTCCTCCTCTCCACCTCCTCCTCTCCACCTCCTCCTCCTCTCTACCTCCTCCTCCTCTCTGCCTGTACTAGCATGAGCAAATCTATTATCAGCTGGGTGGTGAGAAGTATTTCGATGCTAAATCAGTTTAAAAATAACTGTTAGTATAAGTTCACTTACTCACACCAAAGGTTTACGAGAGTTAAAATGTAAAAGCCTCATTTTATATGGAACAGCAAGAGAGTATAGG
>CM050202.1:21871273-21878773 GCA_027475355.1 Coilia nasus
TTAGAGCGTGTGAAAGTTGAAATCTTAGAGCTGCCGTAGGGTGCGCGTGCTTTGCAAGCTCCACTTGGTGTGCAGCGTTAACTTTGGGAAATGCAAGCGTTGGTCTTGAAGATCTAACCACTGATAGTGGTTGTCAGCTCTTAAAAAAGGTAAGAACTCTTTCTGTTTTTTTTTTTTTAAATGTAATGGCACTAGGTTTTCGGTGTGGTCTCGCTTTAATGGTCATGACACACGTCAGTGAGAGGATCTCAAATTGAAGTTTGATTACGATTATGAAAACATGTTGTCACGCTCTCGCAAATTCCCTGGCGTTGGATCCTGCTAGTGTCAGTTATCCTTCAAGGCACCGGACTTACCAAATAAAACTGTAAACTTTGAATAATCTACCGTTAGGGAGTATACAGGTAACCCTTTTATTGTGATTTTACGGTTTTACTGGCATCTTAGCATAGGTCCAGCGTTGACAAAGTTACCTTTAAAAAAGATGTAAGATTATGAATGAATGACATGTTTTACCATTTACATCATTAACGTTTGGTCGTTTATATAATGGAAAGAGTAAAACATAATTTTGACATTGCGTGAGAAAAGTTGCTCATGTACATTAGACGCTTGTAAATGGGCTGTTGAAAATAGTGTTTTTAAGTGTATGTCGATGGGCATTCTCCTGATTTGACGGAGGCTGCTTGCGGAATCCCTGTCTTTGTACATGGCACTTGTATGCGCAATACCTACGCTTCGCTCTGGTGCCGGGATAATGGTGCATGTCCTCAATAAAATATCAGTATCAGCTCCTCATGGCAGTGAGCTGCTATCTATCTATCTATCTATCTATCTATCTATCTATCTATCTATCTATCTATCTATCTATCTATCTATCTATCTATCTATCTATCTATCTATCTATCTATCTATCTATCTGCCTGTCTATTTTTTTTCCATTTAATCTTCTTTACGATTAATCACTCCTATTTTGTTAGTCTGTCTGTTCTATTGTTAAATCGTCGGGGTAATGTGTTTGGTAAATTGATTTGTAAGTGGTGCAGGCAGCCGTATCGGTGTAATCGCTTCCATAACAGCTTCCCCAGCCTCCGTAAGAGCGGATATATATGGTTTGTGTTTTACTACGGACCGCTTGCTCCTCCGTTTCATTCATCCCGAGCCGCACTACGCCGCGAGCACCACCTGCTCCCCCCTTTCATCCGCGCGCGGCTCAGTCAACACGCCAACAGTAGGAGATCACTTCCACTCGCCACAGATAACATCTCCCTTTAAACAAATGTGAATTGCATGACCAAAATAGCCAGGAGAGGACAACAGGATGGCAAAGACACTGTGTAGATGGAGCCTGCGGAACCAGTGTTAGGATAGGCGTGGTTAGATATTGCCAAATGTTATGGCCGGGTTAGATGGAGCGCCAGATAAGATTGCTAGATAAGCATTGACTGCTTTGCATGAGCCCGGTGGACAGAGAGAGGAGAATACCTTGCAAGATCTGGCAAAAAAACTAAAGACGTCAGCTTTCTGCTAAGTCTGCGAAGAATCGTTTCTGACTTTTGCGCCGACTAAGTTCTAGAAATTCGTCTGTGTTGCCGAGGAGGAAATGGAGGATGTAGCCTGTGTCCATTCTTTCTTTGTATCCGCTCCTGCTCCAAGAATTTGATTTCAGAGCGAAGCAATTGCATGGCAAACAGCCTCAAGAAAACCCCGAGATATCAACGCCCACAGGCGTTTTAAGCTCTGCTCTGACCCACCGGGCGGAATACATTCAATGCATCAATTATCTGACTGTTTGTTTTCTTTTGTTAACATCTAATGACAGCATCTATTTCGTCGTGTTCTTTAGACTCTTATGCCTAATGGTGTCTTGATAACCAGCAATGAACGTTTGTAAAAGTCTATTTTGCCAGACAAAAAGATATAAGGTGATGAAACCGTTTCTTTTTGCTGCAGATTACCTCTTGATAAATGCATTTTTTCAACAGTTGTTATAACAATGTCTGCCACAATAGCGGCTAAATAATATTCGTGGTGAAAGTAATTGTAGTGCTGTTCCTGTTTTATTATTATTAGAATGATTTGATTATATTGGATGTCATTACTGAAATAATTTATCCGGTGAGGGTCCAAACGAAAAGTCCGTTATTTGGATGAAATCGTTATCTGAGTGCTGTTGTGCAGCGATTCACGACCGATTAGATCTGCGACAGATTAAAATGTGTTCAGGGGCGCTGACAGGCATCTCTAAACACTCCCTGGTTCCGCTCAGAGATGCTTATGGACTATTTTACTTGGAATTTGTAATATTTTTGTGCTTTTTTATTCTTGGGAACGCAGAGTTTTTTTCCAGGGAGAGACAGGGCGAGACGTGGGTTTATGGTGTGGGTGTGGGCGCGAGGGGGGAGGGGAGTGGATGTGGGAGGAGGGGGGTGTGCGGGGTGGCACGACACACTTTGTATGTATGAAGGGTTTTTTATAGAACTTTCTGCAATGTACGTCATCGGATCAGTCCATAAATGGGGTTGTGTTGTCTTACCGAGAATCTCCCTCCTCAGCCTCTCTCCGCACACTCAGCGCTGCAGAGCTGGGCTGGGTGGGCGTCAATAACAAATCTGAAGATGGTAGGTTTCCTTACAAAATCACACGAAACATTATTGAGCTATCTTGTTTTTATATGTATTTTAAGCGCTATTTTGGTTTTTGGAGAGTGCTGTGCGAACGATGGTGCTGATAAATGCTTTGTCGGTAAAAACAAAAATGCTTCGTTCACCCAGACAACTTAATTAACTTTTAGGAGATATAGCGAGTTATTAACCGGAAGAATTTTATTATTCAGTTGGGTGCGTTGTGAATTAAGTCATATCAAAGCAAATCCCCGTGGGAAATTACGAACCCGAAAGGTATCTTAGGCTATATTGCATTATGATAAAAGATTCTGTAGGATTATGAGACACATAATAATCTGTGTAATAATGTGAAATAATAATAATAATAATAATAATAATAATAATAATAATAATAATAATAATAATAATACCAGATAGACTAAATAAAAAATACAGGTAGACTGAACAAAAACTAAATTAGAATTATCATTTTAACACGCCATTTAATCACCTTAGTATCTTAGTGTAATCTAGTTCATGCAGATGCATTTAAAAAAATTGTAGGGAAAAAAATCTTATAAATATATAATGACGAAAGGTTGGTCACGCGGCAAACACAGTTCCATCCTGCTTAACAGTTTATCTCACGTGTAAGCAAGGCATCATGGAACAATTGGACTCCTGTGTAAGACACCGCTCGGGACTTGACCGGGTGCCTGTAGGTGTTTTTGCCGGTAGCCATCTGAAAAGGAGCGGCCAGGTGTGGCAGAGGCATGGGAGGGCAGGGGTGGCGGTGTCCGGGTCTTTGGTCAGAAATTGCACTCTTCTCGACTGATGGACATGACGCGTATGACTGAAGTTCTGTGTGCGTGCATGCGTGTGTGTGTGGTTGTGCGAGTGCGCGCAGGCGCGCGCCTGCCATCGGGCTCCAGAGGAGGGGTCAACAGCGGTGCGGCGGTGTGGATTTAACACAGCGCTGAAGTGTTGACTTACTGTTATTATTATTGCGCAGCTATGAATATGCAAATGCATGGTGTTCATGTTTTTTCTGCATATTTTTAAGTAACTGCTCATGCTGTTGTTGTTCATGGTGTATTGGCTCTGTAGTTATGAATGAATGCCAGTGTGTGACCATGCATGTCTGTACAAATATGTGTGAGAATCTGGATGAGAGCATTTCTGAATTCCTACCTGACCTCCAGTAATTGAGATGGTTCAGGCAGAGGTTTGAGTGTGTGTGTGCGTGTGTGTATGTGTGTGTGTGCGTGTGTTTTGAGGGGGTGGGTTGGGGGGGGTTGCTCCGCTTGCTTTTCCACCCACCTGTGTGGTTTTGCGCAGTGGTATAAAGCGAAGCGCCTCTCTCTCTCAGGCTGCTGTACCCACCTGCCCTCTCTATCCATCCGAGGAGCACTCAGCTCCCGCCAGCTCTAGCATCTAGCTTTGGTGCCTGGCAACCAACACGCCCGCCACCAACAGCAGCCCGCAAACTAAGCTGGATTTGCCATCCACTTCCTGGTATGTAGGGCCTCTTGGCTGAACATTGTCTGCGTATCTGTTTCATCTTTTTTGTTTTCTTTCTTTTTCTTCTCTTTGTCTCCCTCTCTTTGTCTCTGTCTAAATCTATCTCTCTCTTTCTCCCTGCCTCTCTCTATCTCTCTGTCTCTGTCTCTCTCGCTGTCTCTCTCTCTCTCTCTCTCTCTCTCTCTCTCTCTCTCTCTCTCTCTCTCTCTCTCTGTATGGATGGATGCTTGTTCATCCACTGATATGTACACTGAGATCCATTCTAGATTTGTGTGTTGCTCTGTTTTGGTGTGCCACACATTCTTCTCAGAACTGTGTGAACCAATTCTGTTGGGTGTTTGATTGTATGTTTCTGTGTTTGTGTGTGTATGTGTTCGGGTGTGTGACTGCACTTGTTGGTAAGTCCAATCCCTCAAACTGGACTGGACTTGACCAACTGGTCACAGGTGTTTGTGCAGTTGTTCTAAACAGCTAGTCTATGCGTAAAGGCTTGGAGATGGTTACTCCATGACTCGTACCTCGTTTAGTTTATGAGTATCATCACCCTAGTAATTTCCCTTTTGTCCACATCTGATGCCGCAATGTGAGAAATGGCTTTGTGATATTGTGCGAGCGGTTTGCTGTAAACAGTCCTGAAGTAATGCTGATATGCAAAGCGCATGTAAAGAGCCCTCCGCTGTGTGCTGGCTTGCAGGCCCTAGGCCACGGGCCGTGAAGCATCGCTTGTGTAACCAGCTGGGTCAGGACCTTCACAGAGCTCGTCCCTGGAGCTCAGTTAGAAGGCTGCGTTTGCCCAAGTGAGAATCTTAGAATATGCTTTATTTTCACATTATGTTGTTTGTGTGTATGTGTGTGTGTGTGTGTGTGTGTGTGTGCATGCGTGGGTGTGTGTGTGTGTGTGTGAGAGAGAGAGAGAGAGAGAGAAAGACAGAGAGAGAGAGAGAGAGAGAGAGAATAAGAGAGACTGTGTGTTTGAGAAAAAGCGAAAGAGGGACAAAGAGAGAGAGAGACAGAGAGAGAAACACAAAGACAGAGAAAGAGAGAGACAAAGAGAAAGAGAAAGAGAAAGAGTGTGTGTGCATTGTGAGGTGGTAAAGAACACTATAGGTGATCAGATAATTGAAAGATACAGAAAAAAAGAATAAGACGAAAGGCTGGCGAAATGGGTTCCAAAGGCAACATGTGGACAAGACGACAAGAGGCAGTCTACAAATTATGCATATGCACATGCTGTGCGTATGGCTCTGGGGCAGAGGAGAGGGGCCCGGTGGGGCCGGGTTACCTGTGAAGGAGGCCACAAAGACCTTACGCTGCGCTAGGAGCCAAGGTCCCCAGGATACATTACCCCAACAGGAGGTATACACCACTAAGGATAGATTACCAGTGGCTCTGCTCGTTATACGTTAGCGAGGGGTGGGGGTGCTGTGTGTGTGTGTGCATGTGTGTCGTTGTACTTGTGCGTGTGTACCTACATGGACAGCTTGGTTAAAATGCAGAGTGTGAATGTGTGTGTGTGTGTGTGTGTGACGTCAGTCATCGACGCCATCAGGGGGACCTGTTGCGGTGGCTCTCCGTTGCGCTTGACTCAAAATGGAAGAGCTGTGTGATCCACAGTGGTGTGGGAGCGTGAAGGCTTTAGTCATGGACTCATCACTTTCCCTCCCTCTCATCTCATCTCATCTCATCTCATCCTCCTCTCTCCTTTCCATCCCCACGCCTCCCTTTCTTTTTTATCTTCCTTTTCTTTCTTTTTGTCTTTCTTCTTCTTTTTCTCAATCCCTTTCTTCTCTCTTTCCCCTTTCTTTCTCCCATACCTGTTCCCTCTGCTCTCTCTGCCCTCTCCGTTCTCCTTATCATACTCTCTCTCTCTCTCTCTCTCTCTCTCCTCCCTTCCTGTGAATGAGGCAGTGAAGGCTTGGTCAGGAGTCTGCCATTGGCATGACTGCAGCACTGGCAGGAGCTCTCTAGACTCCTGTGAGTCCCATATATCAAACAACACACACACACACACACACACACACACACACACACACACACACACACACACACCACACGCACACACACACACGCACACTCTGGACTCCTGTGAGTCACATATATCAAAACACGCAACAACTGGAAATGTGCCAACTCACACAACACCTATTCACACACACACAAGCACACGTGCAAGCATGCGCGCACACACACACACTTAAAGACACACACACATACACTTAATCAATCAATTGGAGTTATAGTTATCCATACTGAATACCAATGACAATGACAATCCTTTACTTTATTATGCAACACTGCTATGGTCTGTGTAATTCTGCACTTTTTGTTTGTTTTTGTTTTTTTTTTGGGGGGGGGGGGGGGGGGTGGGAGGGGGTGTTTAGTGCCAAACAGAGAGCATGGTAGTTGCCCACGTGGCCAATGATGTAGGAGGCGCCTTTGAGAAAGCCGAGGTGACGTCATGAGCGACCCGACCTATTGGATAGAGAAACGGCCATCGCTTCTGACGCCGCTCTGACTCTCTCAACATTCAACATTCCGGAACACTCTGGAACACTGGGAACTGTCTCTCTGAGGAACCCCAAAGAAAGGAACGGGGTACAGCACGAGAGTGGAACTGCAGCTTTCTGTACAGAAGTCTGTTCATGGAGCACCAAGAACACTTCTGAGGGATGCCAGGTTTTGTTTTCAACATAATCAAATGAAATGTTTCTCAAAAATACTCTTAATATCAGAATACATGAATAGGATCAAGGTCCATGTGACAGAGAAAGGCCTTTCAAATAATCAACAGGTGAAGATTCCTTCCTGAAGTTTGTATGAACATTTGACCATTATCTGCATGATACAACCACTGACTATTTGTTTATGAAAGTGAAGCATCTTCTGTGTATTCCTCTGTCTGTTTCTCTCTCTCTTTCTCTCTCTGTCTCTCTCTCTCACACGCACGCACACACACACACACACACACACACACACACACACACACACACACACACCATACCTCTTATAGTAAAACATAAGTGGATTTTGTGTAAACAATGCTCATTATGAGGGGGCAAATCTGTCATTTGCAATTTTGGGTTCAACTTTGACCAACAAGAGGGTAAAGTTAACAGCCTGTGTATAGAAAGGGTGGGGGGTATCTGGGACATTTAGACACTATGTAATTTAAAATACTTTGTACTGTCTGGAGACAGTGGATATTGTTGTGAAAAGTCACCCTCCTCCCCCCATCACAGCCCAATTCACCCTCTTTGTTAATGCATCTCCTGCAAGTTCATGTGTAGTCTTTCTAAAGGTCAAATAGATGAGTATAGTGCCGCATTTGCAGAATAGACTAAGACAATACCATTGTTTGACTGTTTGTTTGTCT
>CM050202.1:21883773-21886273 GCA_027475355.1 Coilia nasus
GAGCAACAAAGTGTAGCTTTGTGTTTATGTGGGTTTGAGGGGAGGCGACGACGGACGGATGGTGAGACTAGAGAATGTCTGAGTCATTAAAAAGACATCCGAACACGGAATTACTAAATCTGAAATAGAAATTGAGGTAATAGGACCAGAGGGACTCGTCTGTCTCGAAATTCTCCCATCTGTAACATTATGCAGCTGTGTGACATTGATCAAGATACCGTCACCATGGAAAGGTCCAAAATACACCTTGCAGCACTTAGAGCGTGGTTGGGGGGGGGGGGGGGAATCCTACTGTCTATGATTGCTGCTACGTCTCAGCTATCTGTCTGTCCTGCATGTACTGGTCCTGCCTACCACAGGGACACTTTGTCAACACTATGCATAAGGGATTGAAGTTGCCACGGGTGACAGTTTAAGAAAATATGTGATCTAGTCATTTGTGTTACACATACTTCAGCATGAAAAGGGGGTGTATGCCCAGCAACTTGGGGTTAAATGTTTGCTACATGTCAAAGAGAGCAGAAGATTTTGTGCCACCTGTATTGGGTACATTTACTGCTCCTGTCATAGAAATATATATACTGTGTAGAGAGACACCAGGGGTTAGTGGATATCCTGTGTACTACAGATGTAGAGAGCCTGCGTATAATTGTCGTTCTGTGTCTTTCGTCGGCCACCGAGGGGATTTGGCGTTAATAGCTGCGAGGCATGAGCAAACACTGAGAGCCGAGGACCAATCAGAGGCGGGCGAGGCGAGCCAATGCGTCCGGCCCTACCTGCATGTCCGCACGCCCGCCTGCCTGAAAACAAATGAGCAGGTGCACACAGCTGCTTTTCAAATATCAAAGCCCACACATGTACGCCAAACATCAGATCAATCACATTTCAGCATCTACCGAGAGATGGTGACAAAGCACCCTGTGTGTTTAGATTAGCGATCTGGCATTAGTGGTACTTCATTTATCATGCTGTCTCCTGCGCCACACAGACTGGGATACACCAGACACCTTGAGGTCAGCGTGGCTGTTTGAAGGGTTAACAGAGAGAAGGCAAGAAAGGGTAGCAAAACAAAAATGCTTTATGAAGCGAAATGCGCCGTTTGTAAAGCTTTGTTGACATGTGTGCAGTGCCATTGACAGGCATAATCTTGTGTGTTTCTTTGATGTGTCAGAAGTGTTGAAAACTGGGATTGCTGCATTCTATGGCTTTGTATGTATGTGCTTGTGTGTGTGCATGTGTGTGTGTGTGTGTTTGTGTAGTTTAATGTAACAGAGAAGAGAAAAGGCCCTCAGTACTGAGCCTTGTGGGACATCAGTGTGGACAGGATTCATTCCCACGCCATTTAACAGCCTTTGAAATCACACTAAGAGCTCTTTGCTAGGCATGAACCTGTTGACTTTTTCCACTGTTTTAAGCTAAACTGCATGTAGAAAACAACAACGTTAACTGTTCTCGGGCTAAATAGGGCACATTTTTTTCTGTAATTTTTAACAACCCAGAGATTTTATGTGGTGGTAGATCATAAACAACATATGGATTTCACGTCTCACGATGACGCATTTTCTGTGATGCAGGGTAGAAATCGCAGTGGCTTCCAAGAATCTGAGGTGCTGGGTTGACCAATCAATTCAAATGGAACATTCTAATTCTGTTCCGAGAGACGGATAAATAAGAGATAATGTGGCCGGCTGGCCGGCACAGGACACGACTGGCCATCGGTGTAAGTGGTGCGCGCTCGCTCGGTTGGTCTGGAGGGCTTCCAGCCAGGGCAGCAGTCTGACTCGTGGGCTGGATGGCGTTTTAACGGGGGGCTGAGTGAGAGCCTAAGCTGTATTGATTGGCTTGATGGGAACAGGAAACGGGCGAGTTAGAAATAAAAATCGTTTGTTGCCTCCCGCTGTGGCCCAGGGGCTCGTAGGAGCGATGGTGCGATTGGCGTGAGACAAGCAGCCCCCAGGAGAGAGACCTGCCCCCAAACGCTCTCCTCTCCCTCCCCCCCCCCCCCATCTCTCTCTCTTCCTTCTGCTTCTCTCCCTCTCCACCCCACCCCTCCCATTCCAGTGTTGCCCCCTGCACACACACACACACACACACACACACACACACACACACACACACACACACACACACACACACACACACACCTCCCCTGTCATTCAGCTTGCCCAGGGGAGGCTGCCAGAGACGTCATCAGGTGTTGTTATGCTGAGAAATGACGTGGCTCTCAACCCCTCCCCTCTCCTCTCATCCCCTCCCCTCCCCTCCCCTCTCCCTCTCCGCTCTTCTCCTCTCCTCTCCCCTCCCCTCTCCTACCCCCTCAACCCCTCCCCTATCCTCTCTTCCCCTCCCCTCCCCTGCCCTCTCCCTCTCTGTTCCTCTCCCTCCCCTCTTCGCTCCCTCCTCCCACCTCTCGCCCCATGCAAGAAAACACATCTCATTTCATCACATCAGCACAGGAGAAAATCGGTAATGGTTTATCAGCATGCTGTAAAAATATCAA
>CM050202.1:21891273-21928773 GCA_027475355.1 Coilia nasus
ACAAACACAAACACACACACACACACAGCAAACACACATAGCATGCATACATTGGCTGTGCGTAGAGGACACACAGAGGTGTGCAGGTGGACTCTGATTGGTTAAGAGCTCCGGTCGGTGTGTTTGGGGCTGGGGGGTTGGGGGTGTCGGGGGGTAATTAGAGTCCAGCAGAATGTGTCCGAGACTACTCGTCCATCAAAAACAGGAAGTGTGTTGCCCTGTATGTGCTTGGCCGTCTCCCTCTCCCCTGAAGGGCTTTGAGATGGAGGTTAGATGAATGTCAGCCGACTAAGGACGTACAGCCGTGTTATTCAAACCTACAGTAGAATTGTGTGAAGATGTTTACACTAATCTTTCTACACTGGAACAAAGCTAGAATGGATTTGTGAAACTCAGAATCTTGCATACTAATTAACTAACATAACTAACTATTAATATATATGTTGAATGATACATGGTGTATAGTGTCAAATTGATTGATTGATTGATTGATTGACTGATTGATTGGTTAATTGATTGACTGATTGGTTGCTTGCTTGATTGATTGATTAATTGAATCATTTCAAATTACAGTTACATTTTTTATTCATTGGAATTATCAAGCTAACATGTTTTTGTTTTTCTCTCTCTCCCATCATTCTTTTTACCTCCATTCATCCTGTTTTCATCCTCCACTCTCCCTATCCCCCTTCTCTTGCTCTCTCTTTCTTTCTCTCTATATCGTCTTCTCTATTTCTTTCTTTCTCCTCCCTCACTCTCTTTCTCGCTCTCTCCCTCTCATTCTTCTCTTACCCTCTCTCTCTCACTCTCTCTCTCTCTCTCTCTCCCTCTCCCTCTCCCTTTCTCTCTCGGTCTTCCTGTCCAGTTCCAACAGGTGAGAAGAGTGATGACCATCCTGTTCCTTACTATGGTAATTTCGTACTTCAGTTGCTTGAGAGCCATGCCCTTGAGAGAAGGCCCGGGTGTGCGGGGGCACCGCGTGGAGGGCCTCCTGGGGGCCGCGGCGGGCGTGGGCCGGGGCCACGGGACTCCTCAGAGCGCCGGGGCACTGCCCTCGCTCACAGACACGTTCGAGCAGGTCATCGAGGAGCTGCTGGAGGGCGATGGCGGGGTCGGCATTGGCGAGGGCAGCGTTGGCGTCGGTGACCCCCGGGGCCGGGGGGGCAGCGAGGTGCCCCAGGGAGGGGGGGGTCCCGGCGGGGCGGCATCGGCATCGGCAGCGGCAGCAGCGGTGGCGGCGGAGGCCAAAGACGTCGACCTGTACGCCTCGCGCGTCATGCTCAGCAACCAAGTGCCTTTGGAGCCCCCGCTGCTCTTCCTGCTGGAGGAATACAAAAACTACCTGGACGCCGCCAACATGTCCATGCGCGTCCGGCGGCACTCGGACCCCGCCCGGCGCGGAGAGCTGAGCGTGTGTGACAGTATTAGTCAGTGGGTCACGGCGGTGGACAAAAAGACGGCCATAGACATGTCCGGGCAGACCGTCTCCGTCATGGAGAAGGTCCCCGTGCCCAGTGGTCAACTGAAGCAATATTTTTACGAGACCAAATGCAACCCACAGGGATACACAAAAGACGGCTGTCGAGGAATAGACAAGCGGCACTATAACTCACAATGCCGGACAACCCAGTCCTACGTGCGCGCGCTCACCAGAGATAGCAAAAATAAGATGGGTTGGCGGTTTATACGGATAGACACGTCCTGTGTTTGCACATTGACCATTAAGAGAGGAAGATAGTGTATACAATGTATAGATTTTATTGAGAGTTCTAAAAAAGAGAGAAAAAATATCTATTTGTATATATACATAACAGGGTAAATTATTCCGTCAGATGAGAATTTTATGGACTGCATGTAAAAAAGATGAAGTTTATACAGTAAAGTGATACTACAGTCTATTTATTGAACATATTCATGACCTTGTAAACAATTAAAAAAAGATCTGATCAGTCATTCGCTCCCAGTTTAAATTACTGTATCACACTCCTTAAGACATTGTGTTCTTTTTTATGTTGCCAAGAATTCGGTTCAGTCAGAAGATACAGAAGGGAAAAGACTCCCATATTTAAAAAAAAAAAGAGACAAAACTTCTTGCATGCTGCTTCTATTGTGAATTGAGAAACTGTCCACTTTGGGAAACAAGGAAATGATACCGACCAAAACATTCCGTTTACATTTCCAGCAGTTCCAGGGTCGTCCTCCTCTCAGTACAATTCTTTCTGTTTACTATTCAAATCTTCTCAAGGTAATGTTGAAATTACATACTATGTCAAGGTGCTGTTGTCAAAGCTTTGCTGTTTTATTTTTTTATCCCCACAAGATGAAAGAAAAAAGATATAAAAAAAAATATATAAAATTTATTCATTGACATATGTTCTGGATTAATATAATTCATTTTGTATGTTGTGAAGTTGTTTGCAATATTAAATTGAAATATTTGAAGAAATAAAAATGACTATAGGCAACTGAAAAACAAAACCAATGTTGATACAATTTGAGCACTCCCATGCCTGGTATAAGCACGGCACAGCTTCAAAAGACAAGAAAAGAACAAAAAAAGTTTAAAGAATGGCCCACCCAAGTTTTAAGGGCCCTGTACCAAATACTTTTGGACTCTCAGATGACAGCACTTCCTGGTCATAGTTGACACAACTCACATAGGGACACGTAGCAAACACCCAGAAGCAGTCATGACTCTGACAGAAGTGCTTTGCATGCGTAGCGTTCCTTACATCTGAAAAAGGATAGTATCATCAGTTTTAAAAGAGACCATATCCCCAGTGTCTGAGAGGAGACGCTTGTAAAGGTAGGTGGTGGATGATGTAAAATAAAATGACCCCAGTCTTCAGCTCTGTCTCTGATACAGTCTTGCTGAGCTTAACACATCTAGCTAGCAACTGACAGCCCCCTTCGTCTTCACCTGCAAGCTGAGCTGACAAGATAAGAGGATGGCTAAGGCTAACAAGAACAACAAGCATGTCATGAATGAATGGTTGCACTCAGCAGGTAATTCTCAATACACCTAAAGTATGTTACTGAAGCACTGTAAGTGCTAAGGTGTCTCCAGTATCAGAAGGGTAGAGCAGAGACCTGGATGATGATGCAACAGCAAACAGGATGGGCCAGTGCACTCCCCATGTGGAGAACGTTAGCCAAAGTGGCTTCATGTGCTAGGGGTAATTTTTGGTTAAATTTGGGTGCCTGAATCCACACAAGGTTGGAGCAAGAGCGCCAGGAGCATCGCCTCTACGCACTCTGATGCACATCGGGAGGTCCAACATGGCAGACGGCCTGAACCTCGAGCTCAGCAGACACGTCTCCCAGAAGCTCTGAGCAAATAACTTATGGCTAATGACAAATGAATTGTGGGATATAGGTAAGTGCTCAATACAACGCGGCAATACACAACGGCTTTTCACACAAGTGTCAGGTGGTTCAAATAAGAAGTAGGGTGATTCACATAACATGAATCAAATGATGCTCAAATAACACCCACCCACTGTGATTGTAGACTATACATAATATAACTGCATACTACTGAACAAGCTTCAGGCAAGAGTACAAAGAAGAAAAAGACACCTTGCCTGATGAACACCTTATTTTGCATACTTCTCTACAGAATTAAAACTGAGAAAAATCTACTCAGAAAATGTTATGAACCCAAAAGTGCAGTGTGATGCTAAAACATAACACATAACAATGCACACACAACAAACAAACAAACAAAAAAAAACATGCACAGCATGGCTTGGTTTCGTCTCAATGCACAAAGAAACTAAACAAATTCACTTACATCTCCAATACAATGTGATCAGATTTGACTGACCGGTTCTCAAAGATTGCAATTCTACAAAAAGAGTATGGGCTTAAAACTAAAAAGTCTGCAAAGTCTACTTTTCCCAGTGGGCTATTAATGTCAGCCCAGCAAACATAGGCAGGTGTTTAAGAGTCAAAAAGAAGACCTGTCACTCAACCAGAGAGTAATTACCTTTAATACCCTTTGAGAAGTGAATGATTTTTCCCTGTTCTTTAGCGCTAATAGAACTTTGTCAAAAACCCCTCAGGGTATTTGTGACATCATAGAGGGAAATGTTCTAATCACACATGTGTGACCATACTACTCAAAGGGTTAATCTTTGCCAGACTTTCACATTTAGAGCTGTCATGTGTAATAACCAAAATAATCTCACATCAACAGTGCTTTAAGCATGGGGCATGTAAGACATGTTGACCTGGTTTGCTTAGTTTAAGCTGTCATAACTTGTTTTTTAAATTGCCTAGGCTATCACTAAGTTAATGATTGCCGTTGCATTAGGTTAGGTCCGAAAATAATTCATACCCTGCCAATTTTGTTTCTGTATATTTTTTTATTTGCCCAATAGGTTTCCTTTGTGGGAAACTGCAAGTACAAGGACAAAGGCTGTGTACACTGTGCTTAGGATTGTGCATTTCCTTTAAAAATAAAATCATTATTTTTTCTTTTTAGTGCAGAAAATCTAAATTAGCCATGGGTCTGAAAACTGGTGCGACACGTTGGTTAGCCTTCGTTGCTTTGCTCAAATACATATGCACAAAGCATTCCAAAGATCCTTATGTTTTGTTTCCTTTTGTTTTTCAGATCCAAATAAATCTGTTTTGATCTAATGCAGATGGGTCAGGAGCAGATGGGATTTAAAGCTATCTTTCTAACTCTTGAAATAGTGACATGACCTATGAGTCTCACCCATACCGGCTCTGCACATTATTGCAGAGCAATCTTATTCAATTTTGGGTGAACATCGATGAAATTATTGCCTTTATTTTCTGTAGGCCTATTTAATTTTGTAATTTCAAATACTGTTTCTTTTACCTCCTGAGAAATGTTCTCAAATCTTGGGCAAACAGTAGGCTTTTGGTTTCTGTGAATATTTTTTTGTGGTGAAATCATGTTAAATTATGAATTGCACGCTAAGTCCAGCATTTGTAAAATCTATTCCTTTTCCATGAATAACATTATCATATAATTTATGTAAATTAATAATTTTGAAGCAATGGTAATGTTGCAATTAATGCATTTATATTATTTTAAAACTGTCTTAAATTACAGACACTTTATCCAAACAGGTTCCTTATCATTGCAAGAAGCTTCCATGCTGACTTAGAACATAAAACAAGATTTAACAGACTAAACCCAACACATGGTGAAGTCTGATGTATTCATTTATTAACTTATTTATTCGGTTATTCTTGCTTTTTTAAACACTCTTTCCTGTTATCAAATCTATAGTTTCTGAAGTCAAAAGGAATTTAATTTTATGATATTTTATTGTTATTTATGCACATTGGTCAGCTTCTGTTGGATAAATTGTGCTATATAAATAAATTGAACTTGAACTTGAACTTTGAATTATCCATAGGCGAACACAATACTGAAAACCCAAACACTGACAAATAAAATCAGCCCTTAGGTCTCTTCCAAAGGAGGGGAGTGTACTGGGCGTGCACAGCCCATCCACAATAATATAAAAACTGTTGTCCTGTCACACAGCCTTAATTCTAGTTCAACTAGGGTGCGCAGAAACTGCGCAAAGGGAATAAAGTATAATAGTTGAATAAATGGCCTCAAGCAGCAATGAAAGCTTATGCGTCAGATGTAATTTCTAGGTGTATAACATATTAGTCATCTGAACAATTACACTGCGGAGTTATCGCAATGCTTCGGTAGATGTGTATGCCTTCACTGTGCGCATACTTCATGGTTTCCAGTAGACCCCCTTAATCCCTGGTTTATCACTTGCAAGGGTGCTTAACAGCACAAAGATAGAACGGAGCACTGATTGAACGTTTCTGAAATCGAAACGGAATATTTCGGGCTGAAATGGCCTCACTAGGAGAACCAGTACGGTTGGAAAGAGGTAAGTGAGAAATCAAACACCTACACGTTTGCTGCACATTATAAACAACGCGAAGTTAATATACCTTTCGTCATTTGGTTTGAGAGGGAGAGTCGCTCAGGCTGCTCCGACTTGCAGGCTAGTTAGCTAGCTGTTTTAGCATAGCAACCAGCAGCTACCAGGCTACCTTCTTGGGTAAATGTCTAGCCACCTTAACCTCGCAAAATGCGGTATCTATACATTACATCTGTCCCTGGACCTGTCGTGTGTCCCTTTCAGTGTCCAACACAAGTCCTCCACAAACACGGAGGAAAGAAGAGACGAAAGAGGTGTAACAAATGTTGAAAGGCAAGCTAGTTCTAGCTATTAGCGAAAACACCATAGCGACAATGAAATTAGCCTCTTGTTTGCTAGCTGTGTCACATCGCATGTTTATGGAGGTTTATTGGCTCCCTTTAGTGCACCGAGCTCTTTAAATATTTAGTTCTGTTAGTTGTGCCCACATAGTTGAATGTTGCTAGTTATATACACCATGTGTTATCTCTAATCAGTGTCTAGACTTGGAGTCTAATTGGTTAGTATTGTCGTTATTCCAATTAATCATGTTCCTATCTGATGTCAACTAGCTTGCTATGTTAATTGTTTACAAACCACAAATGCAAGCTAATGTTCTTCTATCAAAACGTTACACTTCATTACCTCCTAGCTAATATCTATATGTTAGGTCGTTGTTGAACTTTAAGTTATATCCACCTCGATTCAAATCATCCCTAACTTGTGTGTAGCCAGCTAGTGAATGTTAGCGTTTTGTGATGCAAGACAGAATAACTGGCTTATGCTGTGGTTATGTAATGCACTGCTTAACACTAGCGGTATACAAAGTGTGTTTACTCTTTCTCTCTTTGGGATTACTTAACTGTCTTTAACCGTACTATGAAGGACGACCTGGATGGACTCCACCCGCAAGTTAATTGTAAACAGGACAAATCACTACCCTACACTATCATGCGTTAGAATATAAATTGTTGACTTAGCAATTGATAACTTGCTATAAATTGTTTAGATATGGTTAAGATGATGTAACGGCGAGTAAATTTGTCAACTACTTAAACCAACTTTAAAGACTTGTGAAATTGATCGCTTGGCAGCACTTTAAGATTACTCTGTGGTGGTGTTCTTAAGAGACGGCTATTTCCCTTCAATCAGCAGACTCCTCAACACTATTAAACTGATGTGGAGGATCTACTTCTTATTTATTTTCTCCTTAGACTGCGCTACCTTAACAAGAATTACCACCAACTTTATCTTATCTTAATTCTGTTTTCAGATATTAACCGAGCCATTGAACTCCTGGACAAGCTTCAGAGAACCGGAGAAGTTCCCCCTCAGAAACTCCAGGCCCTGCAGAGGGTTCTGCAGAGTGAGTTCTGCAACGCGGTCCGAGAGGTATGAGGCTCACCTTTGTTGTCAGTTACAAACTAGTGTTGGGCTACAATGACAGGTGCAAAAGTGTCTTTGATGAACTATATCCAAGTGTACTTCCTGCTAGCCTACTACAATGGCTTGCGCGTCTTAGTATGAATGGTCATATGTGTACCTCCGAACAGATTATTACACCAAAGTACTGTATGCTTTATTACACCATACTGATGCTTTAACCCCTCCAAAGTTGGAGGTGTGGGGGTCTCAACATCCAATAAATTGCACACGTACTTTGCCTTACACCCAGTTACAAGTTGATTAATCACTGAAACGATTTTGAAAGCATTATTTTCAGGTTGAAAAAACTACTTAGTGTTGCTTTAAGTTTACTGGAAAATATGTTGAGTTACGATTAAGGAGTGCATTGTGAAGAAGCACCTAGAGACGTCTGATAACTTATTGCGTGTTTTTAACTGAGCTGTCCGTAGAGATGAGATTGTGAAGAATTCGAGTAAATGACAGCAACTAACTTGAGTCATGTCCATATGTAATCCGGACAGGGGCATGGTAAACTGTAAACACAACATGAATTCAGAGAAAAATCAGTTGTTTTATTTTTAAAATGCTACATATGCTAAATATGTCTTAAGGCCTGTTGCACACCCAAGCTTGAACTAGAACTTCGTCCCGATCAACTTTGCGAAAGCATAAAGGCAGCACAGGTGAGGGGAAAACTTAACCCCATTTTATCAAATGCTGTGCAGAGAACACCCTGCTTTAGCCTGTCCTGTAGCCTAGGGCTAGGCGATATATCGGTATTATTGTAATATCGATATATTTTTAAAGGAGATATGTATTTGACACTGTATCGCCATATTGATATATTTAAGATGCTACAATACCACTTTATCAAAACCACTTATTGTAATGTGTTCACACTGTTCAAACAGTCGGAGATTTCTTGGATCGCTCAGCTGTGCCCTTGCGTGTGTTACTGTTTACATTTTCATTTGCACAGCTCTTTTAGAGCAGTCTTAACTTAACATGAAACACTTTGAAATGGATATATATCGTATATCGCCAGTCAGCCCAGAAATATCGGGATAACAGTTTTGGTCCATATCACGCAGCCCTACTGTAGCCTATATCAAAAGTTTGCATAGTTATTAGGCTACTGTTTTCTATACAGGACAGAAACAAAAGCGGGTGTCTGCCAAATGGCTTTCTTCCACAGAGAGAGAGAGAATCACCATGTGTTACTGCAAGGTGTTTTGGTTCATGCCCACTGAAGAGTTGCGGAGGCCATGTCATAATGGAACTTCTGTTGGCCCGTGTGTGGAATTCAGAGCTGATCACATGGGGTGCTGATTTCATGGGCGCTTAGCCTAACCGAAAGGCAGAAGAGTTGGTATTCGAGCCTGCCGTGCAACGTGTGCAGTCCCCATTAACAAGTGTCAAGCACCTGAGCTAGAGAAGGGATGAGGCACACGGTTAGGAGTTAGAGAATTAGGAGGCTCTCCCGTGCCGTCCAGTCCCGTGTTGTTCTGTGGGCTGTTTCTGTCTGTCATGTGAAATGCTAAAAATGACGTGATCCCGCAACGCGGTTGGCAGCGGCCTCCCCTTTCCTGCTGATTGATCATCTGTCCCTGTTCATGCACAGACCTGAGAGAGGCAGAAACACACACACACACACGAGTTCCAGCAAGCACACATTTATTCTGAACTACTCTGTTTGTTTGTTTGTTTTTTTGTGTATTGCTTAGTTTAGTTCTCATTTAAAGGCATTTGTTTCAAAACCAACTCTACAGCCGTTGCAGAGTGGCTGCTTTGAAACAGGAACTGTCTGATGAAGTTATATTTCCCTCTGCTACTTCTGTTTGACGCCAGTGTTAGAGGAATTAAAGCAGCTCTTTAATACATCATGTTGCATTTCATTTTGCTTATGGTACTGTGGAGTGTAGAAGTATGTAACCAAGCTGTAGCTGTGGTAGTTTTTTTTTTTTCTTTCTTTTTTTCCATCTCCAGGAATATCTGCAAAATGAGGGATGTGTTGATGTGAGTTTGTCAGCCTGTGAGTAAGAGTTGTGTCACTGAATTGGATGGTGATTCCGTCTCTCGGCATATGACAGCATGAGGATGGCTTAATGAAGTTAGCTGAGCCGATCAGACTCATTTGAGTGGTGCTGGCAGTTGGCAGCCAGGGTGATTATGTCCGGCAGCCTTGGGCCGCATCCAGTTTTTCATACTCCTATATTTTCCTGACATTTGGCCTACATCGGGATGCAACACGGTGGTGCTACAGTTGTGGTTTGAGTGCAACATGGAAAGTTCAGGGGCGTTGCTTGAGCAAAACGGCAGTTTGTTACCAGAGTTAAAAATAAATAAATAAATAAAAACTACTAATGAATGAAGTGCTGCTTGCACTGGTTTGGAGCATCCCAGGTCAGGATGAGTATGTAAAGAGTGCTTTTTTTTAAGAATCCGTTAGTTTAATCCCAAGATAATTTACATTGACATTTATAGAACGCAGTGGCAAAGATGGCGGTGCCCGGAACCTTCAATTTAGGCTTCATCCGATTTCTGAGAGAGACTATGCATGACATCACAGTTCTCTTAGGTTGCTTTCACACCTATTTTTGTTCCGATACAAACCCCAAACCGATACAGATTCTTGACATTGTTCCGGGATCGTTTCGTGTTCACACAGCACATTTTTAGAACGAAACAAATGATGTAAACAAACACACGTGCGATCAAATCCATTCCATTCTAATCTACGCACTAGGCTAAGCCGTACTCTCATTCGTAAAAATTTAACCGCTTCCCACCTAGCCTACTACCATAGCTAAATAATTATCTCGAAGATGGATCGTAAGCTGATAATACTAGCTTTTGTTGTAGTCCTTTGGATGGCATACCAATGTGTATGTTATTAAGAATACATTCAATTTGAGTGTGAGTCCAGACAATGTCTCGAAAATAATGTGACACTGCACCTTATGAGGAGACGCGCTGCCAACAGAAGATACTGCAGGAGAAGATGAGCTCTCGTTAATTTACTGTACGTGCTTGTATCCTATGAAAATATAACATTGTACTGTACAGTGAAAAAAAACGTGATATCCCACTACACTGCCCCGATAGCTTTCACACTGTAAACGAACTGTTCTAGAGATCGATTGAAAAGGAGCCGAGAACACCCCCTCCAAGCGGTCTGGATTGGTTTGTTTTGTTCCAGAATAGAGTACGATTGTTGCTTTCACATATACCCAATCGAACCGATCCCTAGGGGCAAGCGATCCACGTTCCGTTTCAAAGACCTAGGTGTGAAAGCGCCCTTACATGCAGTCTATGGTTTGGATCCACAGGGGAACAGAACTTCAGGTTCACGCTGGCTTGATGCAGACGTCTTAAGTTCCGTTCACACCAAGAACTATAATGATAACGACAACTATAATTACAACGATGTGGGTGTCCACACTGAAAAAGAAGAATTAGAATTCTTATGAATTCTAATTAGCTGACTGCTTTTATAGTTCATAAAATCGCTCTGAAAGTGATCCCAATGATATCGTTCAGCCTGTCATTGTTGTTATAGTTGATATGTGATTGCCACTATTCACTAAAGTTAAATTGATTTTTACAAAGTTATAGTTATAATTATCTTTATAGTAATCGTTCTAGGTGAACATGTGTATGCTCCACACAGGTATATAAACATGTGTATTCTCCACACAGGCATATGCTCCACACAGGTATATAAACATGTGTATGCTCCACACAGGTATATGAACACGTCTATGAGACAGTGGACATCAACAGCAGCCCAGAGGTGCGAGCCAGTGCCACTGCTAAGGTACGGTCTGCATTTGTTATACCTGGGAAAAGAAAGTGTTTAAAGCCACTCTTGACAGGTGGATGTTAGTAAAAACAAAAAAAGAAGAAATAAAGCATAGGCATAGCCACGGATGGGCTGGGTTGGGCCCGTGTACACCTACTTGTCAATCAGGCCCACCCAATCAAAAGGCTATTTTGTTTGATTGACTGTTTACGTAATAAAAATAATCTATGTGTTTTGGGCTAGGCCCACGTGATTTTTTTTTTATTGGCCCACCCATTTTATGATTTCTGTCTACACCCTGAAATAGAGAGAAGGTAAAAAAGGAAAAAGGAACACACAGACGTGTAAAGACTTAAAAGCAGGGCACTGAGTCTACAAAACTGAGAATGAGAACTCTTATTAGAGAGGAGAAACCGTAGAAATGGAAGGAGTTACGGCTGCACAATATATAAAAAATATCGCAATATACAATATCGTGATATGCATATCGCAAAACATGGGTTAACTGGAGTAAATGGGACATTACTGTAAGATGTTTCACTCATCGAATGCAGCCTACTGCCCTTGATATCCACCCCACAGGCTGCACACTGGCTATGGCCTAGAGGTGAAGATTAAGCTGAAAGATGTTAAAACTGTTTAAACTATGTTTAAAAAATTTAATGATTATTTATCGCAAAACATATCGTCATCGCAACATTCAGCAATGTTACCGCATATTGGACATTTTTCCAATATCGTGCAGCCCTAGAAGGAGTAGACCTTCCTGCTCACAGTGTTTCCAAAAAACATAAACACAGGCTAATCAGAGCTAAACACAGGGCGTGGCCTAGGTTGCTCAGTGGAGATGACGGCCATGTTGATTTGACCTTCACGTGCCCAGATGCCATCAAAAGGGATCTAAGGATTGTTGACACCAATACTACATTGCGTTACGTTGCATGCTATTAAGCAGCCACTCCTGTCCATTACGTTTAGCTGATGCTCTTATCCAGAGCGACGATCTGGCGCCACCATTATGGCAG
This sequence comes from Coilia nasus, assembly GCA_027475355.1. NCBI lineage: Eukaryota > Metazoa > Chordata > Actinopteri > Clupeiformes > Engraulidae > Coilia > Coilia nasus. The sequence continues at coordinate 21,903,435 of CM050202.1, forward strand.
AGGCCATTCTAGACTCTAGACTGTTGGGGCTCCAAGAAAAAAACTCACCACTTCAGCTGAAGAGTGTATTGCCACCTCTCGCTGCACTACAACCCCAATTCCGACGAAGTTGTGTTAAATGTAAATGAAAAAGAAATGGACAAGGAAGAAAGCCTTTTATACAAAATCATCTTGTCAGTTAACATAATTAACTGTATAATTTCCTCTGTTGTTTTTTCTTTAGTCTTACTCAACTTTTCCTGCCTTTTATTGACATCGTCCCAACTTTTTTGAGACGCATTGCCGGCCAGAAATTTTGGGGTTGTGTTCAAAGGTTGTCAGCCCCCCATGGGCCTTAAGTGGGATGGGAGCCCCAAGCAGTTGCCCTTGTTGCCTGTGGAAACTTGAAGTAGTGACGTTTTTGGGCAATCTCGTCTAAACGTGACCTTACCACACCTTATGTCCAAAAACATCACTATTTCAAGTCCAGAATGTGTTGCTCTGTGGGCTCCAAGAAAACACTCACCACTTCAGCTAAAAAGAGCAAAGTCACTGCTCGCTGTACTATTGTCGCTGTACTATTGTCACCATTGCCAAGCAGTTGCCCTTGTTGCCTGTGGAAACTTGAGGGTAGTGACAATTTTGGGCAATCTCGTGTCCAATGTCCAAAAACATCACTATTTCAAGTCCAGAATGCATTGCTTTAAGCCAGCCAGCCAGTCACTAAGCCAGTCATTTCAAACAAGCCCCAATACTAGTGGCATGTGAGAACATGCTTCAGGTCAATACCAGTCAATACCAGTAGAGGAGACTGGGGTTGGTTGTCACATTTTTTGCTTTCATTTGAATCCCCTTAAAAACGGTGTTATGAATAGATTCTCTTTCAATGTATAATGTAAGCTTAAAGTGTCAGGTGGGACTGGAGTGGAGGGTCGTAAACCGCCTTAAATTCATTGTGTTCAAAAGATATGGGCTGCTAAATAGACATTGACCATCGCGGGGTTGGTTGTCACAATGTTATTTCAATGGGAGGGAGGGGAAATGATAACAGAAATATTTTTGAAAATTATGCCAAAAAGTGAAGTGAAATTTAATCAGAATATAAGTATAACACACAGGCATTGGGAATATTGACATTGGAAACATTGAAATAAAACATAGACTTGCTGAATACATACTATTTTATAACATATTATTTAAATATACATATTATGCACCAAAAGACAGATTAGAACAATTACATAAGTAGGCATATTGTTACTATTTAGATGTGTGTGTGTGTTTGTGTGTGTGTGTGTGTGTGTGTGTGTCAGAGTGTGAATACATATATGGCCATATATTACATTTTTGTATGGGAGACAATGTGACAACCAACCCCAAACAGAGTGTGACAACCATCCCCAACTGACCTTGTATGCTAGTAGTGACGCTAGCAGCCACAAGTTGTAGCATAACTAAGAAAAAACATATTGAAAATATAGCTCTGTCTTTATATGTTTTAATGGTAATAGTTTTTCTAAAGTCAACCCATTAGTTACAAAACCTTAGTCCTAAAAATGTTGACATGAAAAACCTTAATATTGATCTCACCTCAAAACTTTGTGTCAAACACTTGAACTGTCAATGTAGATGACCCCTAACACTAATTCTGAACAATTCTATGTCAGCGGCGTTGATCAGGGCCCTTTAGTGGCTGAGATATGATGAGTGTGACAACCAACCCGTGTGACATCTAACCCCGGTCTCCCCTCTACATATGGCATCATGCTTCCCGCCAACACTGGTGGTGGCCTGTGACATCATACTTTAGAAAGTGCCAAATCGTTGGGAGCAGGCTGTTACTGTTACTGGTGGGGGACAGTGATGTCAGATGACACAGCGATGTTTGCAGCCCCATAGCTCACTGCCAAATAGCTCAAAGCCCCTGTTTGGCTCATGTGTCAAACAGCACTGTGCACTGTAATGAGACGGATGGAAAGTAGGATGCCCTAGGCTGCCACAACCGTAAAATGAGTTGATGAGTAATTGTCATGCAAGCGATGTTTTGCATCTGTTGTAATGCCACGGACTAATCATAGTTTAATAACACACTCGTCCCGTGAGACACTATGGTGTTTGGCTTCGCATCAAAACACCAGACGTTAGTCATAGGTAGTTAATCAACAGATGCGCTTTTACAATTTTGGTAATGGGTCGAACATTTGTTTTCTTTTTCAAAATAATATAAACATTTATTAGATCATTTTTAAGTCACCATTCGTGTAAATGTTGCCACTTACGACTGCTTAAATATAGGTTTATTGTTTGCTCAGTGGCACCACTAAATGTTGTGGGAGGGTAACGCTATTACTTCATAGTCATCCCAAGGTATACTGATGGGTCTCACTGAACCCCATTCTACTCCTTCGCATTTGACAGTGGGGGTCTGTCCTTGCCTGGTAAACCAGCCGCTCGTACTTCATTTCATTTTGTACAGAGAGTCTGGCAGTGCTGTATTAGCCTGGTAAACCAGCCCCTCCTACTTCATTTCGTTTTTATACAGAGGGTCTGGCCAAAAGGATTCTGCTGAAGTTCAAAACAAGTGGCTCTGCCTTTACCCAATAGCTAACGTCTGGTTGTGACATATGCAATTAGCCTGCCTGTGCACTGCAATTTAAATGTAGCACACATCGTCGACATCATTGCTCACAAACACTCCCTCTGTTCGTTGATTGGCTATGAGGGGCTGGTTTACCAGGCTGGCTGTCCTGCTTTTCTATCTCTCAAAGCGGCGGCATATAAAATACGGAGCAACAACAAAAATGAAAGCAAAGCTCCTAAATTGAGATTTAAAGAAGTTTGCTTCTTTATAAAAGTTGCCCTTGTGTTGGGCATTAATTAGTTTCTATTGAGCAGTTCAGGTGAGGAATTGTGGTCCAGGACAGGCCCTCAATCCTTCCTGCCCAGCCTCCAGCTGCGCTCTCCTCGTCTTTCTCCTTTATGTCCTAATCGATGGGTCTTTATTTGTATTTATGCAACTTATTTCTGTTTATTTTCCTCATTATTTACATCTTTTGTGCTCTGTTTATGGGTCTTTTTTGGCCAGTCTGGTCCAAAAGGCGTCTGTGAATATCCTTTCCAATAGTCACCGCCGACTCCCATTGGCTGTTTTTATTTATGTTTATGTTTAAGCAGGAAGTGGTCAAGGCCCTGTTTGTGAAGTCACGTTATTTATGGAGCGCCCATAAAAAAACAACAGAAGTTCAGCTGCAGTTGACTGCAGGGCTAGGGTGGTTCAGCGTAGGGGTAGGGTGGTTCAGCGTAGGGGTAGGGTGGTTCAGCGTAGGAGTAGGGTGGTTCAGTTGGCCAAGTTAGCCTAGAATAAGTGGTCAACTTGCTGAAACAAGCACCCCACGTCAGCGGCATTTCCATCTTGTAAACCCTTGTCTTGCATGGCTTATAACACACCGAAAGTTCACTTGTCAACAACCTGCATTATAGAAATACCTCCCAGATGAGGTAAATAAATTGACAGTAAAAAAAGAGCATTTTTTGGCCCATCCTGTATTTATCATCTAAGATGTTTTTATATTAAGAATGTGCAGCACAGAGCAAAGCATGTAAATTGTATGTGACAAATAAAAGCACTTGAACTTGAACTAATACACATGTATGTAAAACACTGGTTCACTGGGCCTCTCCACATGGATTCTGATGTTTGGTCTCCTTTCCCCTAAATAAATTTTGCTGAATGTAAATTATATGTGATGTGATGTTTGGTCTTCCTCCCCCTTTCATGTCACTGCATGTAAATTGTATGTGACGTGTATGTGACGTGATGTTTGGTCTGCTTCTCTGCATGTAAATTGTATGTGACGTGTATGTGACGTGATGTTTGGTCTGCTTCTCTGCATGTAAATTGTATGTGACGTGTATGTGACGTGATGTTTGGTCTGCTTCTCTGCATGTAAATTGTATGTGACGTGTATGTGACGTGATGTTTGGTCTCCTTCTCCGCGTGCAAATTGTATGTGACGTGTATGTGACGTGATGTTTGGTCTCCTTCTCTGCATGTAAATTGTATGTGACGTGTATGTGACGTGATGTTTGGTCTCCTTCTCTGCATGTAAATTGTATGTGACGTGTGTGTAACGTCATGTTTGGTTTACTTCTCTGCATGTGAGTTGATATGATGTTTGGTCTCCTTCTCTGCATGTAAATGGTATGTGACGTGTATGTGACGTGATGTTTGGTCTCCTTCTCTGCATGTAAATGGTATGTGACGTGTATGTGACGTGATGTTTGGTTTACTTCTCTGCATGTGAGTTGATATGATGTTTGGTCTCCTTCTCTGCATGTAAATGGTATGTGACGTGTATGTGACGTGATGTTTGGTCTCCTTCTCTGCATGTAAATGGTATGTGACGTGTATGTGACGTGATGTTTGGTCTCCTTCTCTGCATGTAAATGGTATGTGACGTGTATGTGAGCTGATGTTTGGTCTCCTCCCCTCTTACAATTTACACGCAGTGAAATTAATTATGTGCTCTGATATTTGGTCTCCTTCCCCCTTTTTTTTTTGCACTGCATGTAAATTGTATGTGACCCGTATGTGATCTGATGTTTGGTGTCCTTCTCTGCATGTAAGTGGTATGTGACACGTATGTGATGTGATGTTTGGCCCCTGCAGGCAACGGTAGCGGCGTTTGCGGCGAGCGAGGGCCACTCGCACCCGCGCGTGGTGGAGCTGCCGAAGACGGAGGAGGGGCTGGGCTTCAACATCATGGGCGGCAAGGAGCAGAACTCGCCCATCTACATCTCCCGCATCATCCCCGCCGGCATCGCCGACCGCCACGGAGGCCTCAAGAGGGGCGACCAGCTGCTTTCCGTCAATGGAGTGGTACGAGTTTGTCTGTGTGTGTGTGTTAGGGCTGTGGCCATTCCTGTGTGTGTGTGAGAGTGAAGTCATTCATTTGGGCCCTTGCACACACACATGTACAGGGCGGCACATGAGGGGGGACAAACATGGAAGCGTTCTGGGGCCCAGCCACCAGGGGGGGCCCAGTCAATTAGGGGCCCAGGGGGGGTTAAAAACCATAGGGTTTTTTTTTTTTGGGGGGGGGGGGGGGGGGGGGGCAGTAGGTGGCCCAGTAATTGGATCTTTTCAGGGTCCCAGCCATCTCTGTGGGCAGGCCTGTACATGTGTGTGCATATGTACACTCATGCAGGATTGTGCAGGCCTGCCTCAAACACACACATATATGCCATATGGGGAATATAAGTGGGCGTGTGTGTGCGTTCGTGTGGCAGTGTTGCCACCCAGCCTGCCGTCCTAACGAAATGTGTGCATCCTGCTGGAAGGTGCGAGATCTGGCCCGTGGGCACTAAGAGCAGTTTAGTGAGCATGTGTGTGTGTGTGTGTGTGTGTGTGCACTTGTGTGTGCGCGCCTTGGGGCAGAGACTTATTAGAACAGAAAACAGGTTTCAGGAAATTCACTTCATCTATTTTTACCTTCTTACATATGCTGTTTCTATTCTGGTTCTCACCTCTTGTTTGCTGTTTTCATGTCTGTTTTGTGTTTTTTTTTTTCCATCCTTTCTCTTCCGCTCCTCCCTCCTTCTCTCCATATCCGTCTCTCCCCTACCTCCTCCTGCCCCCCCCCCCCCATTTCATCCCTGTCTCTTATCTGTGTTTTACTTTACTTCTCTCTGCCCTGCTTTCATTCCCCCCTCCCCTTCCTCATCCCAATCTACCCCTCTACCCATCCCCTCCTCCCTCTCTCTTCCTCCTTTACCTTCGCATTTCTCTTTCTCCCACTTTCTCTCTTACTGTTCTTCTTTCTTCTCCTCATCTCCCATCTCTCTCTGTCCTTCCTCTCTCTCGCTCCTTCTTTACCCTGTCCTCCCTCTCTCTCTCTCTCTTCCATCTCTCTCTTCTCTGTCCCATCCCTATCTCTCCCCTCCCCTTCCTCTCTCTCTCCCCCTCTGTCTCTCTCCATCTCTCTATCATTCTCTCCCCTGTCTCTCCCCCTCTCTCTCCTCTATTCCATCTCTCTCTTTCTCTCTCTCCCATCCCTCCCTCTCTCTCTCCCAATCCCTCCATCTCTCTCTCCTCCACATCCCTCCTCCCTCCATCCCTCTCTCTCTTACTCCCCCCATCCCTCCTCCCTCCATCCCTATCTCTATCTCCCTCCTTCTCCCTCTCTCTCCTCCCCCCATCCCCCATCCCTCTCTCTCTCTCTCTCTCTCTAGAGTGTGGAGGGGGAGCACCATGAGCGAGCGGTGGAGCTGCTGAAGGCGGCGCAGGGGACGGTGAAGCTGGTGGTGCGCTACACCCCCAAGGTGCTGGAGGAGATGGAGTCCCGCTTCGAGAAGATGCGCTCGGCCAAGCGCCGCCAACAGAACAACTATCCTCAGTAGCAGCCCTTACGCAGTGATCTTTCTCTCTCCCACTCTCCCTCTCTTTCTCTCTCTCTCTCTCTCTCTCTCTCTCTCTCTCTCTCTCTCTCTCTCTCTCTCTCTCCCTCTCGCTCTCTTTCTCCAGTTCCTGTCCTTCTCTCTAACCCTCCTTCTGCCATCTGTCCTGTTCCTTCCTGTCTTCCGCGGAGTTCACACTTTCTCTTTTTCTCTCCTTCTCTCTCTCTTTTGCTCTCTCTCTTTTGCTCTCTCTCTTTTGCTCTCTCTCTCTCTCTCTCTCCTCCAGCCAGGGATTGTAGCCGTGTGTATGGCACTTCTCACTTCTGTCTTTCTGAAATTTTGTAAAAAAAAACAAAAAACACACAAACAACCTGAGCATCTGAATTTTTAACTCCTGCGCTCACTCACTTATACATAACACTGAGCTTTTCACCTTAGACTTGCAGTGTAGACCTGCAATGTTATATCATGTCATTACTAATTCTGAAATATGAGAACACTTATATACACACACACAAACACATCTGTTTGAAGATTGTACTGTTTTTTAAATTGGATGCGACGTTAAAGGGAGCGAAGGGGAATGTGTTGGTGTGTTTGACCTCCATCTGAGGGAAGAGGTGATACCCAGTCAACCGCATATTTCTACATGCAATGCCATAAATCACTGGACTGGGCCGTTAGGACTTATGAACTGGAAACACTTATTGACGTACCTTTGCAAAGGAACGTGTGTTCAATTTTGCTATAACTTCTACAACATTTCTTGAATGAAATTTTCACCCATAATATAATTGGGAGAAATGGTTCTGCACTCTTTGTCCCGTACGTTTGCTTGATGCAATGAGGCTGACTGAGACTGTGGTCCAGTATATTCTAATGCAGTTTGAGTCTGAAACACCTATCTGCTAGATACCTTCCTCTATGGCCCTTCTCTTCTGCATTCTCAAGTCTCATTCTAATGTGCACGTAATACCAATTATGTCCAAAAGAGGGCACCCAAATGACTTTTGCCTAAATGCCCACTTCGCCAACATCATTTGCCTACACACAGCCAGTTGTTGTTATGTTCCTTGGGTGCAGATGGTGGATATTGTCCTTTGGAATGAGATAAGAGTTGAAAGAGCTGAAAATCATGAATGTGTGAGACTTGCTCCATGTTTCTATGTCCTCTTCCTGACTGGTGCTGTTAAGGTATTTTTGATCATGTCTATCTATTGCTGAGACAAAAACGGAATAAGAGAAAGATTTTAGTTTAGTGTTCAGTCTTGAGTCTACTACTACAAAGCCTGTACCCACTAACACAAATGAGTCTGTAGAAATGTTCCTTTTTTGTCATGTTGATGGTTTCTATAATATGCAAAACATCCCAAATCGAGCATAGTGTGGCCCTTTAAAGGCATTCTGGGATTACATATCTAGCACTCTGTTCTCTACAACTTTATTTTATTTTGTTATGTTTTCCTTTGAGGAGCCCTGTGTATTTACACAGTTGAGGTTGGCAGTAGTGGCCATACGTCAGATGTGATGGCTCTGTCTCCTTGTGTGTGTGTGCGTGTGTGTGTGTGTGTGTGTGTTAAAGATTAGCACTGGAGTTGTTTATGCCAACTTGAGCTCGGCTCAGGGCTTTACAAACTGTGGTTCCCACGCCATAATGAGTCAGGTCTTTAAGGGGACTTCACCATTGATAGCGAGCAACATTTGTTTGTCTAGAGAACTTAAGGCGACAATGGGTGGCTTGGTGCAGGCATCCAATCAGAACACTAGATGCAGGTCAGGTGATACGTTAAACTTCTATCAGCGGTGGGCAACCTCTAGGAGGCAGTCACGTGGCTGTCGTTCAAAATTGTTATTAAAAAGTCACGCCTTTCGTCATCAGCCTGCGTGTGTGTGTGTGTGTATCCGCTTCTGGAGAAGAAATTCGTTTTTGTGGAACTGAGAAGTCTGTGAGGTAGAGGTGTTTGTGAAGCACGAAGTCGACTTTCGACCCACACAAGTTTAGACGGCAGCATCCTCCTTCTGGAGGAGTAGAAGAGAAGAGAGCTCTTCGTCACGCCGTGTATGCCTATGCTCATTGTGTTTGCGTTGGTTTCCTTTGTCTTGTTTTTGTAATGTTTGCAAGAGTTCACAGAAGCATTAAGCAGTGTACAGTGTGGGGAGTACGCTGGCATTAAACGTTTCCTTTTCCTGTTAAATTATGGTAAGTTGTGACCAGTCATTCAGTAGGGGCATTGGACAGATCTAAACCAGCACAAATCTGCCAGGGGCCCCCCTGCAGGTGAGCCAGGGAAGTGCAGGCCAGCCCTAGCCACTCCTTTATCCAGGAGCCTGCACAATGGATGTTAGCCACTGCTTTTTCCAGAGCTGGTTTTCTTGGTCCTCCAGGCTATTTATAAGACAACGAAGTAGATGTTGTTAGTCCAGTACCAAGTGTTACACTCCACTGTACAGGACGTAGAAGGATGCTCAGTTTTCTTGTGTATGTTGTGTATATTGCTTTTTTTTTATTGTTTTAATTGATTGTGATTAACGTGCAGCTAGTGTGAGAGGGAATAGGAGGGTGCAGGTATATACGTTTACACATCCCAGACCAGGCAGGTGCAACCACTAACTGGACAGGTTTGTTGATGGGATGATGCTGAGCGCTTATATCTTCATTCCACCCCTCTCTAGCTGGGCTGGCCCATCTGCTCAGACCACACAGGGCATCATCATCAGGTCGCATTCAGCTTTAATATGAAGGAGAAGTTGGATGTCAGTCAATCCTTAGCCCTGTTGTTCGAGGCTACAGAGTGCTGAAAGAACGAAAAGAATGAAAAAAATTGATGCAGCATAGACGGAATATTAATTGAATGATGCACAGGCAAATGAAGCTAACTGGGCAGATTTGCTGGTGATGTAGGTGCTCATATCCTCATCACTCCCTTGTGTAGCTGGTCTGGCCTCACTTTCCCTCCCAGCCCAGCTGCTGCATCAGTCCCATCAGGCTCTAACACTTTAGTACTGGGATGCATAAGGAGGAACCCTGGTCGAAGTTGGGCAGCATCCACAGATGTCAAAGGATTGTGTGCACGACTATCAGGACTCATATTTGTTGAGGGGCCACCACAGACCTGAGTATAGTATGCTAATGAATGGAGTATTTTGTACACATATTGACCTTGCCAATGGGGCATTTGGCCATGCAATTGTTTTAATGGTTTCAGGCCATGCAGTGCGTCTTAATGGTCTCGGTAAGATATTTTCAGCATCTCACTGGTGTGTGAGAAATGGTTCTTGTGGTGTGGTAAGATCGCATCATCTCACTGGTGTGTGAGAACTGGTTGTTGTGGTGTGGTAAGATCTCGTCAACATCTCACTAGACGTGTGAGAACTGGTTGTTGTGGTGTGGTAAGATCTCGTCAGCATCTCACTGGTGTGTGAGAACTGGTTCTTGTGGTGTGGTAACATCTTGTCAGCATCTCACTGGTGCGTGAGAACTGGTTGTTGTGGTGTGGTAAGGTCTCGTCAGCATCTCACTGCTGTGTGAGAACTGATTCCTGTGGTCTCGTTGGACATCTGAGAGGACATGTGGTGCTGTTTGGACCACCTACACTGCATGTCGTTAGCTGTTGTCTAGGAGACGGAAAGCTCCCTGGCACAACTAAGGGTGATGGCAGACATACCGATGACACAGGACCGTACACGCGCGCACGCACACACATACACGCTATCAGGTTCACCATCAGGGAAGCCAGGGACCTACCTGAAATAAATGAGATCTTTCTCCTGCATATTTTTATATGAGTCGTATATGTGTATGCACATTCACTTGGTCTGTTTTTGACCAAAACAAAAAAAAAAACCTTTAAAATACTAACTTGGTATTTGATCACTTGAGATAACAGCTTTGTGTGAACAAATGAACACTAAAATGGGAATTTGTGAATTTAAAAAAAAAAAAAAAAAATCTCCCAGATTTAGCTCTTGCTTACATAGTTCCTCAACCGACACCCCTGCTTGACCCCTTTTTCTCTTTCTAACTACAGTTAGGGAGAGATGGAGAGAGTGGTAGAGTCAGAGAGGAAAAGATGAAGAGAAGGCGAGTGTGCTAGAGACAGAGATGGAGAAAGCAAAAGTGAGTGAGATGGAGAGAGAGAGAGAGAGAGAGAGAGAGAAAGGTGAGGCTGTGAGTTTATTTTTACCCCAAGAAGCATGTTCGCAGAGAGTCACACTCGCACTGAAGGCCTCCCTATCTCTCTGGTCCTCATCACTTATTTAGCACATTTTCTAATCTTAGAGCCTCATGAATCATTCACACACTTTCCTTACGTAGGTACTGTGGGGGGCGGAGGGGTGCTGAGAGAGGGAGGGAGGGAGAGGGGTGGGAATGGGTGGGGGGTGATTGAAGACTTTTAAAGGGAACTTTCTCTGGGTTTTATCGCGAGTTAATGTAAAACGGAGCCGTGTCGAGCAGAACGAGGAGCAGTGTGTAGTTCTGCCACTCTGCTGCAGTGCGCTTGAAATGATTGTATAGCCCCACCCGGAACCAGAACCCGGTTCCGATAAGCAATAAGACTGGACTTTGACCCCTTAATAACCCACAGCTATAGGTGTCCATCTTCTGTCTCTGTCATTCACGGCCTCTCTTTCTACCTAGGGGTAAACTACTTTTGAAACCGCTGTTTCTTTTGATATTAATCCTCTTTTTGATAAGTGATTTGTTTTTTTTTGTTCGTTTTTTCCAAGCAAAATTTTCCAGAAGTGGTTTGTATTCATGTTTTGACAATGTGTGTGTGATTCCTCTGGCCTCCTCCCTCCCTTCTTTCGAGTAACAAGACCAAACTTCTCACACCTTTCTGGAAACTCTTTCTTAATATGTTGTCTGTTAAGCTTTTTTGAACAGTTAAAAAAAACAAAAAGCAAAGAAAAAAAGTTTATTTTTCTGTTGCATTCTTCTCTATCCTGTTTTGTTATGTGACTGTGCCGTGGATGTATAGAGTTACTGGAACAAATGATGAGATTTGAAGCTGCACAAAATAAATTATACAGTGAATTAACACATCCAGTGCCGTGTGTGTGTGATATCTCTCATCTCCTTGGCAAGGGCCACACACGTACAGTAAGGGGTCATGTCTGATGGCCATATGTCTCTGGACAGTAGGGGGCGCTCTGGGACAGGCAACAGGAGCTGGAGGGGGGTACTCTGGGAGAGGGCAGAGGAGCTGGAGGGGGTTGCTCTGGGAGAGGGCAGAGGAGCTGGAGGTTGCCAAATGAGGCGCTATGAGGCCTTCTGCGATGCGTTCTCTGGTCAAAAGACAGGAAGTCAGGACTTCACTGACGTGAGCAAGCTGTGGGACATATGAAATGAAAATGAAAACAGTCATATGAAAATGCAAAACTCTTGCCATTTAATTATCAAATTATCAGCACAATTATCCTGCCAAAATTATAATGGAAATGAAATATTGTTAATATTTAATTTTTTCATTATCATTTATTTAGTAGCCCATACCCCCTCTACAAGCAGAGGCAGGAACTAAAAAAGTGGTCCCTCATTGGCCACATCATGTCACTGTGATGTGGAGGTACCAGCAGATTCACAGTCTATCAAACACACATGCAATCTACTCACATTAGTAACTAAAACAAACTGGTACAAAGACATGGCATTAAAGATATGCCAGCAGAAAGGCATTTCCGACACATGGTTCAGTAACTACGTAGCTAAATAAGAAACAAATACTGTACATAAATCTATCTGGGTAAGTTAACCATGAGTAGGAAATGATTACATTACACTTAGCTGACACTCTTATCCAGAGCAACTTAGTTATTTTACAGGATACAGTCCCTGGAGCAACGTGGGGTTACATGCCTTGCTCAAGGGCACTTCAGCACTGGATGAGGGTGCAGAAGAGCAGTAGTTATTTACTTCCCCACCTACATTCTTCCTACTTGTACGGGATTCGAACCTGCAACCCTCCGATTTCAAGACCAACCAAGGCCACAGCTGCCTCGTCACGTCTGAAGCTGTGTCTCAAGCTTCATTCTCCCAGCAAAACAAAGTCATGGGACTCTTATATCAACTTGTCACTAAGCAATGTACTTTAACCAGGGCCAGATATCCAGCCTCTGAAATATACATATACGTTCCAGTGACTTAAATAAACTTACCAGCATGCCAACACACACACACACACACACACACGACATAACGTTTCTCGCCACTACCCTGTCGTCACCCCTGATGACACACGAGACTAGCGTAAGGGCTGGTCTGACATGTCACCATGTTTCTCATTTGTGTGTGAGTGTTTGTGGGGCGGGGTGGTGGGGGTCGTCTTCTTCTTTTTGGATAAAATTGTCAGCAGGAAATGCTTGTGAAGATTGACCGAAGACGTGTCAAGAGGGACGCCCTGCAGGACGGTGAAAAATAACCCCTCTCATTTGGTGACAGATGACAAATAACCTGGCCGATTGGCTCACCAGTGAAATATAGCCATTCTGATTGGCCGAGGGTTGAAAAATAAACCTGCTGATTGGGTGATAGATGAAAAATAGACCTGCTGATTGGGTGATGGATGATGGCGATCCCCAGTAGCAGCCCTCTGCCCTCCATCAGGAATCTTTGCCCTGCCAAAGCACATCAGCTTAATAGTCTGGCCCTGTGTGTGTTCCAAGTTGTTAATTCATCTCGTCCAGCTTATGTACACTGGCATATGACCTTATGCCACTTAAAAGGCAGCATAGTGCCTTGTCTCGTCAGATTTACTTTGAATAAAAAATGTCTGCAGTGTGTAGTGTCTTTAGCAGAAGTGTGTGTGTGTGTGTGTGTGTGTGTGTGTGTGTGTGTGTGTAGCACTATAAACCACCACCTCTCCATGACTGTCTCATTTACTAAATGTGCTCAGACCTGCCAATCAGTTTCAAATCCCATTAAAATGTCAGGGGTGATTGATGGCATCGCTATATCCACACTCGAGATATTACCCTCGCACAGAGAGGGCGGAGACTAAATCTAGTTACCATATTTATGTTGTAGGGATTTTTCTTATTGCCTCTCTAAGTGCCTGTTAGGGTTAACCATTTAAAGATATCAGTTAAATAATGTCAAATAGTATATACATTCTGGCACTAAATTGTGTTTTGCTTATAAAAGACCCAAATTGGTTATCGAGAATAAAGACAAATATTTAGACGGAATATTTAGACCACTCAGCAAAAAAACATAGTTACAGGATATTTTAATTGTATTTGTTTTGAGTTTGAGGGCACATTTATTGCCCAGAAATAGCTGCCAATGATGGTGTCCTGCCCTGCCATGCATGCAGTGAGGGAGATGAGTGCTGAGCAGTGCAGTTGCCCCGGGGCAGAGAGGTACTGCATGGGGCAATTACCCTACATGCCTCCACTGCTCCCCAGGTCCCCAGCCTTTTCAGTCCAGAGCGACACACTATGGCCTGGCCTAATTTTGACACCCTCTTCCATACCACACAAGCATTGGCTGGGGAGAAGGAGTTCCACACACACACACACACACACACACACACACAACCCACTCCATCTCCCCTCAGTTTGTGATGCGGCCACGCTTGGAACATTCCGGAAGATTCCCTGCATGGCGATCCGTCCGCAGAGGGCATTGTGTCCATCAGTGAGGCTTAAAATTGGCTTTGCCACATTAATATCCAGCAGAGAACGGGGGCTAACGGGCGTGCAGGTGACCTGTCTCATCAGCCTGATGAGAGCCATTCCGGCTCTAAATGGGTTTCAGTGGCATTATTGGCCCTGGGAGGGCAATGCTGTCTGGGCATTGCTGTGGCCAATCCACCTGCTTTACAAGCAGCCATTACGGCTCCAAATAGGCAGGTATTTAATGTGGCAGCCCTGGCTTGTCACATGTGCTTGGGCCAATCTGTCAGAACAAAAACAGCCTGGTATGAGTTTGTGTGTGTGTGTGTGTGTGTGTGTGTGTGTGTGTGTGTGTGTGTGTGTGTGTGTGTGTGTGTGTGTGTGAGAGAGAGAGAGGGAAACAAGGAGTGGATGTGTGTGTGTGTGTGTGTGTGTTTGCGCATGCATGTGCATGTCCTTGAATGTGATATGTGTGTGTGTGCCAGTGGGTGTGACATAGGACACAAAGGGTTGCACTTTTATAGCACAGGCTAAAGTAGGTGTGTGTGTGTGTGTGTGTGTGTGAGGGTTCCACTTACAAAAGGCCAAAGTAGGTAGGTGAACACAAAATATCTGCCAAGCCAAGTTAATCACGACAAAGCTGACACTTTGACATGGTAGCATCCACAAAAAAAGTTTATTAATCTTAAACTACAACAATAAATATGGCATAGGTGAAACAAAGGGTACATTGTATTTGGGCTGCCCTGCCCTGCCCCCCCCCCCCCCCCCCCCCCCCCCTTGTAGGACAACCAAGGACAAAACATTACCAAAGCCCCTCATCTGTCTAAGGCACAAATCCCTCAGGAAAAACAAGAAATAATAAGACAAAACACACACAACAGGTGAAAGACAAAGGACACTGCCAAATGCAATGGTAGAGGAGGTTTAATAAACACAGCAAAAAGACCAGTGTTGAATTACGTCCCACAGAGTTGATTTTAACACTTAAGATTTTATATAGCTCCACACTCTCCAGAGTTAAATTAACACTTTCAAAATGTGAAATAACCCTAACTCTGGACTCCATTCAAATTCAAAAATGGTAAAATTACACTACCAAATCAACTCCCAAATGTTTAACCCTGAAATTTTAACTCCTCAATTTTTGCTGTGAAGGAGTGGGGAGAGTGAGTAGAGTAGGACTAACACTAGATAAAGGCCACACACAACTTGTTAGCTTAAACACATAGGGCCGGTTCGTCGCACAAAGATTAACTGGACTTGTGAGAACTACAGTGGACATCCCCATAGACCAAAAAAAAAGCTTTAAATCCAGAACTAGTCTTAATCAATGTCAGGACAACTGGCCAACAGAGCAGCGTAACACATGGGGGGGCTGACAGCCAATGAAATCCTTCAGCTAGATCACATGATTGCCAAGCATCCTCTCTTGGCAGAAGAATCCCCTGAAGGGGCAGGAGAAGGGGTATCCGGGGGGCAACAAGGGCATCTTCAGCTGGACACAGCCTTTCTGTCCAACACTCGGGGAGGCCACTCAAGATGTCTCACTTCTTTGTTTCCACCTTGGCGATTTGGGCTGATAAGTGGCAGATAAAATCAGATCAGTCGCTTCTCTCCTCAACAGAAATCCGTCAACGAAATACCTATTGTAATGCACTTTATTGTATAATACCCTATTTGTATTATTCATCATAATGAAAATATATTCTATATAGTACCAAGAAAATTACACCTACTCATTGTAAATGACAAAAAAAACAGTCAAACATGCTCTCTAAAACTGAAATTTCAAGACATTAAAATATGAACCACAATAAAGCATCACCTGAAAACATCACGTTTTTTTCACCGGCACAGTTATTCGCGATCCATCATTATGGTACTGAATGAGGTAATTGTGTGGGATACCGTGGTAACTGTGTTTTGGTGATTTCAGGTCAACGGTGACTTGGCAGGGATGGCAGGGGGTGACACAGTCTTGTTGGTGTCAAGGCAAGGGTGTGCAGGACGATGTGGGGGGGTGGTTGGGGTCTCGGGGGTGTGTGTATGTGTGTGTGGGGGGGTGATGGTGTCTTACCTCAGCTTCACCCACAGGCCTCGTGCACTCAGGCGCTACTCTCCCGTGCTACAGAGCGTGGGTGGGTGGGAGGAGGAGGTGAGAGGAGTGGAGGTGGGGGGCATAGAAGACAGCAAGTGGGTGTCAAACATAAACACACGCAAACAAACAAACGCCAACAAACACCAACAACAGCAAGGCATGGATCTGGCAGGCATGATCCATGCTACCTGTCTGAGGTGTGCCTTGAAATACACCTCTAGGTGCGCGTGCGCGCACACACACACACACACACAGACAGAACATCCAGCGTAACATCTATACATTAATGAGTCTTCCCCACAGCCACTCTGAGTTAACGGAATCTAACCATATGGGAGATGCAGGACATACTGTAACAGTGATTTACAGTATGTGCCAAAAGTGGTCCTCCACACACTCACATTTTATTCTTTTATCTTGGACTATTATTTATTTTATTCTATGTTGTAATATTCTTCATATATGTTTGCACTGGAGAAGGAACTGCTTTTAATGTCATTGTACATGTGTATAGTGACAATAAAAGACATTCTGTTCTATTCTGTTCTACAGTATTCTACTCTATTCTACTCTAACTCTAAAAGGCCAAGACAAAGTGAGATTATTTTCAGGGGTGTAGTGGCAAAAAAACACTACAGTACCTGTACATAAACTACAGTTATCCATTATGTAGAGCGATTTACAGTTTGGAAAAGGTGTTTAAATGGCATTAATGTTCAGTCCACCATGCCTCTATTTTTTAATCATATTGGGGAAACTTTCCTGAAAAGACTATGAATTGATAAAAACATTCCCGTCAGATGAAACTTTCTTGACAGTGGCTTCATATTTCTACTAAACATATACCAACATGTGCTGCATGTACAATTACTTAATCAAATATGAGTGGCAAAGACATTCATATATGAGGTTTGGGAAATCATATATGACTTCATATTTGATTGACATATGCACCACAGAGGTTGCAGGAGGCGGTTTGGAGGCGGACTTGCATCGCAAGAAACTCCAGCAATGCAAGAGAGGCGCGGACTTGCATCGCAAGAAACTCCAGCAATGCAAGAGAGGCGCGGACTTGCATCGCAAGAAACCCCAGCAATGCAAGAGAGGCGCGGACTTGCATCGCAAGAAACCCCAGCAATGCAAGAGAGGCGTGGACTTGCATCGCAAGAAACCCCAGCAATGCAAGAGAGGCGTGGACTTGCATCGCAAGAAACTCCAGCAATGCAAGAGAAGACACAAAGCCAGTGGGAAGAATCCATCTGCACTTACCTTGAAATGAGATTCCTCATCAGTACAGTTGAAGCGAATGTTACTTTTCATTTTGTTTGACTGTTTGTCTTTCTGCTCTGCTTACCATCTGTGCCCCAGCAGTAAAATCAATGTTATGCCCCTCTGTCCTGTGGTGTGTGTACACCCCTGCTACTGTCAGCAATTAAGTGGTTAAGATTTGATCAGGATTAAAACTTGCCTGTCGCTTGTGTGTGTTGTGTTGTGTGTTAGTTGTGGAAGAGTATTGTGAAGGGCTGTGCAGATTCCCATTCATCCAGTCATGGTAGTCAAAGGAGCTAAGTTGTAAGCACCTTGACTTCTTTTTGGAGCTTGAAGACCGATCATCAGGCCAGAACTGAAGAAGCCTTTTGGATGAAAGGTGAAACGTCTTCAAGCTCCAAAAAGAAGTCCAGTGGCTTACAACTTAGCTCCTTGGACGACTGCTTAACATACATAGCCAAGTAATGTGCATCGCAGGCACACTGCTACTGCACTGTTGTGTTCCTGAGACTTACACCTGCATGATCTGTGTGTCATTTTCCAGCCACACTGTTGGGTGTGCCCATGTGAGCAAGTGGCGGGGCTGGCTCGTGAATAACGGCACATTCTTCCGTGTGAGAGGTGCCAGTTTGGGCTTATCGTGGCTCGTTGCTTAGCGACAGTGGCCACGCTGGCACGGATACTTACGGCGGACCTCCAGCTTGCACTCGACCATGTCCTCTCCACTCTCATTGACCGCTTTGCACATGTAGACGCCGCCGTCGAAGGGGCAGGGCTTGCGTATCTCCAGGGTCAGCACGCCCTGCTTGCTGAACGTGCGGTACTTGGCCTCGCTGGAGATGTCCATCTTGTTCTTGTACCATGTGATTTTGGGCTAAGATTAGATTAAATTAAATTAGATTCGATTGGATCAGATTAGAATAGAATGGATTCAATTACATTAACCCTTTAAGATGCACCACCTATTATAACTTTGTTACCAGAATGGCAACGACCAAGTTGTAATGTGTTACTTAACACTTTCTGTAATGTCGTAGTAATGTTGTAATGTTGCAGTTACATCAGTCACACAGAGTCGTTGTTACACTGGTGATACAGTGACCGCTAAAGGGCTACGTAAGACTAAGAATAGCAGTGCAAATGAAATAAGAGGCTAACATCTAACCAGAAGTGCAATCAGTGGATGAAGGGAGGATGACCCCTTGACCCTCACACTGACCTTGGGGATGCCCCTGACGGCACAGCTGAGGGTGGCGTTGTAGCCGGCGATGACGGAGCGGTTGACCAGGGGGTGGGTGAACTTGGGGGCCTCGTTGAAATCGTGGTCCTTGTAGGAGGGGGGTTTGTACTCAAAACCTGAGGGCGAGACAAGCAAGAGATAAGGAGATAAGCAAGAGATTGTGTTTCACAATAGAGAAATCTGCACACAAACACAACTCCCCCCCCCCCCCCCACACACACACACACATACACAACAGAGAAATCTGCATTGTTACGGTACCCAGGAGACAGCATTTAGGTTTCACAAGCAGAACATGTATTTATACATGCACATGTACAAGCCCTCTCTCTCTGTCTTACTTACGCACACACAAACATGCACACACACACACTCTCTCTCTCTCACACACACAAGCACATGCACGCACACACACACACACACACACACACACACACACACACACACACACACACACACACACACACACACACACACACACACACACACACATCAGCAGCCTGTACCACTACCTCACAAGACACTGGCACCACTGAGGTTGTCTGCATGTCACAAGTAGTGTGTCCCTCGTGTTGAGATACGAATTCAGGTAACCCTGAACTAATTGCCTTAGCTACGTATACCTGTGTAAGGTGTCTTCTAAGAAGTGGGAGGTGCAGTTTACCAACACAGGTTAGTGTGGGTGTGTGTGAGATGCAGTGACCTGTCTTGTGAGATGTAGCCACAGGTACAGGTACAGTAAGTGCACCTGGTTCTGATGTGTAGCAACCTGTGTCCTCAGGTGAGTCTGTCTGTGTGGCAGGCGGAGGTTTACCTGGTTTCTGAATGAAGGCACTGTCTTTGGAGATGCAGGGCTCAAGGCTGCTGCCCACCATGTTGATGGCGTAGACGCGGAAGATGTACTCGTTTCCCATGATGAGGTCAGACGCCACACAGTTGGTGCGTCTGTACTGTTCATACACCGTGAACCACTCCTGTGAAGACAAACCAGTTAGGACTAGTCCTGTCTGAAGACAAACCAGTCAGGACTAGTCCTCTTTGAAGGCAAAAAAGTTAGGACTAGTCCTCTTTGAAGGCAAACCAGTTAAGACTAGTCCTCTTTGGAGACAAACCAGTTAGAACCAGTCTCCTGTGAAGACAAGCCAGTTAGGACTAGTCCTTGAAGGCAAACCAGTTAGGACTAGTCCTCTTTGAAGACAAACCAGTTAGGACCAGTCTCCTGTGAAGACAAACCAGTTAGGACTAGTCCTCTTTGAAGGCAAAAAAGTTAGGACAAGTCCTCTTTGAAGGCAAACCAGTTAAGACTAGTCCTCTTTGGAGACAAACTAGTTAGAACCAGTCTCCTGTGAAGACAAGCCAGTTAGGACTAGTCCTTGAAGGCAAACCAGTTAGGACTAGTCCTCTTTGAAGACAAACCAGTTAGGACCAGTCTCCTGTGAAGACAAACCAGTTTAGACTAGTCATTGAAGGCAAACCAGTTAGGACTAGTCTTTGAAGACAAACCAGTTAGGACTAGTCTTTGAAGACAAACCAGTTAGGACTAGTCATTGAAGGCAAACCAGTTAGGACCAGTCTCCTGTGAAGACAAACCAGTTAGGACCAGTCTCTTTGAAGACACACCAGTTAGGACTACACCTTGAAGACAAACCAGTTAGGACTAGTCTTTGAAGACAAATCAGTTAGGACTAGTCCTCTTTGAATACAAACCAGTTAGGACTAGTCATTGTTAGGACCAGTCTCCTGTGAAGACAAACCAGTTAGGACCAGTCTCTTTGAAGACAAACCAGTTAGGACTAGTCATTGAAGGCAAACCAGTTAGGATTAGTCTCCTGTGAAGACAAACCAGTTAGGACCAGTCTCTTTGAAGACAAACCAGTTAGGATTAGTCTCCTGTAAAGGAAAACCAGTTAGGACTAGTCCTCTTTGAAGACAAGACAGTTAGGACTACACCATGAAGACAAGCCAGTTAGGATTAGTCTCCTGTAAAGGAAACCCAGTTAGGACTAGTCCTTTAGGACTACACCATGAAGACAAGCCAGTTACATACTAGTCCTTGAACACAAGACAGCTAGGACTAGTGCTTAAAGCAATGGTAAAGGGTTGTTCACACCATCGGAAGATCGATAATTCAGATGACCCAATAATCACATGAAGATCAACTGAGGACTAAAACAGTGTCCAATGTCAGTAACACATGATGTGTGTAAAACGCAGTGTGTGTGTGTGTGTGTGTGTGTGTGTGTGTGTGTGTGTGTGTGTGTGTTGGCTTCATTATGTGATGAGCATGGGGAGTCCTGGGTTGTGTGTTTTTTTTTATACTTAAGCAAGCACCATTCTGATTGCTAATGGAGATGTTATCGCATGAAAGTGGATACGCCAGCATGTGGCTGCCCAGAGCCCTAATCCGCACACACATATTAACTGGGCCTCGCGAATGACGCCGTGTGTCTGTGTGTGTGTGTGTGTGTGTGTGTGTGTATGAGTGTGAGTGTGTGTATGGCTGCTCAGAGCCCCACTCCACCAGACACATATTAACTTCACCTCGCGAATGACGCCGGGCTGGTGAGGAGCCTGGACGAAACCCGAAGCGAGGACGGGACGGTTTATTTCCGCGGCTAACCTTTTGCCCGTCACACACACAATGGCAGAGCGGTGGTGTGCGACGGCTATCATCCCAAATCATGCCAAGGCCATGGAGAGGGTGGGAGTGGGGTGTGTGTGTGTGTGTGGGGGGGGGGGGGGATTAGGGCATGCCTGGATCGCTCTCACTTTTTTGGGGGGTGGTGGATGTGTGTGTGTGTGTTGGGGGGGGGGATCCTCCAGCAGTGTGTCCCTCCCCAGGCCGAAATCATCCCCAGGGAACCAGGCAGTGTTTGGCCATTGCCCCACTCTTGAGCAACCACCCACCCACCACCCCTTGGTGGAATAGTGTACATACATTTCTCAATTATAGCCGTGAGTCAGGGGGCTTTGTCGCCTCATACTGGCTGTAACTGAGATGTGTGTGTGTGTGCATGCGTATGCGTGTGTATGGGCCAGGCTTCAAATACTAGCCGTGTGTCAGGGTGATGTTTTAGCTGACTTTGATGACCTGGGCAGCCTTGTGAATGCCACGGGAACCATGACTGATTGCCTCCCTCCCTCTCCAAAGGCTACACTCGCACAGCAGCAAAGGTTGCCAGCCATAATAGCTTTGATATCATACCATGTTAAGGTCAGAGCTCAATAAAACCTAACAGAGTTCTTTGCACACACATACACACACATACACACACACAGTCTCACTCACTCACACGCACTCATCAATGGCAGGTCTAGACAGGCTTGATGGACAAGACAGGACAACAGAAAGCGCTACCAAGCCCTGACAGGTTGTTTGCACAGCTCAGTTTGCACAAATGTTAATGCTTAATTAAAGATGGTAGGTAGGCGGCGCAAGATACTTCATGGTACTTCATGTGTATGGGAGCAACGATGGTAAATAGGCAGAGCAAGATACTTCATGGTAGTTCATGTCTGTGGGACCCCCTCGAAAACGAGATGCCTCATCTCAAGGGGTTATCCTCCAATAAAAGAATTGGAATTTGAAATTTGAATGTAGATAGGTGGGGCAAGATACTTCATGGTAGTTCATGTCTATGGGAGCAAAGATAGAATCAGTTCCTGCCTGCATGACAGCGTGTCGTTAAGGTATGACTGACGTTTCTACACCTCATGGCCTAGTGATTGGTCCTCGCACGGGGGAGGACTGACCGTGCGATCATGGTACAAGGAAGTACCTCGTCATGGCGAATCTTGGGATATCTACCATCTTGGGCTTAATTGTGACAAAAAAGAAAAACGGACTCCTGTGATGCTGTGACCTTTAGTGGGTGTGCTCTTTACCTGTCATTAGCAATCATGGGGTAAAAGGTCATACAGCACTAAGGCTTCCTGCTGCTCACCATGGTCTTTTTGTCGGCCTTCTGAATGGTGTAGCCGATGATGTCACAGTTGCCGTTGTCCTTGGGTGGTTTCCATTCCAGGGCCACGTTGAAGCCCCACACGTCCATGATCTTCACGTTCTCAGGAGGGGTGGGCAAATCTGAGAGGCAGAGTGTAGAAGACAACCTAATTAAGACCACTGAACAACTTGGGCCAGTTACACATGCTAACCAGAATGGCTCATTAGTGTGTGTGTGTGTGTGTGTGTGTGTGTGGCAACACCTGATGAAGACCATGCAAAACAACTGAGGCCAATTACACATATTAATCAAGATGGCTCATTAGTGTGTGTGTGTGTGTGTGTTTGTGTGTGTGTGTGTGTGTGGCACAACCTGATGAAGACCACGCAAAACAACTTAGGCCAGTTACAGTACACATATTATTCAGGAATGCTTTTTTAATTATGCAATGACTCATTAGTGTGTGTGTTTCTGTGTGTGTGTTTCTGTGTGTGTGTGTGTGTGTGTGTGTGTGTGTGTGTGTGTGTGTGTGTGTGCATGTGCCAGAATGTTAAGAATGTTTTTTTTAATACAATGGCGTGTGTGTGTGTGTGTGTGTGTGTGTGTGTGTGTGTGGCAGTCATACAATACAATGGCTCATTAGTGCTTTTGTTGTAGCCACTTATTAGCTGACTATTAAGCACTGTTTACACAAAGAACTACATGCACAAGAAGCAGAATCATGCCTAGTTTCCACTATAGACTTCCTTATATGTGTGATCTCAGGGCTACATGTATGCTGTAGCATTGTTTGGGTTCTGTCTGAACGGACAAATACCTGACAAGTTTGCCACGTATAATTATAATTATAACTATAATATCTGCCTGGTTGAGTTGGGTCGAGATTTCCCATTACTTTTTTTAGGATGTATGCTATTCACATACCTTTTTTTAAGATATGTTTATTTTGTGTTAATGATATTATGTGATCGTTCGAAGAATGTGTTATAGCAAAGTAATAAATCGTACAAAAACGTAGCTATAATCCCTCAATCCGTACCAACGATCTGAATGTTGATGTCGGCCTGGTCCTCCACATTCTCGATCTGCAGGTGCATGTCGTACTTCCCAGAATCCTTGCGGTCCGCCCTCCTGATGAAGAGGATGCTGTCGACGTCGCTGTTACGGATGTTGACTCGCTTTGGGTCTAACTCCTCGCCCTCCTTCTTCCAGGTGACTTTGGGTCTGGGTTTGCCCTGTTCACAGACAAACACGTGAAATCCAAACTGAGAATACATCATGAAAAATCCTTGAGCTCACAGACTGCAAAAGAGAAACTAAATTCTAAAACCGGAATTTAGATTTCCACTTAATCCATCCCATTTATTTCTTGTATCTGACAAGAAATCATGACAGTGGCATATGTATGTCCCTATTACAGCACTGGCTGTTATTCCCACATACATGTTCCTGGGTTGACACTACAGTGGCAGTGGCATATGTATGGGCCTATTACAACACTGCCTGCCTGTTATTCCCACATACATGTTCCTGGGTTGTCATGACAGTGGCCTATGTTTGGGCCTATTACAACACTTGCTGTTATTCCCACATACATGTTCCTGGGTTGACATAACAGTGGCATATCAAGTCAAGTAGGTTTTTATTGTCGTTTCAGCCATATACACAGTACATAGTGAGATGACACAACGTTTCACCGGGAACAATTGGTGATACACGCAACTGTTAAAACACAGTATGGACAAGACAGATACGTAATGGTGCCTACATACACTATTGAGGGACTACACAGTTTCACTCACACACTTACACACACACTCACACACACAACTACACACGCACACGTACACATTCTTGTGCACATATGTACACACAGTACAACACAGTTGTAAACAAGACAGGTCAAAGTTACAGGTGACCTAAAACAAACACGCTAGACATGGCTTTTAGCAGAGCACTGTGGCTAGTGGTGTGATTTGTAACAAAAGACTGTTCTACATAAATATAAATAATAGCAGCAATGCTAGTGTATGGGCCTATTACAACACTGGCTATTATTACCACATACATGTTCCTGGGCTGACATGACAGTGGCAGTATGCTAGCTATGATGAGCCTCAGAAGTGCGCCCTAAAACACATGTCCAGGCATCCAGGGATCTTATTGGCGACTATTCTCTGATCCTGCTGCTCAGCCCGGTGTCCTAAGAGCTGCAAGCGTGCAAATGCTTTCCACCCAGCTGGCATACCCTGCTGTGGTGTGGTCAGATACAGTTTCTTGTTTGGGGGGGTTGGGGGTGTCAGCTGTGTGTGTGTGTGTGTGTGTGTGTGTGTGTGTGTGTGTGTGTGTGTGTGTGTAGCTGTGTGGGTGTGTCTGAGTGTGTGTCTATGTAGCTGTGTGTCTGTGTGTGTGTGTGTGTGTGTGTGTGTGTGTGTCTGTGTAGCTGTGTAGCTGTGTGTCGGTGTGTGTGTCTGTGTAGCTGTGTGTGTGTGTGTGTGTGTATGTCTGTGTAGCTGTGTATCAGATAAAGAGACACAGTTTCTGTGGGAGATGGGGCACAGTGTTGTAAATAGTACCTGTGGCTGTGGTAAATAGCCATCCTGTTGTTTCAGACTGACGTGCTAAAGGGACTGGGGGCGATATGGGGTGACCAGCGGCAGGCATTTGGGGGGGTCGTTGAGGACTTGAGAGACATGGAAAGTTGGAGGTGTATTCCTGAAGAATAGACTCCACATTATGTTGACTTGTTAAGCTAGAAGAGTTTGAGGTGGGGTTTGGGGTTGGGGGGTGTGAGTT
>CM050202.1:21933773-21956273 GCA_027475355.1 Coilia nasus
TAGGTTTTGGAAGTAGGCTGTTTCAGTTTCAGTAAGCATGTTTTAGCATTGTTTGTTTTGTTTTTTTTCTCTCTGTGTCTCTTTTGCGTTCTTCCTCTCTATCTTTCCCTCTCTCCCCCCGTCTTTATTTTTCTTTTCCTGTCTCTCTCCATCTCACTGTCCACCTCTCCCTACCTCTGTCTTTTTCAGGCCTTCTCTATTGCTGCAGCAGCTGTAGGCAATCCCCATGACGATGTCCAATCACTTTTTCCCATTCCCATGACGACGTACAATCATGATGTCCCATACCCATGACGATGTCCAATCATGGTGTCTCATCCCCATGATGATGTCCGATCACTTTCTCCCATTCCTATTATGACGTCCAATCACTTTCCCCCATTCCAATGACAACGCCCAATCATGGTGTCCCATACCCATGACGATGTCCAATCACTTTGTCCCATCCCCATGACGATGTCCAATCATGGTGTCACATCCAGATGGCGATGTCCAATCACTTTCTCCCATTCCCATGGCAATACCCAATCACTGTGTGCCATCATCATGATGGTGCAACTAATACTCACTGCCCTCCTTGCAGTAATCGACCCCGTAGCCCTCGAGCTCGGCTGAGCCCACCCTCTCTGGCGCCTTCCACTTGAGCGAGATGGTTGTGTTGCTGATGTCGTCTACACACAGGGCCATAGGCTCACTGGTGGGGGCTGTGGAGAAGAAGGCGATTGAGTTATAAAACTGAAGAATAGTGAAAATAGCAAAAATAGTGACTAATCGAATAAATAAGAGTTTAAGAAGGCGTACAGAGAGCTTCAGTGAACAGGCTTTTGATTTCTTTACATGTATACGAAATCTACCTCTTTTCACATATTGTATGTTGCTTTTCATATAAATTCCTGTGAATTATACAGTAGAACATCTATAACTCATCTATTAACTTATAAACCTTATAAGTCCTCTTATGTTATTGATGAAATATTGACAGTAACAAATCTCCTAGTGACTGCCAAAACGTTGACACTAGAGAACTAAATGGAACAATAGTCTACACTAGTATGTTACGTAACTCCTGTAGTGCTGTCCAAAATGGCTATAGATATGAGTGGTGACATAGATAGCTTTTAGTGAACATCACACCCTTGATATTGTAGGACTAAATGGAACAATGGGTGCCGTGGTCTAGTGCCATTTACAGTTTTTCTCAAATGCTAAAACACAATTTCCGAAACCATGCACGATTTTCTCCAAACTGTAAACACAAACTCCAGTTGTCCAAAACCATTTCCCAAAACTTCGGATTCTTGTTGCAAAAGCAAACTATTGCCTCAAAACAGTTTTATGTGTGCTAAAAACCAAACTCCATTCTCAAATCAGAAACAACACAGTCAAATGAAATCACAAATGCAGCAGTTTGTAAACACTACAAAAAAATGGAAAGCACAACTCTCAGATGTATACATGTAATTTTTATGTCACTAAACATGCATTTTCAACTGAAAAAAAAACAAAACTACTGATGTATATGTATGGTACATAGACTAAAATACATAAAGTGGAAGAATTACATGTTACAGTTTTTCTCAGTTGTTTACACACAAATCATTGTGCTTGGGACACAATGACCACAACATGGAACTCATGCACTAACCCCCTGATCCAATTCTGCTGAGCTACAAGCGCAATTACTGCTTTACACTCAAATTGCAGTTCTAAAACACAATTTTTTTCAAAACACTACTTACAATTCTCTGCATTTGGTGCAATTTTCATGAAGAAAATCTCTTGTTTTCACAAGGAACACACTGTCATTCAAAATTCTAAAGTCAATTGCCCTCCTATGTACACTGACTCACATCATAAATCATATGGGCAAACACCTTTCTCACAGTTTTACAATTAGCAATCAGAGCTATGGAAGACGCATGTGGAGATACAGTATAGCAACTGATGCTTTTCATGGATGGATTTGCCATGCTAGACACAATTTCACCCACTACTTTGCCAGAAAACATTGGATGTGATGCTGTGGCCAGACCAAAACAAATGAGAGGTTCTTTCGGTTCTTATAAATATCTATTCATATGATGGTTTGTGTGTGTCATTTGACAACAAAATAGCATTTTGAGAATAAATAACATTGTTCTTGAAGGACTTTGCCTATTGTGTGTGTGTTGTTGTATTTTGTGTATAGAGTTCTGAGAGTATGAGGCATGCTCTCAGAAAATGTGTGTAAACAATTGAGAAAAACTGTAAATCATAGCGATACAGCACAAATGAAAACTACATGTGCTGTATACAGTGCTGCAAACAAGAGATCACTGGGCTTCATTTGGGCTGGGTAAGGCTGCAGCACCTCATCCACATCACAAGCAATGATATCCCTTGCCAGGCAATGGGGAAAGAACCCCTAGTGTGTCATATCCATCCTTGACACTGTTCCTCACCACAGGGATATTCCATGGCCTCCAAAGAATTACAGATTCAATTCTGACTCCTTTGTCATCAACCCATGGACAAGAACATGATCTATAATGCTGGATCTAATTTGGTTAGAAATTACCACTCTTCCCTTTCCTTTACCTCCTCTTCCTCTTCTTTGCCACCCCCCTCACATTTGGACTCTCTGTCCTCCTTAGGTCTGATTGGCATCCACTTGCAAGCTGCAACCCTCAAAATCCTGGTTGCTCTTCGAATTGGCTTGTATTGGTGGTGTCAGCTCATTTGACATGAAGTAAAGTCAATTTTGACCCATTGTGCTTAGTGTATGCCATTTGTGCTTTATTTGTGATGAAAAGGTGAGATGTATGTTCACTATTTTGCATTGCATGTATCTAAGAATGCAACATGTGTTTTAACAATGAGATTGTGCTTAGAGTTTTGCAAAGACTGAGCAAATTGTGTTCTACTATGTGAAAATTGTTCAAGGTATTGACAAAAGGGTGAAAAGTTCTGAGAAATAATTCAAGCAATTGGGAAAGTTGTTCAACCAGTAGGGTTTTTGTGTTTTAGCAATTGAGAAAAACTGTAAAATGGCAGCAGATACAAATGGCTTCTGAGGAGTGTAAACATGAGTCTCTTTATAAGGACACCAAACACGAGAGAATTGAATTCAGAATAGAAGTTATGTAATCGTTGTTTTTACACAGACAGAGATGGAAAGAGAGAGAGAGCGAAAGAAAGAAAGAGAGAGAGAGAGCGAAAGAGCAAAAGAGAGTGAGAGAAAGAGAGCAAAAGGAAGAGAGAGCGAAAAAGCAAAAGAGAGTGAGAGAGAGCGAAAGAGAGAGTGTGAGAGAGAGAGAGTGTGTATGTGTGTGTGTGTGTGAGAGAGAGAGAGAGAGAGAGAGAGAGAGAGAGAGAGAGAGAGAGAGAAAGAGAAAGGGAGAGGTGGAAATAAATAGTGAGGGCTGACTTAATGGCTCGCTTGTCCTTCGACCTTACATGATCAGACTCCCTGGTAGGAGCCCAGGAAAGAATGAAGCCCCGATAAAACTCAGATAGTCCTGCTAACGTATCAATATCCAGCCCAGCCACTCAGCACCCGCCTGCAAGATCACCACGCTCTTTAGCACCAGCTTACACACACCCACACACACACGTACACACACACACACACACACGAACACACACACACACACACACACACACACACTCACTCAAACACACACACACACACACACACACCACATTTGAGCCCACTGCAGGAACAATGCCTAGACAAGCAAACACATGGTGTCACTGAGGGTGACAAGAACCACACACACACACACGCACACACACACATTCACACACAGCAACTGAGTCTGGCGTTGGATTAGTCTGGGTACAGATCTTGCTCTGATCTGACCTGGCCCAGAACTTAAATTCAGTTCAAACTGAGTCTAGATCTAGGATCAAAATGGGAAACCTAAAACGTTGACT
Organism: Coilia nasus; assembly: GCA_027475355.1. NCBI lineage: Eukaryota > Metazoa > Chordata > Actinopteri > Clupeiformes > Engraulidae > Coilia > Coilia nasus. Next base: position 21,937,689 of record CM050202.1, read on the forward strand.
TGTTCACTCTATACTTTCCACGCCATATGTACAGTAGGCTGGTCACTCTCATGCAATTGAGCCACTCATCCATACAATTGACACCCTACTCTGCAAAGGCAAAGGCCGTAACTTCAATTTTGGGCAAAAATAAGTTATTGCCATTTTTAGAACAGTAAACATCATGTGGCCAAATATCTTAAGTCAATTTTGTTGGTTTTTGGTGAAAAATAAGATGCAAAAAGTAACACATGCAAGTGGAAGAATTTTAGTTATTTTATTTTAAGTTATTTTATTTTAGTTTAAGTTATTATTCTCAGTTTCTCACTCAGGTGAGTTAAGGCCTTTTGCCTTTGTAGGGCAGCACTGTGTATATATATATATATATATATATATATATATATATATATATATATATATATATATATATATATATATATATATAGCGCAAGACATGCACACTATGAGCATGAGCCCACAAAGCAGACAGAGATGGGAGGCCTAATCTGAATCCCAAACGTTCACTCGTTCACTATATACTGCACTATGTCGGGCCTCAGTGTATAGGGTGTACGTCCACCCATATATTTGTTCCATTCACTAAATCTGCTAATTGATGCAGCTCTTCAGTCTAGCTAGACTAGGGTGACTATATTTTGATTACCACGAAAACCAGGATACCTGGCCCGGCAATGACATACTTAAATGATACTCATAAGCTTATTTAAAGATGCCTTATAATGTCAATAAATTTAAAGTATGACTCCTTTGCATGGATAGAAAATTATTGTATTTTAAAATACTTCCGATAACCAACAGGGGAGGTCGTAGCCTGTTTGGTGCCCTGGGCAAGCCCCCACCCTCACCCTAAATGTCCTGGGACAACAGGATGTTTGGTCACCCAAAGCGAATTACTTAGTGTCTTTTCTAAATGCACAGGATAACCGAAACACAGAGGGACTTCTTGTAGCAGGGGCTTTCCATGTCTAAAAATAAAACTAAAGATGAGAGATGTCCACTGTTGTAGTATACCAAGTGCAGTGCACCAAGTGCAAAACTTTTTAAATGCTATTCAATGAGTGACCTTTCTAAGCTTCTGTATATCAGGATTATTTTTCACTGTGCACTTAACAGATCCCACAGATGTATAAGTGTACCTGAAATGCATGGTGTGCTTTTGCACGAACAAAAGCACTTAAGCACTCTCATTTGTCTACTGCCTGACACACTTGCTTTATCTGAAACCATTAAACATAAATCACTTCAAAGCACAACATCAGCCAAACTCTGTGTGCATGTATATATACACACATCGCCATCTGTCAAACTGTCAACCGAGCGTCGGCAACTAGCACGATAATGACGTCACACAGGGACTGTCAGGTCAAAATAAGGACTTGGAGAAAGAGGGCTGTGACCCCATACTAGCCAATGACAGCTGAGGGCTGTGACCTCGCACTAGCCAATGACAGCTGAGGTGAAAGGTTATCATGTCAAAAAGAGTTTATGTTCCATCAGTGTAACATGAAACTGAACAATAGCTAGTGCACTGTTTTGGATGAGTTGAGCAGCTCTTGTTAAATGAGCTAAACTTAATCTTAAACTTAATCTTAAACTTAATCTTTAAACCTGCAGTGCAGTAAATAAACCAGCATGTACACTCTGAAGAATTGCTTTGAGGTGCATGACTGATATGCCAGTATTCAGTACTGGTATGATACTCCTGCTAAATCACACACACAGACACAGACACAGACACAGACACACAGACACACACACACACACACACACACACACACACACACACACGTGGTGGAGACGGGCAGGCTAGAGCGCAACAATAGCACAGATATCTCTGGCATGTGTCTTCAGCGCCTGCTGGCAGATTTACATTAGGCTGCTTCACACACACACACACACACACACACACACACACACACACACACACACACACACACACACAAACACACACACACACACACACACACACACACACACACACACACACACATCTATATTCTCCTGAGCACATGCACTTACAACAACAAGATCAAACTTTAGGGCTACTTGTGGACCTAGCTATCAGCCATTTGTGACTTTTTTTTAAATCAAACATAAAAGTACACACATACACGCAAAATGTCCTTTACAACGTAGCTTTAGATTTGTTTTATAAAATGAAACCTGAAGGGTTTTAAACACAAAGCTGCATTAAAGTAAATTAATTTCAGTTCACAGACACGGACACACCAGAGAGTAGTCCACATGCAATCACTAACTTTGGCACAAGCAGACTAGCAGAGTGTGAAACAGAAGCCGATAATTAATCAGACTTTGACTCAAACGGACGTGTATGACCCAAACTATACTGTGTATTGTACTATACTGTATATACTGTATATCTCACACTTGCTGCCGCTTGCACTTCTGATTAGATGCTAAACCACATTTCGTTACCCTGCATTTATACAGTTGTATGTAATACGATCTAATCTAATCAACTCAAATGAGTATGAAACGGAACATGAAATGTAGCATGAAACGGAAGCCTACTGCCGACAGGTTCTGGTTCCGGCTCAGGCTGGGGTGCTGGGGCCGGTTCCGCAGGTGGCGCACCCTCCACAGGGGCTTCTCCCTCAGCCGGGAGGGCTGCTCCGTCCTCCACTGGAGCAGGAGCTGGAGGTGGGGGCGCCCCATCCTCCGGCGGGGGTTCTGGAGCAGCGGGCTCTTCTGGGGGCACCGGCACAGGTACGGGCTCCTCGGCAGGAGGGGGGGGTGTAGCGGGCTTTTCAGCTGGTGGCTGGGGAGCAGGTTCGGCAGGGGCGGGGGGGGCCTCCGGTTCGGGCTCCTTGACCTCCGGTGCCTCGGCCGGGACATCTGCAGGGGGGGCATCTGCTGGGGGGGCGTCGACTGGGGGGGCTTCTTCCACCGGCTTCTTCTCGGCCGTTTTTGGCAGCACTGGTTTGGTCATTTTTGTCCTCTTTCTGTCACACTGCACTCAGGCCAACAACAGTAGACTCCTCTCCCCTCTTCTCCCTTCTCCACTCTTCTCTCCTCTTCTCTCCTCGCTTCCCCACGGGGGAGTGTGTGGCCGGCTTCCTCTAGCTTGCACACACACACATGCACGCACGCACACACACACACAGACCTGTACTCAAGCACAAACGTTCCCCGCTTCCGGCAGTGTGTCTGTCCCTTAGGGAAAGTGACAAAAGCAATTTACTGCAGCAGACTCAGCGGTTTGGGTGTCCTGTGCCGTGTGTAGCTGTCACTCGCCCCCACACACGCACACTGCTCCACACACACACACATGCTGCGCAACACATGCTGAGCAACAAAGACACACACACACACACACACACACACACATACACACACACACACACACACACACACACACACACATACACACACACTGGGAGGCAGGGCATCACCTCCCCGTGCGCCAACTAACATGTCTTTATTTATAGAGAGGAATGCTGCAGATTGTTTCCTAATCAGCTGAGCTGCAGAAGCTCCAAGTCTGTCCAGCCACCACAGCATCACAACAGGGTGATAGCACTGGGGAAGACACTGAAAGAGGCGTCACGGCATTGGAAACCTGGATCACTAGCTTCTTTGTTTCCATTTGAACTTGTTCGCTCGAGTTATGCACATTAATGGTAATCCGGCTAAAGAGAATGTGTATGCATGGCCACATTTGTATAGGCGTTGGGCAAGATTATGCTAATCGATCATGTTTTCAGCTAAGATTTCTTCTAATGTATATATTTTTAAAGTTAAATGGAAGCCTTCTTAAGCCTTCTTAAGACAGAGAAAGAGAGAGAGAAAGAGAGATACAGAGATAGAGATAGAAATAGAAAGAGAGGGAGACAGAGGGAGAGAGAGTGAGATACAGAGAGAGAAATAGAGAGAGAGGGAGACAAAGACAGAGAAAAAGAAAGAGCGAGGGACAGAGCGAGAGAGAGAGCGAGACAGAGACAGAGAAAAAGAAAGCGAGAGAGAATGAGAGAGAGAGAGAAAGAGAGACAAAGACAGAGAAAGAGAGAGAGCAAGATAGAGAGCGAGAGAGACAGAGTGAGAGAGAGAGAGAGAGAGAGAAAGAGAGACTTAACAGAGAAAAGGCTAAAGACACTTAAAAGAGAGAGCAGACTCCTCAGGTCTCTCAGACTTGGAGCCCCACTTTGGAGTGTCCCCATACAGTCTGTGACTGTCCCCTAGGAATACCACTAGCCCTCTTTCCCTCACACACACCGCTAGCCCTTCTTCCACACACACACCTCCCCTCACACACACTTTCCCTCACACACATGACTAGCCCTCCTTCCCTCACACACACCTTCCACACACACACACACACACACACACACACCTTCCCTCACACACACCACTAACCACCCCCTCACACACACCTTCCCTGACACAACAAAAGCCACCCCCTCACACACCATTCTAATGCCCTTTATTCTCCCTTACTGGATTGTGTCTTTTCTTTTTGTCTCGTTTTTCATCATTGTCTGTCTCACACGTTTCTTTTTTGATCTGTCAGTCTTTTCTTTTTTTTTTTGGTTTATCTCAGTCTGTGTCTTTCTCGTTCTCTGTCTCTCTTTTATTGCCCCCCCCCCAACAGTAAGCAGATGTGCTTGGGTGGTTGGGGTGTGCAGGTGTACCTGTGACCTACAGGTGACCTTACTTGGCCACACAACACAGCGGCCTTCAACACTTTATGAGCATCAGTATTATAGGTGGGCCGTTATCGGCGTTAACATAAAAAAAAATATCGCCGTTAATCTATTCTCAAAGTTGGGTTGGGAGCTGGGTCTATACTACACAAACTATGATGACTTTCACCAAAGATATTAGATTCTACAAAGATAAGCCAACATAATACGTTACTATGGGACCAAAATGCCAACAAATTCCTATTTCGAACTCTTAGGCCCTGTCCACATTAATGCGGATACATATGCAAACGCATAATAATGTATTCGTTTGCGCCTCCCGTCCACATTAACACGGCGAATTCGAACACGGCAAACGGAGCTTTTGGAAAACGACCGCTGAAGTGGAGAGATCCGAATACGCCGGCTTGGAATGGAGGATAAAACATTGAGGTGCACTGGAGTTTGGCGGGACTGGAGTGACGTAACAATCACAACATTTCGGAATTTTTGATAGCAGACATTTCTAAAAACGACAGTGTGGACGGAGATTGTTTTTACTACGGATAAGCGAATTTGTATTTATCCGCATTAATGTGGACATAGCTTTAGAAAATAATTTAGTGTGTCTGTAAAGAGAGCTAGCAAGCTAACGAACTAGCTCTAGCTCATTCAAGTGAATGGTAGTAACTATGACAACACCATGTGCTAAACGCTAACAGCGATTGGACTCACCTTGAATTTAATCCTTTGCTCTGCTGTAACCCTATAACTTTATATTACTTTGTCTGCTTACACTATAACCAGTAACAGTATCTAGGTGGGTGTTAGTGAGTAAAGTGACAGCTTTCAATTTAAAACATTACGTTAGCGTAGTTCGCTAGCGTTAGCGCGCTAACAACCACATAGTAAGTGGTTGCTGCCTGACCTGAAATAAAGCTAATTTTCTCAAAATCCAAACAGTAACAACTTACACTATTAGGCTTGAAATTATTACAAATAGTTGCGGATTGTGACACATGATTCCAAAAAACCCTTAACAACTCCAGAAAAACGTAATGACCAATTTATTAGTTAAACTCCAGACGTGTCCCACTCATTTCAGTGAAATGAACCTAGAATCTGCTCTGCACTGCATAAAGAGGGATTTCCCCCCTCCCCCTTGCGAAAATAGAACACGGAAGCAAACGGCTGTTGGCGACTCTCCCTCCCTCAACACTCTCTGCTTTCACCTTGATATTTTAGCGCGGATGTTTACCTACCTATATATTTTAGCGCGGATGCCTTCGGCAGAATTCAAATGAGCCATTTTAATCTAGATTAATCTAGATTAATTTTATGATTACAGCGAGATTAATCTAGATTAAAAAAAATAATCTATGCCCACCACTAATCAGTATATATACACACACACACACAAACACACAGACACAGACACACGCACACGCAAACACAAACATGCACACACACAGTCCCCTGTGCATACACATACACGCATGCACAAACACACACACAAATACAAACACGCATACATAGTTCCCTGTGCATACACACACACAGACACATGCACAAACACAAACACGCACACACACAGTCCTCTGTGCATACACACACGCACACACATATGCACAAACACACACACGCACACACACACTATTTTCACACTTTCTGAGCACCAGTTTCAATTTCTGGGAGAAGACCAGACTATATAACACCTCAGTCCACCCTCTAACGTTTACAGGCAATGCCAGAAACATACAGCAAAGAGAGTCTCTCCTCAAAGGCCATTTGGACATATCTGTAACCTGTCATCTTCAGACACATAAAGAATGCATTGGATAGATAGATAGATAGATAGATAGATAGATAGATAGATAGATAGATAGATAGATAGATAGATAGATAGATAGATAGATAGACAGATAGACAGATAGATAGACAGATACAGGTAGATAGATCCGCAAATATACCATTTCGTTATCATGTTTTAACATATTGTGATGCTGGTAGCCGTGACAGGGAGGTCTTTTTAGCAAAGATGACGAGAGCAGCGTAATGTGGGTGGAAAAATCGGAGGGTAGAATTTCTTTTACCCAACAATAGCCACCAAAATGAGTTGTGCAAATACTTACAGTGACAATACAATACAATACAGTTGTCTTTCATTATACGAGCAGTTGTCCCAGGCAAAAAACAGTCCATACATTTAAAAGCAGAGGCCAGTGTTAAGAGTCACGTGTTGCGGTGACGCAGAGTCACATGACCACTCATACCCATAGTTCATTTTACACCACATTTCTCTTTTAAGTATTACCATATGTTTCAGACTGATGTTTGGCTCTGATAGGATGGATTTTATGAGCAGGACTGTGATGGAGTGCCCATCACTAGAGTTGTGGGTGTGCTCTCACTGCCATCCCAACGAGCCTGGCTGGGTCAGAGCCCCTGTTTGGTACCCCGGAGACCCGAAGACTCGAAGCCGGGTGGGGTGACGTCTCCTCCCCTTCGCTACAAATGGTGTCAGAAGTGGGATGGCTTGCCGTGAGGTCATTGGAGGTCCAGCCACTGTGTGAGCCATATGAGGGACCCCCAGGTTAGGTTCACCCTGGTGTGAAGGACCCCAGTGATAGGTGAATCACCAGTATGTGTGGGGCACCCTGGATGGGAGAAGTATGGTGGGAGATGCATGAAGGACACCTGAGTGTGTGAAGCGCATGGCTGCGCCTCCCGAAGGGGAAGGCAGTGACCATCACTAGAGTTGTGGGTGTGCTCTGATTGCCATCCCAACGAGCCTGGCTCTTTGGCGTTGCGGTCAGAGCCCCTGTGGGGTGACTTCTCCTCCCCTTCACTACAAGGACGATGAGAGCACTTACCCATTGGCACAAAGGGCTCTGATTGGATGGATTTTGAGAACACTTACCTATTGGCACAAAGGGCTCTGATTGGACGGATTTTGAGAACACTCACCTATTGGCACGAAGGGCTGGGAGGGGCTGCTGTGGCGTGACATTCCGATGGCATTGACGGCATACACCCTGATCTCGTAGGCCATGCCTTCGATCATGCGCCTGGCTGTGTACGTGGTCTCCTTATGGGGGTCAAAGTTCAGACGCATCCAACGGTAACTCTTCTTCTTCTTCCTCTCCAGAACATAGCCTGGCAACAGGGGAAAAACACCACAGGTGTTTTTCAGGTGCTATTGAAATATAAATAATCCAAAAAGCTTCTATCTAATTGTCCTGACATTGATGCCCGACTAAAGTATTAACATAAGCAAGCCTATTATTGGCATAGTTCCTATTATCGGCCATTTCTGTTGCTGTTCCGGGTAAACTTAGATTTTACCCGGTGGAAAAAAAGTTACCCCCGGGTTACATTAAGGGAGCTGACGTTGTCTATTTTCACAGGATAGCTTCTTTTTCACTTAGTAAAACCTCAGTTTAAGTGGACTGGCTGATAATAGGAACTATGCCGAAAATAGGCTTTCTTATGTCACATTAATTAGCCTTCTCTGCTAAAAGGTCATGGGAATGTATCATCTTACAATCCCTTTACCCATATTTTATATTATATATATTTTATATTTTATTTTCTCCAGGAGAACAGATTTCTGGGTGTCCCGCTCCCCTCTGCTAAGTATTACCCTTCCTCCTCAACTGTGTACTACGTTGTCTATGTTACATATGGGTACAGCAAACACATATTACTGAGTGTTTCTATAATACTGTATGTGAGTAATTCCCCCCAGCCTACTCACCAATGACTGGGGACCCTCCATCGAAGTGGGGGGGATCCCACTCGACCACACAGCAGTCCTCACCCACACTGAGAATTCTGGGAGCCTGAGGAGGATCAGGCACATCTGGGCAAAAAAGACAAAATGCACACACACACACACACCCACACACACACACACACATACACACACACACGCACGCGCACACACACGTACGTACACACACACACACACACACACACACACACACATTTAGCCACTGCTAAACACAACTGTACCTACACAGACACTATTCTTCATGGGTGGGAAAACTGGCTTCAGAAAGTAGTTGTGGTGCTATGCATATGTTCCAGGCAGTGGTTAACCCAGGTGACGTTTCAGCCCAGTAAAAGGGCAGCGGCGGCCTAATAGGTTATGGAGTTGGTCTTCGAATCCCATACCAGTAGGAAGAATGGGGGTGGGGAGTAAATAACTAGTGCTCTCCTGCACCCATGGCCTGGCATCTAACCCCACGTTGCTCCAGGGACTGTACCGTGTACCTAAATAACTGTAAGTCATTCTGGAGTGTCAGCTAAGTGTAATGGAATGTAATGTAATGTAACTGTGCTAATAAGTGAAATCAAAAGCCTAGGTGGAAACCATGCTACCTTTACTCTCTGAAGCTTAGCAACCATAAAGGCCTAAAGGGCAAAGACAGCAAGGTCAAGGTGAAGTTGCTAAAGGCCTAAAGATTGTATTCTCTTTGGGTCTTTACGAGGGTAAACAGTTTGAGGGTTGGTGAGGGGAGAGTTTGTGAGTGTGTGTTTGTGTGTTTGTGTGCGTGTGTGTGGGGTGTGTGTGTTTGTGTGTTTGTGTGTGTGTGCATACGTGTATGTGTTTGTGTATGTGATTGTGTGAGTGTGTTTGTGTGTGTGTGTGTTTGTGTGTGTGTGTGTGTTTGTGTGTGTGTGGAACATTCTGCGTGTTTGGTATTCAAAAACCGAAGCCAGGCTGTAAACCAGACTCCTCCATTGCGGCCAGGAAGTAAAAGAAGGTTTAATTTATTTACAGATGCCAAGAGAACAGGTGACCAGCAACTGCTGGCAATCATATTTGTGTGTGTGTGTCTGTGTGTGTGTTTATGTGTGTGTGTAAACATCTTCGTGTGAGTACCTGCCTGTTTACTGGTTTGTGTTTTATGTTTGCGTGTGTGTGTTTGTGTGTGTGTGTGTGTGTTTGTGTGTGTGTGTGTGTGTGTAAACACATTTGCGTGTGTAGGTGTCTGTTTACTGGTTTGTGTTTTATGTTTGTGTGTGTGTGCACGCACACATGCTTGTGTGTGTGTGTGTGTGTGTGTGTGTGTGCACCCATGCTTGTGTGTGTGTGTGTGTCTGCAAGTCATCCAGTAAATAAGAGTAATACCAGGGAATTGCTGCAGGTAATGAGCCCATAATAAATCAGCCCATTTTAGTGCCTGTGAGAAACCTGTGTGTGTGTGTGTGTGAGTTAAACCGCTCGACGGAGCCTCAGTTACTTTCCCCCAGAGACACACACACTCTCTCCTGAGAGTGTTATGCCTCCTCTACTTCTTTTCGCCAAACGCGGCACTTAAATTTAGCCGTAATGCCGCGGCCGTTTCCTGTCCCGCTTCAGGAGGGCCTGTGCAGTAACGTGAGAGCCAGGAGTGCTAACCACACAGCCTATTAGGAGCGGCTGAGGTGATGGACAGTGCGGTGAGGAGTTGATGACCTGTGTGTGTGTGTGTGTGTGTGTGTGTGTGTGTGTGTGTGTGTGATGCTATTGATGTGCTATTATGTCAGTCGCAATGTCAGCCATTTTATTGGTCTTACCTACGATTTTGACAGCGATGTCAGACATTTTATTGGTCTTACCTACGACCTTGACGGGGATGTCAGCCATTTTATTTGTCTGTAAGGCTCCAAGCAGTCTGGTCACTCAATCAGCACAAATAGAGGAGTTGCTCTGTGCTGTTGACAAACCAGAGGACCTTCAAAAGGCCATTTGTTCTATTGTTTCAGTCCACGAGAACCCATAGCAGATCATTAACTGGTGTTATCTTTTAATTAGGTGCCCCGCACCCCACTGTGTCCTCATCTGGGCTCTGCTAACAGATGGAGTGGGGGATGCACCTAGGTCAACATCAGGACAAGAGATGTGGGATTTAACAGTATATGATATTATAGAAATGGTATGAGATTTACATGTCATGTTTGGTTTCATTCTGATGGTCTCAGTGTGAGTGGTATACTGGTCTTAGTTCTGAATCAGACTCTGGCTATTATAATAAAGATCTCACATTCCAAGGTTTCCAGGTAATATGAGGCAGTGGGCTGTCTCCAGCCCCCCTAGCCCCCAAGATAACACCTCTTGGTGTGCTCTGAACAAAGGACCAAGACTGGGTATTTAAGGGAAAGATACAGAAACCTCTTTGAGTTATCTTGTACCAAGGATGCTCCCACACTACGTGGGTGAGTTGTCGTGTAGCCATGACATTCACACACTGGTGTGTATACGCTTTTGGGTAGAGAGGTAGGCGATGTTCATACTTTGTGTTTTCTATGTCATTCTATAGTCCATTTGTAACTGCATATTACTCATTGATTTGACTGTAAGCGGAATATTGCAACTTGGTTCAGTAGCTTGTACCTGACTAATAAACTGTTATTATTCTGATCCACTTTATTCTCTCGTGAACATATTATCTTGCTTAAGTAGACTTTTGGGTAACGGCGTTTCCATAATGCCTGGCTAGGGCTAGATGCATACTCAGGCAGACGGTAAATTCCTGCCCTGAGTCCCTAGTCTAGCCACCTAGGTTTGGATCACGTCATGTGAAACTGTCACTATGTAGCGGCGGGTGACTTCTGACTTATGCTAGATTAGTACTGACACGTGCTGCTGAACCAGCCGGCCCAGCACCTCTGTGTAGGAAAGCAACGACTTAAGCAGGGAAATAAGTACCTATGGCAGCAGCATGACCGCTGACACTCTCTAGACTAGCTCCATATTATGCCGTGGTGTAAACGTAAATCAGCCGTGCAAATGTAAATCAGCCGTTGGCACGACCTAAGCGACGCTATCCCCAGTTGAACCCAAGTAATACATAGTAGGAGAAACACTCATGTTACTACATGATTTTGGTTGGCTTACTCCATAACCACAAGTCAACGGATAAAGCTTTATAGTTAGATTAGGGTGGGGCCTATCGGCTGAGGTCCTGGTAAGTGGTATCAGGCATTTATATATAGGTAAAATGGTTTCTTTATTGAAATGTTCTGTTACGTCGTCCGGAGACCCAAAGCAGCGAACTCTCTCGTGTTCCACTTCCTGTTCCGCCGTTGGTTCCGGAAGTGACGACCTTACAGGTCTTACCTACGACCTTGACGGGGATGTCAGCCATTTTATTGGTCTTACCTACGACCTTGACGGGGATGTCAGCCACAAGTTTGTTGTGCATTTGTCTTAACCTGAACGACGATTGAGTTCGTCATGCATTTCTCTTACCCAAGCCCTTGACGGTGATGTGAGTTATGCGTTGTAGGTCTTACCTAAGACCTTGATGGTGATGTGAGTGGTACGTTGTTGGTCTAACCTACGACCTTGACAGGGATGTCAGCCATTTTACTGGTCTAACCTACAACCTTGACAGGGATGTCAGACATTTTATTGGTCTTACCTACGACTCTGACGGTGATGTCGGCCTTGTCCTCGCCCGCAGGGTTCCGCACGATGACGGAGTAGACGCCCTCGTCCTGACGCTCCGCCCCCTCGATGGTGAAGATGCAGTGTCCCCTGACACTCTCCACATGAACACGCCCGTCCGCCTCCGAGATCACCTGAGCCACACACACACAACCACTAAGGTCCCATTCACACATCTCTAGATGTTTTTATAAATGGCTAATTTTTATCTGTTTATTTTTTGTATTGCATTCAGATGTATACAGTGGAATTCAGAAAATACAGCATTTTGAAAAATCTCCACTTTGGAGGCTGTTTTAAAATAATATCCTGACATGAAGAAAAAATCCAAGGTGCTCAGGAAAATTTTAGAAAAAAGAGGAATTCCAAGGCACTTTTCTTATGCAAGAAGACCCAATCTATGTTTTTAAATATGATATAGCCATGTTAGAATAAAAGTCTTTTTACATGTTTTGGATGGGAAGAGTGCCTTGGATTCCTCTTTTTTCTTAAAATAATATCCGTTTGAGCTCGCTAAAATTCTGTTTACGTATTTAAAAATACCTAGATGCATGTAAACAGGCCCTTAGTGACAGGGCAGGGTAACACCTTAACTGACTCATATTCTGACACATACTATGCAATGACTGTATACACAGTATACACACACACACACACACACACACAGACACACAGACACACACACACAGAGTCATTGTTGCATTGTGATTGTGAAATACTTCACATGGTCTCAATGCAGGTTGACCCATCAGCCCAGCCCAGCATGACCAGTAACACACCCACAGCCATGCCTCAGTCCTCTGCACCGCTCCATGCTGAACACGTGTCCACGGTAACCATACAAACAAACAAACAAACACACCCAGCACAGGCAGCAAGACATGTCTCTCACTTCCTGACAACAAGACACACCCCTTACCGACGGAGTACAGGGCACGCCCCTTAGCGACGGACCCCAGGACACACCATTCTTGCTCTGACTTACTGTGTGTGGCCATCGGCCTCCTGGCGGACACGGCGGTAGGGACAGGTGGGAGACCAAACACACAGTGTAAACATGCCCTCACCTGCAAACACCTGCGGCTGCCCTTTGGCCCCCATGTTTACCTATTTATTCAGTTATAAAGCTCTTAAATTTAACACGTGTGCAGTGTTACCTAAATTACTTTTTCAATGGAAAGATAGAATTATAACAAATAATGAAGATAAAAAATAAGAAGTTTTCAAATATTTGAATGAATACATTTCTTACATTATTGAAAGTGTCCAGTTTTAAAGGCAGGTTAAGCCCTTACAAACAGCACTGGTGACTTGCAGAAGGACAGCGACTGTGCATGTGTGTGTGTGTGTGTGTGTGTGTTATTGCTTGCTGTGTTGACTAAACAAGAAAAGCTGCATGAGCGTCCCATGATGCATTGTGGGCTTTTTCCTCCCATGTCTCTGAGCCTCTGGGAGCTCACAGGGGCTACTTCCTTAGCCACAATGCGCTGTATCGTGCCGTACCATGCCATGCCATGGCGTCTGTGGTGTCCGTGCCATCCGCACGCTCAGGGCAGGGCAAGGGAGGCAGGACCAGGTGGCGCACTGGTCTGTTCTCTCGGGGGTGACTTGGCACACGAGTGCAACACCACATGCAACGAGGAGGAGCAGGCCTGTGCCAACGATGCCAAGGCCGGAGACGGAGGACAGAGAACGAGAGCGACGTGGAGGGGGGTGGAGGAAGTGAAGAAGAAGAGCAAAGGATGATGATGATGATGATGACGATGATGATGAAGAGTTAGTGATGCAATTGAAGAGACGGGGATGGGGGAAGGATGGCTACAGAATGTGAGGAGAGAGAGAGAGAGAGAGAATGAATGATGGAGAGAGAAAGAAGGAGTAATTCCGGAAGGTGTAAACGCAGACTGAGTGAGAGACACACTGAGAGAGGAAGAAGGACAGATGGAAGAACACCAGAATAGAACAGAACCAGACTAAGCACAAAAACATACTAAAAGGTACAAAATGACGACAAGGATGATGTTGTTGCTGATGATGGTGATGCTGATGATGAAGAATACAAGGGGGAAAGGTAATGAAGGCTTCTCACTATGACTGTCACTGTCGGAAGAGAATGGAAGGGACTGGCAGTGTGTGTGAAAGGGAAGGGAAGGGACAGGCAGTGTGTGTGTGTGTGAGAATGGAGCACTGGAGTCACTTTTTACACCAAAGCGTCGTCCCGAGTCCGACCCTGAATGACTAAGTGTTCTCCGACTCGGCTTTATGACCCACTCCTTGAGTTTATCTGAATTCCTGTGCCATTTATTTATTTATGTATTTATTTATTTAGCCTTCATTTAACTGAAATACAATATCCCTTAAGTCCTGACCACCCTCACACACACACACACTTAACAGAACACTTCACTAACTTAGCACCACATTTTGTCAGTAGCCAAGTCCTCGTGTTATCCCACAGCGGCAGCTGTTTACAGCGTTAGCATGCCCGCGGTGCTAGCCTGTAATGCATTGCCTGAGGTCCCACATAACTAGAACAGGCATTATCTTGTGACAGTTGTAGCCTTGCTCGCAGTGCTTACAGAGATACAATGGCCCAATTTAAGTTCAGAAGTGCTGCTTGCTGTAATCCATCAACGGCCATGGCCATGTATCTCCCAAAAGTTTAGTTTATCAAAATAAAGGTGGTGCAGTACAGTGGCCCACCTGACAGACTCCAGGTGCTGTTTTTATGACATGAATAAATGTACGAGTCATGACCCTACATAGGCTCTATCTGAACTGTGCAGGGTTTACTGCTTTGGTGGGAAAAGATAAATCACAGACTGAACATCATGGGCTTTGTATTACATTCCATTACACTTAACTGATGCTCTTATCCAGAGCGACTTACAGTTATTTAGGTACAGGGTACAGTCCCTGGAGCAATGTGGGGTTAGATACCTTGCTCAAGGCCACTTCAGCCATGGATGAGGGTGCAGGAGAGTATTGGTTATTTACTCCCCTGCCCACATTCTTCCTACTGGTACGGGATTCGAACCTGTGACCCTCCGATCTCAAGACCAACTTCCATTAGGCCACAGCTGCCCCTGGCCATTGGTATGATAGGGGCATGGCCAAGAAAATGAGCTTAGGGGCTCCAACTACCTGAAGAACACAGACAGTGTGTGTCTGAAGAGGAGACAGAGTGTGTGTCTGAAGAGGAGAGACAGAGTGTGTGTCTAAAGAGCAAAAGCAGAGTGTGTGTGTGTCTAAAGAACAGGAGCAGTGTGTGTGTGAAGAGAAGAGACGGAGTGTGTGCCTGAAGAACAGGGGCAGTGTGTGTGTGTGAAGAGGAGGGACAGAATGTGTGTCTGAAGAACAGGAGCAGTGTGTGTGTCTGAAGAGGAGAGACAGAGTGTGTGTCTAAAAAGCAAAAGCAGAGTGTGTGTGTGTCTGAAGAACAGGGGCAGTGTGTGTCTAAAGAACAGGAGCAGTGTGTGTGTCTGAAGAGTAGAGACAGAGTGTGTGTCTAAAGAGCAAAAGCAGAGTGTGTGTGTGTCTGAAGAACAGGAGCAGTGTGTGTGTCTAAAGAACAGGAGCAGTGTGTGTCTGAGAGAGATGGAAATTAGCTAGTTGCTAAATATGGTACAATGTATCTTCTCTCTGTTTAGGTGATTAATGCATTTTGCACATGAGCCTTGTAAGAAATAAACTAAATACATAAAAAGATGAAATAGAGAAAGTTAGTTAGTAGAGAAACTCAGTGGTTCCAGGTATCGGGAAAAATGGGATAAAAGGGAAAAACGCCGTGTGTCAAAGAGAGGAAGAAAGACAGAGAAAGAAAAAAAAGAGAGAGAGAAAGAAAGAGAGAGAGAGAGAATGAGAGAGAAAGAACGAGAGAGAATGGTGGAGTTAATAGGAGTAGGAGAGGCCACTAATTTTTCCATCCTGCAAAGGAAGGGAGACAGAGAAAGATAAAGAAAGAGAGAGAGAGAAAGAGAGAGAGGGATATAGAGAGTAAGGGAGAGAGAGAGAAATGTAAAGAAAGAGAGAGAAAGAAAGAGAAAGAAAGTAAGAAAGAGGGAGAATGGCAGTGTTAGTAGGAGTAAAAGCGGCACTCACTTTCCCATCCTGGAAGCTCCAAGTGCGGACGGCCCCCTGTGCCTCCTCTCCACCGGGCTTTCTCTTCTACATGAGCAGAACACAACTCAGAGTGTGTGTGCATGTGTGTGTGTGTGTGTGGATGTGTGTGTATGAGGGTGTGTGTGTGTATGTGTGTGTGTGTGTGTGTGTATGAGTGTGTGTGTGTGTGTGTGTATGAGGGTGTATTTGTGTGTGTATGAGGGGGTGTGTGAATGTGTGTGTGTGTGTACCCCACATGAGCAGAACACAACGCAGAGTGTGTGTGTGTGTGTGTGTGTGTGTGTGTGTGAGAGAGAGAGAGAGGGTCAGTGGGGTGGTGTGGTGGCAGAAGCAATCAACATCATAGGGTGTAGGCACTCCCATCAGCAGGATAGATGGATGGTTTTACGCTACATGAGCAGAACACAACTGCCTTTTACGAGGATACAACATTTTATACTTTATATTAATCGCATTAATATGTCGGTACCACCCAAACCTGCTATTTTTGTCTCCTTTGGAGAGGGGGGCGTACTGGGTTATGATCAGGGTACCCCCCAGTAGTACCCCCTGTAATTAGAACTATGCCTCCAAGCCCCACCTCTCCACCCAGACGCATACCTGCTGCACGTCAAGCCTACCTGACACAACCCTACCTGTGTTGGCTCTCAGTGGCCCATCCCTCTGCCAGCCAGCCTCAGGTGATGTCACAGGACAAGACTAAGAGTAAGAGTATGTTCACAACGGCATGAAAAGGCAGCTGGAGGCTTTCTCATTATCTCAGGAATTTCCGTAATTCTGTGGAATTATAGACGCTAAGGGCGGCTGAAGGGCATATCTGGGTTTCGTTGTGTAGCCTGAAACGTTTCCGCTTGGTAAGAAGGGCATGTGAAGCTATCTGAGAAGGATTTTATGGGCTTATTTTATTCTGACATGCATTGATGCCTTGCTGCTCAGAGGACAGGATTTGGACATGCTGAAGCACAGCAGGAAGCATGTTAAGGTGACGTTACGACTTCTTTACCTCAGTTAACCACGGCAAAACAGTGTCTAACATAGGCGTAGCCACAGGTGGGCTTGGGTGAACCTTTGCCCACCCACTTGTCAATCAGGCCCACCCAATCAGAAGGCTCTCTTTGTTTGATTGACTGTTTAAGTCGTAATAGTAACTTATGTGTTTTGGGCTAGGCCCACCTGATTTTTTACTGGGCCCACCCATTTTATGATTTCTGACTACGCCCCTGGTGTTCAATACAGAGGTTGACACCCTGGCTTCAGGAAGTGGAACTCCTACCATGTGTTGGCTTTGCCAGTGGGCATGAAAAAAAGTTGCTTTGCTCATAAACTCCTCGTAGCCTGGTAAACTAGCCCCTTGTACTTCATTTCATTTTGTACAGAAGGTCTGGCAGTGCTGTATTAAGAAAGGATTTCTTCCTGGAGGTGTGGACTCTGCTGAAGTTTAAAACAAGTGGCTCTGCCTTTACCCAATCGCTAATGTCTGGTCGTCACGTATGCAATTAGCCTACCTACGCACTACAATTCAAATGTAGCACACAAAATCAACAACATCGTTTGCGAACACTCCCCCTGTTCGCTGATTGGCTCGGATTTGCTTGGTCCGAATACATGAATGTCAATGGCAGCAAGGCCAGACCCTGTGTACAAAATGAAATTAAGTACTAGGGGCTGGTTTACCAGGCTAAAACTCCTCTATCATCTACCTCGCTCAGGACATGTGCTAGCCGCTGTTTTGCTTCACGAGCATGTGGACCGTGTGAAAGCAATATTTCTCCATTGTCTTTCTGGTGTGTCATCTCCCTTAAAAAGTGTCATCTTTTAGTCAAAGGTGCTAAGTTGTAAGCAATTGGACTTCTTTTTGGAGCTTGAAGATGTTTCACCTTTCATCCAAAAGGATTCTTCTCAGCTTTTACTTCCTGAAGTCAGGGCGATCACCTCTGGAAATATGTCACATGATCATATGACATGACCTACACTGTATGGAATTAAGCATTCTGGAATGATTGGATTGTTGTCACTGGTTAGCCTTACATACAGTAACATCACCTGTGTCCTAATAAACCATGTCTGGCAAAGATGTCTCTGGAAGCATGAGAGCATGTGAGCATAAAGCTGATTGGCTTGGCTAAGAAGGCCACACCCACACCCTCAACCTCACTCCTACCTTCTCTCCCTTGGTCCAGACCACAGTGGGGGCGGGGTCTCCTGTGATTGGCACGTCCAGGCGGAGCTTGTTTCCAGCCACCACCACAATGGTGGACTCCGGAGTGGATGACCCAGTGTCCAAGTGGATCTTTGGAGGATCTGATCCACCAGTGGGAAATATCTTTATTATTATTATTATCATTATTATTATTATTATTAGAAGTATTATTTTGCATTCTGAAA
>CM050202.1:21973773-22001273 GCA_027475355.1 Coilia nasus
CCATTTGACCTCCTTGTCACCGTCCGCCACCTCAATCGCCAGCTTGATCTTGTGGCCTTTCTCCACCTGGTAGGCAGGGTCCAGCTTCTTCAGGAAGGCTGTTGGCTCACACACACAAGACTTTTATTATCATTGACAGTTGCACGCACACATACACACAAACATACACAAACATACCACCACCCCCCACACACACACATGCGTGTGCATGTAGTCTCACACAAATACACACAAACATACACAAACAGACCCCCATACACACACACATGCACACGCACGTAGTCACGCACACATACTCACAAACACACACACATACATACACAAATAAATGCCAACACACATGACATAAGCGAGGCTGAGAACAAACACACATTAGCATGCCCAGGAGCTTTTATAACTATTCCACATTTAGGAGATTCCACCCATCTCTCCTTCACTCCATCTCTCCATCTATCTATCCCTCCCATTTATCTCTCCCTCTCTTCAATTTCCCATAGCTTGCTGCTCTGTCTCTCTCTGGCAGTTCTTCTGTCTATCTCTGTCTCTCTTTCTCTGTCTCTTTCTATCTGTCTCTCTCTCTTTCTCTGTCTCTTTCTTTCTCTGTCTCTCTCTATCTATCTATCTATCTATCTATCTATCTATCTATCTATCTATCTATCTATCTATCTATCTATCTATCTCTCTCTCCCTCTCTCTCTCCCTCCCTCTCCTCTCTCTCTCCCTCCCTCTTTTTCTCCCTCTCTCTCTCTCTCTCCCTCCCTCTCCTCTCTCTTCCTCTCTCTCTCTCTCTCTCTCTCTCTGACCTTCGCTCTTCTTCTCCTCGGGCTTCTTCATCTTCTTGAGTCTCTTGAGCATGCCGCGCAGGTCCGTGATGCCGTATTGGAAGGCGATCTTCTCGTAGTCGATGGGCTTGGCCTTGGCCAGGATGTCCCACACGTCCACATCCGGCTCGTTGCTCACCTTGACCGCTCTGCCACAGGTGAGGCAGAGGACAGAGGTCAGAGGTCAGCGACTGATCGACTGCACAAGCACAGCGTCACCGAATGCACAAGCACATCGTCACTTCAGGTCAATTCTGTTTTATCCAGAATCAGGGGGCACAGCATGGGAGTGTGTTAGTGAGCCTGTCAGAGCCTAGCTTATATTACAGCTTGATCCCTAGCTAAGCAGCGAGGCAATGAGAAGACCATTGTTGAGCTGGAGTGCTGCCTGGAACATGTAACTTAAATTGAGTTTAATAAAAAGTTTAATAAAAAAATACCACTCATCTGTTGACAAAGTTAAAAAGCTGATGTCAAACATGTCGAAGTGTTTGGTTTTAACTATGTTATTGTTTGTATTAGCCCTATAATTTCTCCATATTAGGGCAAAATTGAGGCCAATGTTTCAGATGTTTTTATTCTAATGTTTTACGATGATCACACAAATAAGTCACACATCCTCCATAATAAAATAGATGAACTGCATATTTGGCATATTAACAGGCACAGGATGGAGAGAAATGAACGATGTCAATCACACAAACACTCATCAGACACACACATCAGGAGAAGAGAAGAGAAGAGAAGAGAAGAGAAGAGAAGAGAAGAGAGGAGAGGAGAAGAGAAGAGAAGAGAAGAGAAGAGAAGAGAAGAGAAGAGAAGAGAAGAGAAGAGAAGAGAAGAGAGGAGGGGAGGGGGGAGAATGGGAGAAGAGAAGAGAAGAGAAGTCAAAAGAAGAGAAGAGAGAAGGGGAGTGGAGAAGAGAGGAGGGGAGGGGAAGGGAGGGGAGAGATCAGGAGAGAAGAGAAGAGAAGTAAAAAGAAGAGAAGAAAAGAAAAGAGAAGAGAAGAGAAGAGGGAAAGGGAAGGGAGGGGAGAGAGGATGAGAGAAGAGAGGAGAAGAAAAAAGACAGGAGAGGAGAGGACAGGAGAGGAGAGGAGAGAGGATTCTTACCGCGGTGAAGCTTTTAAAGAACTGCTGCTCTCATTCAGATGCAGAAGCCACAAGCAGGGCAGGACAAACCGCAATGCATTAAAACACACCTTTAGCAATGCATTAAAACACACCTTTAGCAATGCATTAAAACACACCTTTAGCAATGCATTAAAACACACCTTTAGCAATGCATTAATACACGACTTTAACAAATGCACCCACACACACAAACACACACATATAGACAGATACACGTATATAGACAGATTCACACATATAGACAAACACACACATATATAGACAGATACACACATACACAGATAGGCATAAGCATAGACATACACACACATATAGACATACACAGATACATACACATTCATATACAGTATGAACACATATACACACAGATATACACAAACACATACACATTTACATTAACACACCTACATACACACATACACACACACATACACATGAATGCATTCACATACACAAGCATACATATATGCAAATAAATGTACACAAACATATACACACGTTTCCACATGCACACAATATAGTTATAAAACTCAGAGACAGTGCATTCACACAGACATAAACTCCCACACTTGAGGACACGAGGTCTTATTAGGACATCTTGTTCAGTCCGCAAGCACTTGTTTAAAAATGCACATATCAGTATATCCACACGGGGCACAATTACCACACAGCACAACACTAACGTAGCTTTACAGCAGAACATGAGAGCTTTCATGAGAAAATAAACCAACGTTTCTCCATTAGCAAAAATCAATGAACTTCTGCTTCAGCCCACGCACGTAAGAGGGTAATCACGAGGCGGCTCGCAGTGGCATAGGTGACTTTAAAAGTGTGTGAAAAATAATGTGCATATGCAGGTGGTGGGGAGCAGAGCAGAGTGGGGAGGTGCTCGGAGGAGTCACGGTGCTTGACCTCTTGTGTGTGTGTGTGTGTATGTGTGTGTGTGTGTGTGTGTGTGTGTGTGTGTGTGTGTGTGTGTGTGTGTGTGCTCGGGAGGTTCACGGTGCTCAACCTCTTTAAGGGGGGGGGTCAAACCGAAGATGCACACGGACAAGAGGGGAATGAGGAAGCAACAATGGTGAGGTGATCACACACACACACACACACACACACACACACACATACACAGTGATGGGACAAAGAACTATGAGGTGATGGCAGTGATGTATGAGTCACTACGGGCAGGCGTCTGATGTTTCCTAATGAGGACTCTTCGTTTGGGCCTCAGACAGGTCAGCGTGACCCCACACACACACACACACACACACACACACACACGCACACTGATGAGGCAAAGAACACAGAGAGGGAACGCAAGGATCACAAAGGGTTCCTTGACTCTCTGTTAGAGAACCTTGAAATGGAACGTTCTTGTGTAACTCATAAAGGGCGAGGGTTCTCATGGAACCTTTTTTTTGTCCAGCTTTTATTTTCTCACATTTGACTGCGAAGGAAATCTTTCAAGGACATCAAACTAAGCCCCATTTCCCACAAACAAATGTGTGGAAACTCTCTTAAGACCTCGCGAAGGCCACGTTAACCCAGCATAGCATCAGATGCCTGCCCGTGACCATAGTCCAAATGCTTTGCTGCGGGTGGAACAGAGACGTCATCAAACCTTGTCAGTTGCTCCTGCTAACATTCCCAGACAGCAGAGTGTTAAAGTGACACAGCCCGCTGTCATGCTTGATGCCTGTCAGATCTATTCTGGTGTTTAATGGCCGACTGGGTCTCCGGCCGGCGAGGCTTTTGTGGAACTGCAGACGGGCGGTGCTGGTAGGTCCTCAGCTGTCTGCAGACCGTAAAAGCTGCCAGTGGATGGGATAAGCACTGGCCTGAGACTCCGAGCAGAATTCCCACAGGGGTGAATTCCCACAGAGCAGAATTCCCACAGGGGAGAATTCCCACAGAGCAGAATTCCCACAGAGCAGCATTCCCACAGGGGAGAATTCCCACAGAGCAGAATTCCCTCAGGGGAGAATTCCCACAGGGGAGAATTCCCACAGGGGTGAAACCCTGGCGGCATGAATTGGACCTCACTGATCGTTGCAAAGGTGATGCTGGTTAGTTCAAATGGCACTCTTGTGTTCAAAACAGTGTGTGTGTGTGGAACACACAGTGTCTACACAGTGATAGTATGCATGCACGATGAAGGGGGGAGGGGGGTGGCGGTGGGTGGTTGCTGTCAGCCCTGTACAACAACAAACACTGGAGCAGATTGGCCCAACATCCTGAAGTAGCCTTGACATTGGAGCCTGATCTGACCCTGATTACACCCTGATGTGACCTTAAGAGCCAGATGATAGGGTCCCGATGTAGTTCTGATGTGGCCCCGATGTAGTCCTGATGTGGCCCTGATGCTGCCCTGATGTGGCCCTGATGCTGCCCTGATGAGGCCCTGATGTGGCCTGGTGTGGCTAAGACATGGCCCAAATGCTTTCCAGTGTTCAATGTTGTTTCTGGGCTGCAGGCCATTGTGCAGTCAGGTCTGTGGTGAGGCTGTGAGCCTGAGATATGTCACTTACTCTCTGCGATGTCACCAGCCATCCACGGAGAGGGGATTGCAGAAAACAGAAAAAAGGCATTCATATGAAAAGTTTCATGTCATTCTTCCTAAGGATAGTTAGTATGGAAGGTTTCATACGGCATGTGTGACAAAACTGTTTTCTTAGAATAACTCTTGTATTTAATTTCCAACATATTTGAGTAATAATATATATTAAAAACATCACAAAATGGAGGGTTGGGGATTCGCTTCTTCATATATTCATATATTTTTACATCTATGTTAACATGTATGAGACTGCGATGTAAATTCAAATATGCACATGTTCAATTGCAGTACTGTTGACACATATGTTACGTAACATGCACACATATGCATGCATATGTTTCATTTTATGACGTTTTGGATATTTTGGAATATATATATAGTGACAGTTTCAATTTCTTGGCTTTGGGTGCCATAAAAATGACAGCAATATGAATTTTTGCTGCTAGGTGTGTGGAGCTGAATGATATGTATGCTTGCTGCTAGGTGTGTGGAGCGTCATGACAGTGATATGTATGCTTGCTGCTAGGTGTGTGGAGTTGCATGATATGTATGCTTGCTGCTAGGTGTGTGGAGTTGCATGATATGTATGCTTGCTGCTAGGTGTGTGGAGTTGCATGATATGTATGCTTGCTGCTAGGTGTGTGAAGTTGCATGATATGTATGCTTGCTGCTAGGTGTGTGAAGTTGCATGATATGTATGCTTGCTGCTAGGTGTGTGAAGTTGCATGATATGTATGCTTGCTGCTAGGTGTGTGAAGTTGCATGATATGTATGCTTGCTGCTAGGTGTGTGAAGTTGCATGATATGTATGCTTGCTGCTAGGTGTGTGAAGTTGCATGATATGTATGCTTGCTGCTAGGTGTGTGAAGTTGCATGATATGTATGCTTGCTGCTAGGTGTGTGAAGTTGCATGATATGTATGCTTGCTGCTAGGTGTGTGGACCATGCAGACTCATGTCCAGTGGAAGGGGATGGGAGGGACTGACCTCTTCTTGAGGAGGGCACTAAAGTCCAGCTCTCCAGAATCTTCACTTCCATCTAAGCTACTGCAGGAGAGACATGGCATCCAGCACACACACTGTCAGTACACTCACCATGGAGAAGTGTCAACACACACACCGACTGTACATGTCAAGTCACAAAACACTCTCGCTCTCTCTCTCTCGCTCTCTCTAACACACATGCACGTGCGCACATACACATAAACATACACACACTTGACAGCATGACATGAATCAATAAGAGATTGAGTGAGAATGACTACTTCACATGCAAGTAGCACATATACCGGTATGTGTGTATATATATATATATATATATATATATATATATATATATATATATATATATATATATAAACTTATATACACTTATAATTATACTTAGTACATGTGCATTTTACTTATGTAAAATTCCTGATACCTAAGCATGCATTGATCAGTTATATACAGCACCACGAAAAGTATATTCCATAACCATGTACACCATATACACTCACATACTGTATACTTACCTTACAACCTATTCTGATCAGTATTTACTATTTACTATTCATTACTGATCACTATTCACTATTCATTACTGATCACTATTCACTATTCATTACTGATCACTATTCACAATTCACTATTCATTACTGATTACTATTCACTATTCATTACTGTTCACTATTCACTATGCATTACTGATCACTATTCACTATTCATTACTGATCACTATTTACTGATCACCATTCACGAGTCACTATTCACTATTCATTACTGATCACTATTCACTATTCATTACTGTTCATTATTCACTATTCATTACTGATCACTATTCACTATTCATTACTGATCACTATTTACTGATCACTATTCACGAGTCACTATTCACTATTCATTACTGATCACTATTCACTATTCACTATTCATTACTGATCACTATTCACGAGTCACTATTCACTATTCATTACTGATCACTATTCACTATTCACTATTCATTACTGATCACTATTCACTATTCATTACTGTTCATTATTCACTATTCATTACTGATCACTATTCACTATTCATTACTGATCACTGTTCACTATTCACTATTCATTACTGATCACTATTGCCTGCCTTTAGCTCATAACAGATGCTTGACATAGTAAGTAACAAATCTCTTTCTAATTCAACCAAGCTTTTAAAAAAAACTGTATTGCTGGAAGAGATATGGACTGTTACTTTAGGGTACTATTACTATTTATTTATTTATTTGTTTGTTTATTTATTTATTCTTTCATTTATTCATTCATTTATTAAAAATGATATTTAACTATTTCCCAAAGATATTTTTCTTCTAATGAGACACAACTCACTAAAATAAGTGCTTCAACATGTACTTAATACACTTTAAAATATTAGATTTCTTCTGGTGCTACTGGACTATCACATGTGTAACTCTGTCCTTTGCCAAAAGATTTTTCTTCTTCTAGTTCTTCTTCTTCTTCTTCTTCTTCTTCTTCTTCTTTTTCTTCTTCTTCTTCTTCTTCTTCTTCTTCTTCTTCTTCTTCTTCTTCTTCTTCTTCTTATTATTATTATTATTATTATTATCATCATCATTATTATCATTATTAAATGAAAGATGGGAGACCTACTGTCTGCTAGATGTAAGAGGCTTAAAATGGCCTGATTGGCATGTTTGCATGGCCAATGTTTATGGGCTAGCAGGGCATTAACCCCAGGCTGTATGAAGGTCTCTGCTCGGCGATGACCTGTCAATCATCATGGTCACTAAGGACACCAGTTGAGGCACAAACTAGCATTGTGCCAATGTCACCTTTGAAATCTACACCAAGGACAAGAGCTGACAAAATACTTTTGATCTCTCTAAAGGTATCGTGTTCACTGGAGTTATGCATAACCAGTGTGTGTGTGTGTCTGTTGTAGCTGAGGGTGGGTTTTCTGTGTGTGTGTGTGTGTGTGTGTGTGTGTGTGTGTGTGTGTGTGTGTGTGTGTGTGTGTGTGTGTGTGTGTGTGTGTGTGTGCGTGCGCGCGTGTGTGTGTGTATGTGTGGGTTGTTGGGAGTTGGTTGAGTGGGGTGCTAATCTTATTTAAGTCTGCACTGTCTTCTTGGCAGAGAAGGTGTGTGTGTGTGTGTGTGCGTCAGGAGGCATAAGTCATCTGAATAACCAAATGCTTTCCCATGGTTCCCATGGCTGCGCGTTCACACAGTCTAAAGGCCCATGGTATTAGGTCAGGTGTGTGTGTGCATGTGTGTGTGTGTGTGCGTGTGTGTGTCATAATGCTCCTCCAGCAACCCTAAGTGTGCTTGCTGCTCTAAAGTCGGCCATGTTTAGGGACCTTAGACACATGTAAGGCCTGTCTGGGGGACCCAGGGCCACAGGGTTGGGGGGCGTAGGGTTGGGGGGTGTAGGGTTGATGAGCAGAGGGTTGGGGGGCATAGGGTTGGGGAGCGTAGGGTTGGGGGGCGTAGGGTTGGGGAGCGTAGGGTTGGGGGGTGTAGGGTTGATGAGCAGAGGGTTGGGAGGCATAGGGTTGGGGGGCCACAGCGTTGGGGAGTGTAGGGTTGGGGAGCGTAGGGTTGGGGGGCGGAGGGTTGGGGGGCCACAGCGTTGGGGAGCATAGGGTTGGGGAGCGTAGGTTTGGGGGGCGTAGGGTTGGGGGGCGGAGGGTTGGGGGGCGTAGGGTTGGGTGGCATAGGGTTGGGGGGCCACAGGGTTGGGGGGCGTAGGGTTGGGGGGCGCAGGGTTGGGGGGCGTAGGGTTGGTGGGCGTAGGGTTGGGGGGCTCAGGGTTGGTGGGCGTAGGCTTGTGTGAATGCGTGGAGTTGGGGTACGCAGGGTTGGGGTACACAGGGTTGAGTGAATGCAGGGTTGTGTGAATGCGCAGAGTTGTGTGAGTGTGCAGGGTTGATGAACACATGGTTGAGAAATACAAGGTTTAGGAAGCACAGCGCAGAGTTGTGACTGCACAAGGTTGTGTGAATGCACAAGGTTGAAAGCACAGGGTTATATGAATGCACAGGATAGAGGAACACAGCATTGTTTGAGTGTGCAGGGTTGATGAACACATGGTTGAGAAATACAAGGTTAGGGGGCACAGGGTTGTGAGAATGCACAGAGTTGTGAGAATGCACAGGGTTGTGTGAGTGCACAGGGTTGGAGACACAGGGTTGGGCAACAGAGGGTTGGGGAGGAGAGGGTTGTGAGAATGCACAGGGTTGTGAGAATGCACAGGGTTGTGTGAGTGCACAGGGTTGGAGACACAGGGTTGGGCAACAGAGGGTTGGGGAGGACAGGGTTGTGTGAATGCACAGGGTTGTGAGAATGCACAGGGTTGTGAGGGTGTGAGTGCACAGGGTTGGAGACACAGGGTTGGGCAACAAAGCGTTGGGGAGGACAGGGTTGTGTGAATGCATACGGTACATATCCTACAGTGGGCCTAAGGTCTCAGACGGAAACTCACACTGCTAGGACTGTGTTTGTGCAGCCGGCTTCACTGATTCTGTCAAGGGCTTTGGCAGTGCTCTAAGACAATGGCTTGAATTTCTTTCTTTCTTTCTTTCTTTCTTTCTTTCTTTCTTTCTTTTTTTCTTTCTGTCTGTCTGTCTGTCTGTCTTTCTTTCTTTCTTTCTTTCTTTTTTTTCCTTTGTAGGCTTAAATTTTAACAACTGAGCTAGATGGCTATACAAACACACCAAATACACCCATACTTATTCACACATATTAACTTTAGTTAAAAAAAAATAGTATCTCTATTAAAATGTAGCAACCCTGCTTCCTTTGCTAGATGGTTGTTTTTGATTCTGTCTTTACTAAGTTAATTCTTAGCTAATTCTCTAGGTTAGACACTATTAATCTCAAAATTCACTTTATAACCACTTGAAATCGTTTCATTCTTTTGAATGTAACACTAATATATCTGAAGCCCTGAAAACTAATCATAAGAGATGTTTTTCATCATCAGGGTATGAGGGTATGTTTTCTGATGCTTTTGTGTCAGGGTCAGAACAACTTCGGTCATCTAAGAAGCAAGTTTGATGTTCCTAAAATAACTTCAAAGGCTAGCTGTGCGTCAGAGCAAGCACTTTCATGGTCTGTGTTAATGCCTCTGAAATGAAAATGAAAAAGTTTATGAAATTCAGTCCCAGCCTCTCACTGCCACAGCCCTCCACAGGGGAACAGGAAGAGGAACATAGTCACATGATCTCTGAGGTCATCAGGGTCTGTTAATCCATAACGAAAGAAAGAAAGAAAGAAAGAAAGAAAGAAAGAAAGAAAGAAAGAAAGAAAGAAAGAAAGAAAGAAAGAAAGAAAGAAAGAAAGAAAGACAGACAGACAGACAGACAGACAGACAGACAGATAGATAGATAGATAGATAGATAGATAGATAGATAGATAGATAGATAGATAGATAGATAGATAGATAGATAGATAGATAGATAGATTGTCAAGCTGTAAATAAAAGAAGAAGAGAAGAAAAAAAGAGGGGTGAAAAGAAGAGAGAAAAGAAAAGAAGGCAGAGTGACCATAGCAACCGTGACCCCTAGACCTCTGGAAGTGTGAAATGCTCCGTAATGCTGCAGCAAACGGCCACCGTACCTTCCGGCTCCTGGCTTCTTTTTGCTGCCCCCACTCCCACTCGCACTCCTGATAAAGTTCCACAAGTTCCAGCACATTACAATACACCACGAAGAACACACAGGGTGTGGCATTTTGTTTGTCTACAACACTTTATTTGAAGGTGTCTACATAAGAGTGACATAAGCATGTTATAAACATGTTGCAAGGGTAGACGCACTCAAACTCAAGTGTCAAATATAGGCTATCAGATGAAGTTGAAAAGACCGCGCTGAGGACGGCTTAATGCCGAAAAGCGGCATGTGTTAACTGGACATGGTGCAATAAACTTTTATAAATAAGAGAATAAGCTAGAGAGTGTGGTCTTTCCATTTCATGTTATAAACATGACACTTCATTCAGTCATTAGGTTTTTGTAATGTTAAGGTGACATTTTTTAGGATGCAGAGATTGCACCAAAAAAAACAAATGACACTTAATGAAAACAGTCATAAACATGAATGAAGTGGCATTAATGTCATGCCATGTTTATAAAAGGCTCATGTCACCCTTATGTAGACATCTTCAAATAAAGTATAACCTTGTTTTCTGTATTTCTTTAATGACATGCATTGGCTAAGCCCTGTAAGAAAGAGGTCTGTCATGTAGGCCCAGAATCTTTGGACCCAGATAGAAATAGACGGATTGACAAAACGCCTCCATGTTCTCCACATATTGTCTACCTTCCCACCCTAAGGAAGAAAAGTGCACCTGGATCTACCTCTCTTTCTCCCCTTACCTCTACGCTTTTTCGGTAGCACTTTATAATAACTACTTCCTAATAAGCATTTATTTTGCACTTGTTAACTCTTACTTTGTTCATCATTTGGTAACCTAATTCCTAATTCTAATCAGTAAATTATTTATAAACATATATACAAATATTAAAGCAGACAGACAAGACGATAGACAGACAGAGAAAAGGGCAGCATGCAAAGAGATCGATGGCAGATAGCATAAAGACATCCAGACAGACAAACAGACAGATAGCCAACCGACATCCAGACAAATGAGTGTCAAAATGTTTATAAATGATTAACTGATGAGAAATAGTGTAAAAACAATGGTTACCAAATGAGGAACAAAGTGTTAAGTATGACTTAACAAATGCAAGATGAATGATCATTAGGAAGAAGTGCTACTGCTTTGTCTTCTCTTTCTGCTCTTGTTCTTATTTTTACTTTCTCAAACATTGCTTTGTTACCCTCACTCATCTGTCTGTTGTTCTCTATCTCTGTCTCTCAAACTCACACACACACACACACACACACACACACACACACACACACACACACACACACACACACACACACACACAGCTACGGTAAACAACATTGGAGAAAGATGTACCAAACACAACAGTGGGCAGAGATGATCAGCTCTGAAGAGCTCTGACACAACACATCATCAACATCCCCTCACAAAACCCAACACAAACCCATCCCAGCAAAACATTATCTCCTTTCAAAACCCAACACAAACCCATCCCAGCAAAAAATTACCCCTCACAAAACCCAACACAAACTCATCCCAGCAAAACATTATCCCCTTGCAAAACCCAACACAAACCCATCCCAGCAAAACATTACCCCCTCACAAAACCCAACACAAACCCATCCAAGCAAAACATTATCCCCTTGCAAAACCCAACACAAACCCATCCCAGCAAAACATTACCCCCTCACAAAACCCAACACAAACCCATCCCAGCAAAAGCCCAGTATAGTTCCACTGTGTGCAAGTCAGCGCTGTCCTGAAGTAAGGCTTTACACTTACGTGCGTCTGAAAGCAGCACGGATGTCGAACTCCTCAGCCACACGCACTTCTGCACTCACAGACAGAAGACAGGAAATGATACGTGGAGATTATTATGGCATAACCGAAACAGGAAATACCTCTTGAAAAATGAATTTTATAAAACTTTTCAGAACATTTTTTCAATGGTGTTAAAATATGCCGTGTATATATATTGTATTTGTATCTGAAAGATAAAGAGCTTTACATGTAATATGCTTAGCAAGTCCATTAGATAAATTCTGCTGATACTAAAAGCTAACAAAAAGACTGAAATAATTAATTACCTCAATTAATCAATCAATTGGTCCATAAATGAATTAATCAATTAATAGTAATAATTAGTCCATTAATTAATAATGAATGAATCTATCAATTAGTCCATGCATTCATCCATTTGTTTGATCTGTGTTTCTGTTGTATTTTTATAAATGCACTCTAAAGGAAACTCTCACCATGTACAGCCAGCTCGAAGTTACAGCTGTCAAACTTGTCCCTGGACGACACCTCACACCTGTAGCCTCCAGCAAAGTTGGCTTTGGCAGCGATGATGTGCATCTCAAAGGTGTACACCTGCAGGGGTTCCACACAAGCAGGAAGTGACATATGATGGCCGCCACACAAACAGGAAGTGAAATATGAGACAGTGATAAACAATGTCAGCAATCAGTGCCTGCACTGGAATTATCTCAGACACACACACACATGCACACACACACACACACACATGCGCGTGCGTGCACACATGCGCACACACGTGCACAGACACAAACAAACAAACACACACACACAGACACGTACACGTACACATACACACACTTACACACACATGTGCACGCGTGCGTGCACACACATACACACACACATGCACACCACACACCACACACACACACACACACACACACACACACACACACATATGTATACACACACACATACACACACACCTTTGTGTTGCGGTCGTAGTGCTCCTTGAGCTGCAGGTGTTTGCCCGACTTGCTGGCCAGGTCCATCCACTTCCCTTTGAACCATTTGACTGTGGGCTTCTTCAGCAGGGACTCAGCACACACCTTGGCTATGAACGTGATGTTCTCACCTGCACAGGTAAGAAAGAAGGATGGACTGGTTCCTATCAATGCTTTACTCAATGTGTGTGTGTGTGTGTGTGTGTGTGTGTGTGTGTGTGTGTGTGTGTGTGTGTGTGTGTGTGTGTGTGTGTGTGTGTGTGTGTGTGTGTGTCATTCTTGTTTAGGGAATGGTTACAGTTATACTGTAACTAGTATGGATCCTAAATCTACTTTTTACCATACTAACTGATTATATTCCACAGTTACTGTAATATATTAGATATCTTTACTATGTGCAAGGGGGTGAAATGAATATTCAAGTAAATGAATGAATGTATATTACAGTATGTAATTACATCTGCCATTACTATTAAAACACACACACACACACACACACACACACACACACACACACACACACATACACTGGACTCATCTGCCATCACTATTAATAAACACACCTTGGAATAACTCCATATACTGATCCACCTGTCTATGGCCACCAGCTGTATCAGTCTCTATGAACAGCACACACACACACACACACACACACACATTGCACTCTTGACTCTTGCAACTTCACATTACATTTCATCATTATGTTTAATACATTCTTGTGCTTGTTATGAAACCACCAGCCCAGTGACCCAGCAAAGACACACAGTCCAGGAGTGTGACATGCGCCACCAGCTAAGTGTGCTCAGGGTGACCTCTGACCTCATTCATGACCCTTGACCCTTGACCCCCACATTATCTTAAAGAGGACTAGGCATGACTCACCCACAGTGACATCACCACTCTGAGGCTTCTCTGTAAACAGCCCAGTCAGGTCCTGACGAGTATCCACAGACATCCGCCCTGAGACAGACAGACAGACAGACAGACAGAAAGGCAGGCAGACAGGCAGACAGACAGACAGACCAATAGACAGAAAGAAAGGAAGACAGGCAGACAGACAGACAGACAGACAGGCAGACACACACCCAGGTAGACAGACAAGTAGACAGACAGGCAAACAGGTAGACAGACAAACAGGCATGGATGGACAAGAACACAGATGCATTGACAGACAGGCAAAGAGAAAGAGATAGACAGACAGACAGTTTACAGACAAAGTAACCACTTCCCCCTAAAAAACAAACCTCAACCACCACTCCCCAGCAGCATCGCAGCCCTAATTAGGGAATGGCATGGAGATGATATACATGCCGTTTAAACACACTGTGCAAAGCATATGTAGCTTAAGAAACATAAAAAAATTATATTTTAACACATCTGCATGTTGACGGACCACACTTTAAAAAACACTGCTCTACTGCTATGGCCTTAATGGCCTAACACAGGTATCTGCTTTGGCTTTAATCACCTAACACAGGTATCTGCTTTGGCTTTAATCACCTAACGCAGGTATCTGCTATGGCTTTAATCACCCAACACAGGTATCTGCTATGGCTTTAATCACCTAATGTAGGTATATCTGTGTGTAATACAGGTGTGTGATTTGGTAATACATGTGTGTGATTTGGTAATATAGGTGTGTGTTCTGGTAATTAAGGTATGTGATTTGGTAATATAGGTGTGTAATTTGGTAATACATGTCTGTGGGTAATGCAGGTGTGTGATTTGGTAATGCAGGTGTGTGATCTGGTGATACAGGTGTGTGATCTGGTGATACTGGTGTGTGATCTGGTGATACAGGTGTGTGATCTGGTAATACATGTGTGTGATCTGGTGATACAGGTGTGTGATTTGTGTGATTGTCTACATCTGAGACTCACGGTCAGCAATGGGGTCAGGACTGGGTGCAGCAGGCACGTCTGGAGGGGCAGATTTGGGGGCAGCTGGTGGGGGGGCAACCCCGTTAGGTTCTCCACCGGCCGGGGCATCAGTGGGGGCATCTGCAGGGGGAGGGGCTACATCTGCAGGGGCGGGGTCTGCAGCAGGGGCGGGATCTGCAGCAGGGGTAGGCTCCTCCTTCACATCTGAACAACAGGTGGAGTGTGTCAGTTAGAAACTGCCACTGGCTTAGGATATGTTCTTGCGTGAAGTATTATACTTCTACCCCTTGTAATTTTCATGTTGTGCTTTGATAGTTTGCGTGTACTTTGAATTGGACTTTGAGTCTGACAGTTAAGGTGATGATGATGATGATATCTCTTTAGGAAAAAAGAAAATAAACGGTAACACTTTCTGTGAAGCCTTTCTGTAAACACATTCATTAAGGATTATAATGCAGTCATAAAGCTTTATAATGATTGATATAAGTATTCACAATAATTTATACATACTCATGACTGAACTTATAAAGCATTATAATGCTATGTTATAACCCTTTACAACTTTAAGTGACCCAGTGCACTCTTGACGTCTTGATAATAACCACGATGAGCTGAAAAAGGTCAAAGAAGGTTTATAATGCACATATTAAAAGAAATAAGAAATAAGAAAGAAGATATTTTTGTGTGTTTTCCATGGTTATCCACATGGAAAACAAAGCAGTGAGGTACAGCAAAAGCTTTGGCACAGTGAGGAGGTGATGAATAACAAAAACATAAACCAGTGACTGTGACTCTGTGTGGAGTGTTAGAGAGTGAAACTTAAAAATAATTCTGTGCCCTAGTTTTCACATTATTTAAGAGTATCTCTAACTACTGCATGCCTTTTTGGTCACTTCTTCAATTCTCCCACTGTCTGGCGAGCCCTTCAGGGACCAGGGGGCCAAAATTAATTTGAGCAGGAGCCTGCTGTTAGTTTGGATGCCAGCCCTGTACCTCGCCCTGGCCATAAATCCTTTAGCAGTCCTCCTGGAATCAGTTTGGAGGAGAGGACCTGCCCTAATGACAATCGAGCAGCAATGTCCTAACCCGGCCTATCGTCCCCCCCTCACTCTCCGTGTGCTAATGTTTTATCTCCTGACACAGCCCCCCGGACAGAGAGAATGCGTGCCCTTGTTTACGTCGGTTTATCACGTCGCCATGCCGACAGGCTTTATCTGCTGTCACCCGCCTCTCGGCAGGTCGCATGGCGACTGTGAATAGCGGCTGTGGCTCCCCACCAGGAAATGTCCCCTCACAGAGGCAGGGTGAAGGTCGTAAGGGTCGCCGGGCTGATGGGGCCTGTTGGTTGGCTCCTTGCCCCTTGGCGGTCGAGGGTCCTTCTCAGTCAGAGACAAACTTATCTCCCGCCGGCCTCTCTCACAGAACTCATTGACATAGTTCCACAATTACACAAGTCCACTATTTGAGCAATGACAAGAACCAGACAGAACAGCTACAGTGCTCTGTGATTGGCTGAAGAAGGTGATGACAGAGAAGGCAGGTTGCGTGACTGGTGCAAGCAGATTGGTTAAAAAGTTCTAGTATTCCAAGTGTTACCATTATCACACCCAGTGAAGCAGAACTAGTACCAGATAATGTTACCTTGGTAACGAGTTACTAGGTAACGAGTGTTGGTGAGCATTCCACAGAGGGACCCAGTGGCAGCGATGGGCCCAGTGATGTTAGAGCCACTAACTAAGACCCACCTTCCTGCTCCTTAATCTTTAGCTCAAATTTGACCTTTGAGGCTGCCGCGATCACGCAGTATCCAACCGCATCCTCTTTGGCTATACCCTTTATGGTCAGTGAATGCTTCCCACCATCTGCCTTGATGTCGTACTTGTCGCCGGCGGCAAGGTCCTTGCCATCCCTCTGCCAGCGCACCTTGGCGTCGGGCTTCTCTGTCTCTGCCTCGAACACCACAGAGGCCCCGAGCTCGGCCGCCTGAGTCTTGGGCTTCTTAGTGAAAGCAGACGCTGGGAGAGAGAGAGGCAGTCAGCATGAGCAAGCAGCTGCTGTCCTGTGAGGAACGTTCACGTCTAAAAATTGTTTGTTTGTTGATTTTGAAAATATTGGGCATTATTTGCAGGTACAATGTGTACTGTGTCCTCCTGCTACTCTCTGATTCTATGTGGTATCTGTGTACACTTTCACAGATGCACAATGGTTTGCATGAGGCCTGAGTATGGATCCACGTCAACCCATACATGCATGCACACATGCACACACACACCTACGCACACGTACACATGTATGTCATCCATCTGTCTTTACACACAGTGGTGACTTTGACAACAAAGAGAGGACTACATGCCTGCAAGTGTATGTGTGTGTGTGTAAGAGAAAGAGTGTGAGAGAAATAGAGAGAGACAAAGAATAGGGGGGCGGGGTGCAGAAGAGGGGGGGCTGGGGTGAGAGATGGCAAAGACCAGCATTGCTCTCGAGTTTCATTCACCCGCAATGGAACAAAAGAAGGCAGTTGTGCGATGGCTATTTCTGTCCTGCAGGAATGTGTCAATACATGTTAATAGGACATCTATTAACCACAGTTGTTATCAGTTCCATGTCCACCCTTTAAGTATCCCCACAACATCATTTTATTACAATTGAATTCTCTGTCACATATGTGTGAGTGTATTTATAATGTTTGATGTCTATGTGTTTGATGTCTTTGATGTCTAGATGCCTACTAGAAAATTACTGCCAAAACATACACATACACCCACACTGTGTGCATGTCTTGGCAGCAATTCTCTAGTAGGCAGCTTTTGTGTAAATCATGTAGAATAGTGGAGTGGCCACTGAAAAAAGGTCTAACGGCAGATGTCCCCTGCCATGTGTCATTGTCTAAACTTAAACTTAAGTGTGCTGTGGATGGCTGGCATCTAGTCTATATGATGCTCCTAGAGTGCTGAAGGCTCTCGCCACCTCGTCTGTTCTCCTCAGGCATTCCAGAAGGGTCACTCCTCTGTTCAACAGTTATTCTTTCCTTCTTAACACACAGACACAAACACACACACACTCACACACACACACAAACACACACATGCAGACACTTCTGGGTACCAGAACCACCTTTCCGCAGCAAGTGTGGATAGCTGCGTAAATTTAGCCGCTATGTGCGCTTGGCGAAACCGAAGCTCCCTCATTCTCTCTCTGGGCAGCCCCACGTACAGCGTGGCAGGTAGTCATGAAGAGGGATTAGTTGGGGTCTATTTCTGTTGTCGAGAAAGCACTGGAAGAATGGTACTCATGCGGCGAGCCAGCCAGGACCGACCCCTCCATACCCATCACCGGCCCTAACACGATTCACGCCCATTGTCTCCTCCAGGGTTGGCAACGGCTAGCTACAATAGGAAGACATGGATGGAGACATGGATGCCGACAGAGACTTATGCTACTTTCAGCATTATGAAACACTGCAGTGTGCAGTGCTGTTAGCTACACTGTCACGTAGCATTGCTATCACGTGTCAGCTAAGTGAAGCTAATGATAGGGAGTGAGTGTGAGGGAGCCTTAGCTATGGCAAGTAGCCATGTTGTGTGGTTTTAAATATTTGTGTGTGTGCTAAAAATCTGGCCGATTTGTCATCATTTCTGTGCCACAAGACAACACAGCAGTCATTTTAGCAGTTTTTAGACCATACATACAATGACACACAGCTCCCACACTGTAAGTTTTAAGATCAAGTAGTGGTAGTGTTGCCACCTGTCCCGTTTTACCTGATTGGGCCGGTTTTACCTGACTGTCCCGGTTTTTAATGGTCTTTAATGGGAAAAATGTATTCTCCCAGGACACTGACACCCGGGTCACTGCTTATAAGCAAAATGGTTGATTGGGGTGCCGAAATGTAGCGTTTTTTTGTCAGACATACAGACACACATCATACACCTGACTATAATCATGCAAAATCCCTGACTTTGTGTTTACCCCTTTGTGTGAATCGATGCTGGTTTGAAAGCACCTGCCTAAATCTTTGCACAGTGCTGTATCTTTTTGG
This sequence comes from Coilia nasus, assembly GCA_027475355.1. Taxonomy (NCBI): domain Eukaryota; kingdom Metazoa; phylum Chordata; class Actinopteri; order Clupeiformes; family Engraulidae; genus Coilia; species Coilia nasus. Next base: position 21,992,568 of record CM050202.1, read on the forward strand.
ACATCCACATGCATGTTTAATGTTAAAACATCAATAAGGCTGAAAGGACTTGATGGACATAAGTTGTTTTTTTGACGTTTTAGGCAGATGCACACAAAGTGTACACACACAGGGGTACACACAAAGTCAGGGATTTTGCAGGATTATAGTCAGGATTATAGGTGTATAATCAACCAATTACACCAAATTGGTTGTATATATCAGGAAGCCTACATCCACAGAGGATCTGTGGTTAGTTCTTTAAGATGTTTTGCGCAAGCTACCAGCCGAGTTCCTTTAAAACCTCTATGCAAGTATACCTAGAAGAATTGATGCTCTTTTGAAGGCAAAGGGTGGTCACACCAAATATTTATTTCATTTAGGTTTCTCTTTTGTTCAGTCACTGCATTTTGTTAATTGATGAGCATAAATGATGAACACTTCCATTTTTGAAGGCACTCCTAGTTGACAGCATTTTTTCACACCTGCCTATAACTTTTGCACATTACTGTAGGTGGCAACCCTAGGTAATGGTGACCTAGTTTACTGTCAGAGAGAGGTGAGCTATTTTCCTGCCCATGTAGACGAATCCTAGTACCTTCTATTTGGATCCTTAAAGTCAACTACAGTTTGTCAGCTTGATTTGGTGTAAATGGCCTTATATTAAGGTGACCAGATCTCAGAGATCAAAATCGGGGATGTTTTCTCCAGGAGCCCCAGAACGTAGAGTAGTTGTGTAGTGTGTGTTTTGGGAGAAGAGATTTAAGCCTTTCTGACTATAAACCTTACTCTAATATACTATTGCTTAGGAGAACACTTAGCACTTTAGGTTTATTATTATTCTATTATTTCCTGAGACCTATTGGTTGGCTAAACTATGAATATATTGATGAATATATTCTGATTAGCTGTGCCAGCTGTTCCCTGTATTTTCCTTGGGAACCGAGGACACTCCTATTTCTACAGTCAATATCATTAAAATAAGTAATGTTTTAGCTTAAATCAAGGGACAAAGTTGTCCCCAGGAATTGAGCACGTCTGGTCACCCTACATTATATCTATCAATTAAGAGTGTGTTTGTGTATTATCTGCTGTTACAAGTTGACATTTTTGCAGCTTCTTTCTTGGTGAAAGGTCTATGTTAAAAACTTTCATTGAAATCCAGAATCTACTGTAATTTCCTTCGGGATAAATAAAGTATCTCTACTACTACTTCTACTACTAAAGAAAGTGAAATGGAAAACAGGAACTACACACATCCTCTACTTGGAAGATTTCAAACATCTTTCAAACAACATTTTCAAGACATCTTGAAGAAGGGACATAGTGTGTTGTGTAGTGTAGTGTAGTGTAGTGTTGTGTTGTGTAGTGTCCAGTGTAGTGTTGTGTAGTGTAGTGTAGTGTTGTGACAAAGAATCTCCTGTGTTCCTGTTTTGTGATTCTCTAGAACGACTTATTTATTGATGATGTAGTGTGGTGGGGACTTTATCTTAAGTAAGCTTGGGTGAACTGAACAGTTCTCGCCTTTCACCATTCCCATTCATCTGAATCAGCGATGGTTGCACCAACACAATAACAGGTTTCAGGAAGCCTCATCGTGCAGTCTCTGGGGTCCAAAAAAATAAAAAATAAACAAAACACCACATGTATTTATAAATTCATGAAACAAGCCCTTGTTTCCAAAGAGCACCTGTATTCGATATATAGCAGAGCAGTAGCATTCCTGCCTGCCTTTTTTATTTTTTATTTTTTTGGCATTTAGTGTTAAAACAGCAGCAGCCTGTGCACACAGGAAACCCAGGCCACAGACTGCCTGTAGGAGGAGGATATGAGGTAAATCACTGCTGTCTGGACATGCATTATGCTCCGTTTCAGCATTGCGTCAGTCTTTCTGTGTATTGTATGTGCTGTCAGTCGGCTTAGCATCCTGAACACCCCATTAGAACCTATAATGCTGCTGTAGGCCAATCACTGAACACCCTATTAGAACCTATAATGCTGCTGTAGGCCAATCACTGAACACCCTATTAGAACCTATAATGCTGCTGCAGGCCAATCACATAAGCATCAGAGCCAGGAAGACACATACAGACCACAGGAATGAATGCACTGTGTGCATAAAATAAAATGTCATTCATACAGTTCATGAAATAAATACAAACAGATAAATCCAGGTATTTTTTAAATACAATTAATTATAACATAGATAATGAAAAATAGTTTATACTAATTCAAAACAAAAAAATAATACAGTTAAACAAAATGTTTGAGAAAACACAAGATACTTGTGCACCTTGGAAGACTATTTTCGGGAGAAGAGATTTAAGCCTTCCTAACTACAAACCTTATTCTAACATACTGTCGTTTAGGAGAACACTTAGCACTTTAGGTTTATTATTTTTCTGTTATTTCCTGAGTCCTACTGGTTGGCTAAACTAAATGAATGTATTCTGATTAGCCGGGCCAGTGATTGGCTGCAGATGGAGGGATCAGTCTGAATTGCTCAGCAGGATCAGCACTGATAATTGTGCAGCATTGCTCGAATGCTCCCAGTCTTAGCACAGCTAAACCCCCCATGCTCAGGACGGATGACAGGGGATAGCGACGCCACACTTTGGGCTGCCGTCCTCGACCCCCGGCCCGTCTCACACCCCCTCAGAGGGACACGAAACAGAACAGAAAAGCCATTTGCACTGCAGGCATTCCACTTAGCCTCCTTGTTCTGGGTTATCCTGTGCGTTTGCAAGGGAAAACACCTTAAAGTTGCTTTTAAACTATCGCTTCGGGCTTAAAGCGAGCCCTCCTGACATAGTGCTGATTATGGCGGACTCCCCGGTTGAGTTGTCTATTTACAACCTCTTGTTTAAATGCCAACGGGCCAACACCTGGCCACAGTGCACGCTAAGCAGCCTAGCCGGCGTGCCCAGCAGGGCAAAGACTGGAGAAGAAGGAGGAAAAGTCAGGGACAGGCAGTCGGATCGGGTTGTAGGAGAACATCTGAGCTATGAAGATGGACCACAAGGGCCACAAGGGACAGAAATATCTTAGCCGTCTTTAGGCCATGACAGCCAGGCTAGCATAGGGTCAGAGGGGACTAGCTAGCTTACAACAGCCACACGCTCAATCACAGATGCCTACCTGGCCCCCCAAATGGGCGATACTGTGGGCGGACAGACGCAGACGCACACACACACACACACACACACACACACAGCCAGACACACACACAGATGGACAGAGTCATTGCAATACCTGGTCAATCCCTCCGGGGATCAGGTAACAATATCGTAAGCGTATGCATTTCCACTTGGTATGAGTGACACCCCTGTGCTTGTATGTAACATTTCATCATCATTGCTTTACTAACTAGATCGACGAATTCTCTCTAAGTATTCTCACAAGTACACCCAGCATTTATATCAATTAGCTCTGAACTGACAAGGACAATATACAGTTATAAACTGTTATAAACAATGTTGTAATGCTGCGTGTGGCAAAATGCAGGTATAGAGAGACTGGCCTGATTTATTTCTCTAACAAGAATAATAAACAATAACTGATAACACTGAAGTATTGTGAAATGAATGGGGTGGAAATCGAAGCCTATCACCTCTGAAGCTAGGTTTTGAGCGTGATATACATTCAAGCAAAATGTGGTAGGAACTGATATTTGTGAGAGCTTATCTCTATTTTGACCTAAACCACACACCCATCCCCCCAAAAATGTAAGGTTGTACAACCAAATCCAATTTGGAGTTGTACAATTTTATGTTTAATTTAAAATTTTCAGTAAAAGTGGTGGGAAATGATGACTGTATAGCTAGCTTAGTGCAACAACAACCATGGATTGAGCTAACATACAACCCAGGGGGGGGGTGTCCAACATACAACCAAGGGGGGTGTGCTACAGGTGATTTAGCAACACTGATTTATTTAACCTAGAGGCAGTTATAAACCTAACAGGAAAGCAGCCTGTTGCCATTTGATTAGTTAGAGAATGAAGCCCCTGCCTCTTCTAATAACAGATTTATAACTAGCCTACCCCTGGGTTAACTAAACCAAGGTTATCACTTAACCACCTTTGTAGTATCCAACCCCCCACCCCCCCTGCATGGTACATGAGAGGACATCAAAACAACTGTGTCAATAACAATGCCATCAACAACGTGTGATATCCTTTCTATTCACGGTATCGTGTAAACAAGTGTTGTCATTTTATGTGGGTTCAGCTTGTTCTTCGTGTAACGGATGACTGCTGGTGATGACAAACGGTATGAGTGTGACTCTGATCCGTCATCATTCGTCACCCTGCCTCCTTTTGTGCAACAGAGGACACCGAGAGCAGAGAACACATCGGAGAGTCCTGTGAGCTGATCAACACTTTGTGACCAAGTGAACGAGTACAGGGAGAGAGAGAGAGAGAGAGAGAGAGAGAGAGAGAGAGAGAGATAGATAGATAGATACATAGATACATAGATACATAGATAGATACATAGATATAGAGAGAGACAGAGGGGAGAGAGAGAGAAAGAGAGAGAGAAAGAAAGAATAAGACTCAAAAGGCAAAAGAGCTGCGAGTCATTTGTGTCATCTGTGTTTCCCACCAGAAACGGCACTCAGAGACTGGACCGGCACTGAGGCCAAATGCCCCTCATGCCCCTCAGCTCACAATGGGAATCGAGGTGAGAAATGATTTGTGGGTGCAACACCATGATTGTGGGTGCAACCCCATGATGTGGATCCACTCCGAAATGTAATGGGTTTTTCCATCACCACATGCTACATGCCAGTCAGCAAGTTCTGTGGAAGCCAGCGGGGTAATTAGAGCACGATCCTCTGACAAACAAACAGACACACAAACAAAAAATAACAATCTACCCTGAAAACATAACTCCTTGAAACCTTGGAAATGTCATTTAAAAAAATCAAACAGGAAACTTGTCAGTCTTTTTGCTAAAGGGAATGCCACCTCTGACAGAGATGGACCAAACGAGAGGCTTAAAGGTAATGTAATCACGACATTTATCAATCCTTATGTTTCTCACCTTAATTACCTTAACTCTTAGTAAGGGCTACAACAATGCTGACTACAACAAAGCAAAAGCTCACACAAGCCACCAAGGGTACCGGAGATCTTGTCAAAGTAAACAGACACAGACACGTCAGTGACGTCACATTCTCTCACACTGAGCATCAGGGATGGAAATTAATTTAGTAAAATGTGAACTTTTACCAGCCACTGACAAATAAATGATAAAATTCACCAGCCACTCAATTGTTATTTTGTTTCCAGAATTTACCAGCAACTTTCATATTTTACCAGCATTTGTCTGGCGGCTGGTGCGAATTGCCATTTCCTGCTGAGCATCTCTGCTACAGACAGCAGTGTATTCTGCCCAGATCTGACAGAAAACCATCGGTACTGACTCAACCGGACCATTGGTACCTACCCAACCGGACACCATTGGCACCGACCCAAAGTTCTCCCACTAAGCACATGGCTACTGTACCTGATTTTTTAGTCGGCTCTGGCATCCTGGTTTAAGGTTTTCCTCTGGGTCTCTTTGACACACCACACACACTCTCTACTGTTGCCCACCCATCATTGTTTCCCTATAAATACTTACACCCCAGCCCCACAACTGCCCTAGCCAACACCCCCCAATCCACACACACACACACACACACACAGAAACCAGACCCAACCCGCTCTTACACAGATAACACAGATGTACGCATCCAAATTTGTGAGTGCCCCCTCCCTCGCTTTCTCTCTCATCCCCCATTCTCTCTGTCTCTTTCTATCTGTCTCTCTTTCAGAACCCTAAAACTCTCCATCTGCCTGTCTGTATTTCAACCATCTTGCCCCCCTCCCAAATCCCAAACACCTCCTCTGACTGACATGTGTTTTTGGGGGGGTGGGCAGCGTGTAGATTGGCCAGGACTGTGGCCATAGCAGTCTGGCAAAGGAGAATGGTGGGGGAGTGGGGTGGGGGTACGGGGTGGGGTGCCTCAGGGGATGAGGGTGTTAAATTTGGAACATGACTCTGGTGAAGCCTTTTGGACCCACCACCCCTCCCGAGGCCAGGAGCCTCAGCCTAACAATACCTTAAGAAAAAAAAAAGGAAAAGGAAAGAAATGAGCGAATGACAAGGAGTGCACATGGTGGACAGAGAGGGAGAGAGGGGGATCGTGGGAGGTGATGAGAAGAGGAGAGGGGTGCCAAAAGATGCCCCGCTGCGCTCACTGGCAGACTGACAGCGTTCTCCTCCCTGCGGGAGGGAGGAGACACAAACACTTCCAGGAACCCTCAGCAGAACTGGGCCGCGAGAACCGGGGGGAGATGGGGCACTGGAGCCAGGCCAGATGTGGCGGACAGAATATTCTGGAACAGATCTGCAAGGTCAGACCAAGGTCAGGCTTAAACCTGATGAGGGTCAAGGTCAGGGACCAGATAAGGCCAAAAAAGGGGCTAGTCTGAGCCAAACCAAGGCCAACTAAGGGGTCAGTCTGGGCCAAACCAAGGCCAAATCGGTAGGATAAGGGACTGATTTGGCACTGTTCAGCACAGCTACGTCAGTGCCAGCTGTGGGCCAGCTCAGAGACTGGAGCTGTTTGTGGCTCTGCCAGAGACACGCCCACTCACTTCCTACATACAGAGAAACTCGGGTGAGTCAAAGATGGTAGATGGGCCAGGACCCTTCACTTCCTGGAACCCCGATCGACCGAGGGGGGGATGGGAGGGGGCACCAATCCCCCTCTGTGCAGTGCAGAGGTATGCTCTGTAACATTGAGGTCTATGGTAGAATCCAAGAATTTCACAGAATATTTAAAAGGTTAAAGGAGTAAAGGATTTACATTTCGGACACGGTCATCATGATCTCCAAACCTCCCTGCCCAGTTAAGGAACATGTTGTGATAGTATGACTCTCCACTTCTGAGAAAATCAACTTTAATTCAGGTTTGAGTTTATTTTTAGTGAGCGGTACTATCTACTACAGCCAAGCACGTCAATGACACATCTATTTATGCAGCCCGGAACTGACCCTGACTTTGTTTCCACAGACATGAACTAACATGAAGTATCTTGCTGCTGCATATCTACCATCTTTGCTCCCACAGACATGAACTAACATGAAGTATCTTGCTGCCGCCTATCTACCATCTTTGGCGGAGTTACTGGAGTTGTGCCTAGCAGGCCAACATACAGACGTTGCCAACCCCCAAATTAAGAAACACATGAACAATAGCATAGGGTGCTGATAGTTCTGGCGTGTTTACGTCTCAGGTTCTGGCACAGCACATGTAGAAAACTGCAGAGTTTTACAACACTTTTAAAAGCCTATTTTAGATGCTAATACTCCTGCAGAGTTTTACATCACTTTAAAAGGCCTATTTTAGATTGACTAGTGCAGAGCACGTTGATGCAGCCGTGTTGTGTGAGAGGGGAAGTGGCCACGGTGCACGGAGTGATAGACAGACAAAAGGCTTGTTTTACTGATATATTTGGCATCTTTGTCCTAATAACATGAAACTTGGTACTGCACTCACTTGTGCCATTAGCAAGGCACCTACCAACTTTGAGCTCAGTGAAACAAATAGCTCGAGAGTTGTGTGTGGAACAGACAGATTTAGCTTAATTGTAGTTTTAAATTTAATTTTAAATTGCTTTTAAAATAACAGTTTATTTACAGTAAAGACAGGCCTGACTCAGTTTAAAACACTGGTTTACCTCAGGTTCCTGTTCTCCAGAAAAATATAATAAACATAAAGCCAACAGGGGCACTTACAAAGGACATTAACATAAACCAGACACAGATACCTCAGACATTACATACAGTACATTACATAAACACATAGATACATGCAGCAATCAGGAAGTGTAGGTATAGCTTTAGGCAAGCAGCAATCTGTATGCCTTTGGGGTGACTTTCATTATGTTTCCTAGGTCCTGCGTCCTCCATCCTTTGGTGCGACAGTGGCTCATTAGGTAGAGTCGCCACCCAGCAACCGAAGGGTCGCTGGTTTGATTCCACCTTCTCCTGGCTAGTCAAAGTGTCCTTGAGCAAGATACTAAACCCCATACTGCACCCGGTGTGCTGATTGGCACCATGCAGCCCTCGCAACCAGTGTGTGAATGTGAGGCATTCAATGGAAAGCGCTTCAGGTACTCTGCCGGCAATAGGAATGCGCCATATAAATGCAGTCCCTTTACCATCCTCATACCCAGGAGATGCTTCACAGATGCGTCATTAGTGTGCTTGAACAGAGTCCAGTTGTCTTCACAGAAGCTCACTATGATTAAGATGCTCATCCACCCTACCCATGAACCTAGACATCTGATACATATGAGTCTCAATGTATGTCCTATCCTATCTTAAAACCTTCTTAGAATTTATACAGTAAAAAGTGTGTGTGTGTGTGTGTGTGTGTGTGTGTGTGTGTGTGTGTGTGTGTGTGTGTGTGTGTGTGTGTGTGTGTGTGTGTGCATGAGGTGGGGTAAGGGGTGACTGACGCACACTAGTAAGACATAAGACCCTTTATTACTAGACACTCACTATGTTTTTTAAACTAAACACCTCATCTCATCTCAAACATCTCTTCTTCGTTACCCTATAAACCTTGTGGGCAGGGCTCTCAGGGTTAACTCTATCCCAGTGTGTCCTACCCATAAGCCCCCACTCTACCCATAAGCCTCCTCAGAATGCAGCATAGTCGTGAAACTGT